>JAYEVG010000113.1:0-123087 GCA_036346395.1 Hsuehochloa calcarea | reverse complement strand
ACAGAGTCCGATTCGAGTGTTCTTGGGCTTGTTGGAAAGCTAACTTCAAGCCCGATCCAACGCATCCTCCTCACTCCGAAATTCCTTCTGGATCAAAATATATGATCGAATCAATGTGACAGTTGTAAAATCAGAGTTTCTTTTCTGTTTTGAATTTGTCGGAATTGGAGTAGGACTCCAAATCCGAATTAGAATAGGAGTAGGGCCTCTTGGCCAGCCATGAGGAGGAGTAGGAGCACTATATATAGAGGGGTAGACCCCATTGTAACCTCGCACCACGCTTAATATATTTTCAAAGCTTTTGCTTGATTCTCCTGCAGTGCTTATAGCCAAAACAGAGGAATTGGGCATTGAGAACAAGAGGTCGTTTTGCTTTTCCACTGAATTGAGGGTTCGACGATCTTCGCCAGGTCACGAGGATCCAATCAAGTGTGTGTTGGGCTAATTTTCCATAGAGTTGCAAGTCCGTGCATTGGCGCTGGGATCACCGGTGGTTCGTCAGATACACAAGTTATCGAGAGGTTCTACGTCGAGAAGATCGCACCTCGCATCGTGGTATCGAGTCCGCTGACTCGGTAGGGATCTTTATCCAGCTTATCTATTTTTTTCCTATACACTAAAAAGCCATACAAATTTTTTTTCAAATTGTAGTATTGAATTTGTTATTCTAGTTAGTTTTGTTAAGTTTTTGTCCATTAGAATCAAGTTTAGTTTGTTGATCTTGAATTCTTTTATGCTGCTTTTATTTGAGTTTAGTTTGATTTTTTTGTCGTGTTTATAAAAAAACACCAAAAAAAGTGAGTAACCAATTTATCCTTTGTGAACCTTTCAATCCTTTGTGAATACTTTGAACCTATTGAAGACTAGCTAAATCATTGCTTAGGGCTGCATATTAATATTTGTGTTCTTGCAATTGTTCAAAGATCAAAAGGTGGGAAAGAATTTTGCTCATTTTTGTAGAACAAGAATTTTGGCAATAGTTCAAAAAAGAAGGAAAAAGAGAAGAAAAAAAATAAAGAAGAGAAAAGAAAAGAGAAAAGAGAAAAGAGAAAAGGAAAAGGAAGCGATAGCCGAACCATAAACTTGAGCGAAAATCCCCACTCATTCTTGATTCAATTGTTAGAATATCAATATTTTTGCAATCTTGTGCCCTAGTTTCATTATTTGCAACTAGCTAGCGTTTTCTATAACTTGTGCAATACGAGCTATTTTGTTCTTCACTTATATCTTACATAGCTCATTCCTTGATTGCACTAAAGTTCCAATATCTTTGCGTGTGAGTTGTTTTGATTTTCACTTATATCTTTGTGATCGGCAACTAGGCATTGAATTCTAGTTTGATATTTACTTAGCCTTACAATACCTAGAATTTCCAAATTAAGTAGGTATCCATACCAAACTCCACAAAACACCCGTTGTCGTGCTTTGACTTGCTCTTGAAATTCGCCACACATCACCTTGTGGTTCCTGCCGCCTCAAGTGTAAGTATTGTTGATCTTAATTCTTTCGGACGGTAAAGAAACTTCACCTTGTTAGGATTGTGAGTTGAGTGACCTCTACATATCCACATACACCTACATACATATTCTTTGCTTTGTCGCTAACAATGGCGGATCGCGAGTATCGTGATCTTCCTTCTATGGTAGTAATGATCCGGAGGAGTATCTTGAGTGGGTACAAGACATGGAGTTCGAGCTTGAATCCCATAAGTTCAATCGTAAGCCAAGGAAGTGAGAGTGGCCACTTTGTTTTTTACGGACTATGCCTTTAGTTGGTGGCAACAACTAGGTGGAAAACGATTTATTACATCTTGGGTCTGCTTAAAAGCATCATGAGAAGAGAATTTGTTCCATCCTATTATGAGCGGAACTACTACGACACGTGAGAGCATTAAACAAGGATGCAAAGTTGTCAAAGATTACTATATTGAGTTGAATCATGCAATGCGCCGTACCAATATCACTAGTCCATATCAAGAAAAGACATACTTCAAAGCGGGCTTGAATTATCGATCGTTGTCGCACTTCAAGATGAATATTTTCGTAGTCCGCAAGATCTTGTGAAATTTGCTATGAAGGCGTAAAAGAGACTTAAACACATTCAAGCACATCAATTAAATCACTACCGCTCTTTAGTTCTAATTCATCCACCGTGTGTCACTTGAGAAGAAGATCGAGCATGATAATTTTTCTTCGACCGAGGTGATGAGTAGTGTCGCCCGTCACAACCCGCAACACGTGAGGAGGTTGTGGTTGGTGGTAGTTGTGCCCTTTGCCGCCCACGGTCTTACAAGGATGAGATGTATCAAAACCCATGTGAGAATGAGAGCCACATAGCCAAATTGAGTGAGAGTGATAAAAAGAGTGAGCTGTGTGATTCCACCTTACGCGAGATTGAGAGCATCCCAATTGAGAGTATGAGAGATACACCAAAAGAAAAGAGAGAGATAGATGATAGGACAAGTAAGATTATTTTTGAACCTAACAACTTACCCTCTATTTCTAGTGTTGTATCCCACATTCTGCAGGTGGACCAAGCAAATAAGGAGTTGGAGATTCAAGAGCCTCACCATTGGAAGAGAAAGATAAAGAGCTAACCATAGATGGAGAGGGAATACCAAGATTAAGGTAACACTATTTGTACTTGAATTGGTCGCTTATGAAAACAAGGTGCGAAACCGAGAACTCCATTATTCATTTGATGATTCCACGCTCTAAATTTGATATGCTTAATTTGCATAATGTGAAATTGATTACTCAAAAGAAGTTCTTAGTAGAATACACATTAATAATTCTTTGTGTTATGTCATATTCGATAGTCCTAAACATGTATCTAGTGTGATTAAGAAGGTTCTTGAAATTTCACACTTAAGATCACTAGTAAATAGCTACATACACACATATAAATTCAATTTGATTGGTGATGTTGGTGTAGACAACATGTTTCAAGTTTATCAAATATACATTACCTATGATAATCTTGTTGATTTACAATCACATGTTTTGCAAAACCATCTATTAAGCAATGTCATGATATCTTTAAGATGGGTTTAAATACAAGTGTCTATTGTTTAGAATGCAACATGATGCCAACTTGTTTATCTCTTGAATGTATAACTAATCATAGTAGCGCAGCTTGAATTATGCAATGGTATCAATTGGTTTTCACCCACTTTACTTGACTTTGGTATTGGGAAGGTGAAATTTTATCATATGAGTCGGTTGTGCAATTTGAAATGTGATTCGAGCTATCGATTGTACAAAACAACGCGAATAACACAACAATTGATTCATACATATATCACGATATACGTTGTTCTCTTTGTTTAATACATGTTCGCAAATCATCATGCGCTACACGGAACTTGTTTGGATGATAAATACATATACCATGCATATACATTGTTTTCTTCGTCTAGCACATTTTCAGTTATCAAAAGCCGAGGACGGCTTTTTTTGAAGAAAGGGAGGATGATGCGACATCCTTAGCTACGTTGTTTCATATAATGTTTTCAATTCATTAAATACCTCGTAACAACATGAGCTTACTAAGAGAGTTGAAAACAAGAGAAGCTTATCCAACAGTGAATCTGCTCACCGAATTTACTTTTAAATTAGTTGAGAATTTCATACTACCTAAAACTAGTGTTTTGCTTGTGCTCGATTGGAAGATTCAATAATGAACGGAGATGAAGGATATGATGTTGTTCTTGAAGAAAGGTCATCACAATGGAGGAGAAGCTCGTGGGAGACAAGCAAGGAAGAGAAGTCCAAGAATCCAAGTCAAATTCGAAACTTCCACAAGCCCAACCAAATTCAAATTCGAATCAACTCATAATTCAATTCGGATTCGGAATCAGCCTCAAATTCGGATTCGGAATCAGCAGGACAGTCCGGATTAAAACGGCCATAACTTTTACAAACAGAGTCCGATTCGAGTGTTCTTGGGCTTGTTGGAAAGCTAACTTCAAGCCCGATCCAACGCATCCTCCTCACTCCGAAATTCCTTCTGGATCAAAAGATATGATCGAATCAATGTGACGGTTGTAAAATCAGAGTTTCCTTTTCTGTTTTGAATTTGTCGGAATTGGAGTAGGACTCCAAATCCGAATTAGAATAGGAGTAGGGCCTCTTGGCCAGCCATGAGGAGGAGTAGGAGCACTATATATAGAGGGTAGACCCCATTGTAACCTCGCACCACGCTTAATATATTTTCAAAGCTTTTGCTTGATTCTCTGTTGTGCTTATAGCCAAAACAGAGGGAATTGGGCATTGAGAACAAGAGGTCGTTCTTGCTTTTCCACTGGAATTGAGGGTTCGACGATCTTCGCCAGGTCACGAGGATCCAATCAAGTGTGTGTTTGGGCGAATTTTCCATAGAGTTGCAAGTCCGTGCATTGGCGCGGGGATCACCGGTGGTTCGTCAGATACACAAGTTATCGAGAGGTTCTACGTCGAAGATCGGCACCCGCATCAGTACCGAGCAGCTTCTATTTTGTGAATTGTGGCACTCGAAAGAAAACTCATACCAAACACCCATAATGGACTTCTAGAGTGCCCTCCCTCATGTCGGCGTGCTTTTGGAATCGTTCCGAGCCGGTGTGAAACTTTCGAGAACGACGGGTACCGACAGCTCTATTTTGTGAATTGAGGCACGGAAAGAAAACCCATACCAAACACCCATAATGGACTTCTAGAGTGCCCTCCATGTCGGCATGCGTCTGAATCGTTAGAGCGGTGTGAAACTTTGAGAACGACGGTGCAAAGCGGCTCCATTTCGTGAATTCGTGCACGGAAGAAAACCCATACCAAACACCATAATGAACTTCTAGAGTGCCCTCCCTCACGTCGGCGTGCGTGCGGAATCGTTCAGAGCGGTGTTAAACTTTCCATAACGACGGTACCTAAAGCTCCATTTTGTGCATTGCGGCACGGAAAGAAAACCCATACCAAACACCAATAATGGACTTCTAGAGTGCCCTCCCTCATGTCGGCGTGTCGAATAGTTCAGAGCGGTGTGAAACTTTCGAACGACGGATGCGAGCGGCTCCATTTTGTGAATTCGGCACGGAAGAAAACCCATACCAAACACCCATAATGGACTTCTAGGTGCCCTCCCTCACGTCGGCATATGTCTGGAATCGTTCGAGCGGTGTGAAACTTTCGAGAACGACGGCAGTGAAAGCTCCATTTGTGAATTAAGTACGGAAAGAAAACTCATAGCAAACACCCATAATGGACTTCTAGAGTGCCCTCCCTCATGTCGGCGTCGCTTGGAATCGTTACGAGCGGTGTGAAACTTTCGAGAACGACGGTGCGAAGCTCCATTTGTGAATTCGTGGCACGGAAAGAAAACCCATACCAAACACCCATAATGGACTTCTAGAGTGCCCTCCCTCATGTCGGCGTGCTTTTGGAATCGTTACGAGTCGGTGTGAAACTTTCGAGAACGACGGTACAAGCGACTCCATTTTGTGAATTGTGGCACGGAAGAAAACCCATACCAAACACCCATCTTGGACTTCTAGAGTGCCCTCCCTCATGTCGTGCGTCTGGAATCGTTCCGAGCGGTGTTAAACTTTCGAGCAGCGACGCAAGCGGCTCCATTTTGTGAATTGTGGCACGGAAAGAAAAGCCATACCAAACACCCATAATGGACTTCTAGAGTGCCCTCGCTCATGTCGGCGTCGTGCGAATCGTTAGAGCGGTGTGAAACTTTCGAGCAGCCAGTGCAAGACGGCTCTACTTTGTGAATTCGAGGCACGGAAAGAAAACCCATACCAAACACCCATAATGGACTTCTAGAGTGCCCTCCTCATGTCGGCGTGCGTTTGGAATCGTTCAGGGCGGTGTTAAACTTTCGAGAACGACGGTAAGACGGCTCCATTTTGTGAATTGGCACGAAAGAAAACCCATACCAAACACCCATAATGGACTTCTAGAGTGCCCTCCTCATGTCGGCGTGCTTTTGGAATCGTTAAGGCGGTGTGAAACTTTCGAGAACGATGGGTACCGACACTCTATTTTGTGAATTGAGGCATGGAAAGAACACCCATACCAAACACCCATAATGGACTTCTAGAGTACCCCAAAATGATGGAGGACACTCTAGAAGTCCATTACGTGTGTTTGTTATGGGTTTTCCTTCCGTGCCTCGACTTCACAAAATGGAGCCGATGGTACCGTCGTAATGGAAAGTTTCACACCGCTCTAACGATTCCAAATGCCCCCAAAATGAGGGAGGGCACTCTAGAAGTCCATTATGTGTGTTTGGTATGGGTTTTCTTTCAGGCCTCGATTTCACAAATGGAGCCGATGGTACCTGGTAATGGAAAGTATCACACTGGCCTTAACGACACAAATGCCCGAAAATGGGGGAGTGCACTCTAGAAGTCTATTATGGTGTTTGTATGTGTTTTACTGTGCCTCGATTTCACAAAATGGAGCCGATAGTACCCGTCGAATGGAAAGTTTCACACCGGCCTGAACGATTCCAAATGCCCCAAAATGAGGGAGGGCACTCTAGAAGTCCATTATGTGTGTTTGGTATGGGTTTTTTTCCGTGCCTCGATTTCACAAAATGGAGCCGACGGTACCGTCGTGAATGCAAAGTTTCGCACCGTCCCTAACGATTACAAATGCCAGCCGAAATGAGGGAGTGCACTCTAGAAGTCCATTATGGGTGTTTGGTATGTGTTTTACTTCCGTGCCTCGATTTCACAAAATGGAGCTGATGGTACCCGTCGTAATGGAAAGTTTCACACCGGCTCGAACGATTCTAATGCCCCCAAAATGAGGGAGGGCACTCTAGAAGTCCATTATGTCTATTTGGTATGTGTTTTCCTTCCGTGCCTCGACTTCACAAAATGGCCCCCAAAATAAGGGAGGGCACTCTAGAAGTCCATTATGTGTGTTTGTTATGTGTTTTCCTTCCGTGCCTCGACTTCACAAAATGGAGCTGATGGTACCCGTCGTAATGGAAAGTTTGACACAGGCTCGGAACGATTCTAAATGCCCCCCAAAATGAGGGAGGGCACTCTAGAAGTCCATTATGTGTGTTTGGTATGGGTTTTCCTTTCGTGCCTTGACTTCACAAAATGGAGTCATGGTACCGTCAGAATGGAAAGTTTCACACCGGCTCGAACGATTCCAAATGGCCCCAAAATGAGGGAGGGCACTATAGAAGTCCATTATGTGTGTTTGTTATGTGTTTTCCTTCCGTGCCTCGACTTCAAAAAAGGAGCTGATGGTACCGTCGTAATGGAAAGTTTCACACCGGCTCGGAACGATTCCAAATGCCCCCCAAAATGTGGGAGGGCACTCTAGAAGTCCATTATGTGTGTTTGGTATGGGTTTTCCTTCCGTGCATCGATTTCATAAAATGGAGCTGATGGTACCCGTCGTAATGGAAAGTTTCACACCGCTCTAACGATTCAAATGCCCCCAAAATGAGGGAGGCACTCTAGAAGTCCATTATGTGTGTTTGGTATGGGTTTTCCTTCCGTGCCTCGACTTCACAAAATGGAGCCGATGGTACCCGTCGAATGGAAAGTTTCACACCGGCTCGAACGATTCCAAATGCCCCCAAAATGAGGGAGGCGCCTAGAAGTCCATTATGTGTGTTTGGTATGGGTTTTCTTTCCGTGCCTCGATTTCACAAAATGGAGCTGATGGTACCCGTCGTAATGGAAAGTTTCACACCGGCCCGGAACGATTACAAATGCCCGCCGAAATGAGGGAGTGCACTCTAGAAGTCCATTATGGGTGTTTGGTATGTGTTTTACTTCCGTGCCTCGATTTCACAAAATGGAGCTGATGGTACCCGTCGTAATGGAAAGTTTCACACCGGCTCGGAACGATTCGTAATGCCCCCCAAAATGAGGGAGGGCACTCTAGAAGTCCATTATGTGTGTTTGGTATGTGTTTCCCTTCCGTGCCTCGATTTCACAAAATGGAGCTGATGGTACCCGTCAGAATGGTAAGTTTCACACCGGTCGGAACGATTCCAAATGCACCCCAAAATGAGGGAGGGCAATCTAGAAGTCCATTATGTGTGTTTGGTATGGGTTTTCTTTCCGTGCCTCGATTTCACAAAAAGGAGCTGATGGTACTCGTCGTAATTGAAAGTTTCACACCGACCCAGAACGATTACAAATGCCCGCCGAAATGAGGGAGTGCACTCTAGAAGTCCATTCTGGGTGTTTGGTATGTGTTTTACTTCCGTGCCTTAATTTCACAAAATGGAGCAGATGGTACCCGTCGTAATGGAAATTTTCACACCGGCTCGGAGCGATTCCTAATGCCCCCCAAAATGCAGGAGGGCACTCTAGAAGTCCATTATGTGTGTTTGGTATGTGTTTTCCTTCCGTGCCTCGACTTCACAAAATGGCCCCCAAAATGAGGGAGGGCACTCTTGAAGTCCATTATGTGTGTTTGGTATGGGTTTTCCTTCCGTGCCTCGACTTCACAAAATGGAGCTGATGGTACCCGTCGTAATGGAAAGTTTCACACCGGCTCGGAACGATTCCAAATGCCCCCAAAATGAGGGAGGGCACTCTAGAAGTCCATTATGTGTGTTTGGTATGTGTTTTCCTTCCGCATCGACTTCATAAAATGGAGCCGATGGTACCCGTCGAATGGAAAGTTTCACACCGGCTCGGAACGATTCTAAATGCCCCCAAAATGAGGAGGGCACTCTAGAAGTCCATTATGTGTGTTTGGTATGGGTTTTCTTCCGTGCCTCGACTTCACAAAATGGAGCTGATGGTACCCGTCGTAATGGAAAGTTTCACACCGGCTCGGAACGATTCCAAATGCCCCCCAAAATAAGGGAGGGCACTCTAGAAGTCCATTATGTGTGTTTGGTATGGGATTTCCTTCCATACCTCGACTTCACAAAATGGAGCTGATGGTACCCGTCGTAATGGAAAGTTTCACACCGGCTCGGAACGATTCCAAATGCCCCCCAAAATGATGGAGGACACTCTAGAAGTCCATTATGTGTGTTTGTTATGGGTTTTCCTTCCGTGCCTCGACTTCACAAAATGGAGCTGATGGTACCCGTCGAATTCAAAGTTTCACACCGCTCGAACGATTCCAAATGCCCCCAAAATAAGGGAGGGCACTCTAGAAGTCCATTATGTGTGTTTGGTATGGGATTTCCTTCCATACCTCGACTTCACAAAATGGAGTGATGGTACCGTCGTAATGGAAAGTTTCACACCGCTCGAACGATTCCAAATGCCCCCAAAATGATGGAGGACACTCTAGAAGTCCATTATGTGTGTTTGTTATGGGTTTTCCTTCCGTGCCTCGACTTCACAAAATGGAGCTGATGGTACCCGTCGTAATTCAAAGTTTCACACCGGCTCGGACGATTCCAAATGCCCCCAAAATGAGGAGGGCACTCTAGAAGTCCATTATGTGTGTTTGGTATGGGTTTTCTTTACGTGCCTCGATTTCACAAAATGGAGCCGATGGTACCGTCGAATGGAAAGTTTCACACTGGCCTGAACGATTACAAATGCCCACTAAATGAGGGAGTGCACTCTAGAAGTCCATTATGGGTGTTTGGTATGTGTTTTACTCCGTGCCTCGATTTCACAAAATAGAGCCGATGGTACCGTCAGAATTGAAAGTTTCACACCGGCTCAAACGATTCCTAATGCCCCCAAAATGAGGGAGGGCACTATAGAAGTCCATTATGTCTGCTTGGTATGTGTTTTCCTTCCAGCCTCGACTTCACAAAATGGCCACCAAAATAAGGGAGGGCACTCTAGAAGTCCATTATGTGTGTTTGTTATGTGTTTTCCTTCCGTGCCTCGACTTCACAAAATGGAGCCGATGGTACCGTCGTAGAATGGAAAGTTTCACACAGCTCTGAACGATTCCAAATGCCCCCAAAATGAGGGAGGGCACTTTAGAAGTCCATTATGTGTGTTTGGTATGGGTTTTCCTTCCGTGCCTCGACTTCACAAAATGGAGCTGATGGTACCCGTCGTAATGGAAAGTTTCACACCGCTCGGAACGATTCCAAATGCCCCCAAATTGAGAGAGGGCACTCTAGAAGTCCATTATGTGTGTTTGGTATGTGTTTTCCTTCCGTGCATCGACTTCATAAAATGGAGCCGATGGTACCGTCGAATGGAAAGTTTCACACCGCACGGAACGATTCCAAATGCCCCCCAAAATGAGGGAGGGCACTCTAGAAGTCCATTATGTGTGTTTGGTATGGGTTTTCCTTCCGTGCCTCGACTTCACAAAATGGAGCCGATGGTACCGTCGAATGGAAAGTTTCACACCGGCTCGGAGCGATTCCAAATGCCCCCCAAAATGTGGGAGGGCACTGTAGAAGTCTATTATGTGTGTTTGGTATGGGTTTTCCTTCCGTGCATTGATTTCATAAAATGGAGCTGATGGTACCTGTCGTAATGGAAAGTTTCACACCGGCTTGGAATGATTCCAAATGCCCCCCAAAATGAGGGAGGGCACTCTAGAAGTCCATTATGTGTGTTTGGTATGGGTTTTCCTTCGTGCCTCGACTTCACAAAATGGAGCTGATGGTACCCGTCGTAATGGAAAGTTTCACACCGACTTGGAACGATTCCAAATGCCCCACAAAATGAGGGTGGGCACTCTAGAAGTCCATTATGTGTGTTTGGTATGGGATTTCCATCCGTACCTCGACTTCACAAAATGGAGCTGATGGTACCCGTCGTAATGGAAAGTTTCACACCGGCTCGGAACGATTCCAAATGCCCCCCAAAATGTGGGAGGGCACTGTAGAAGTCTATTATGTGTGTTTGGTATGGGTTTTCCTTCCGTGCATTGATTTCATAAAATGGAGCTGATGGTACCTGTCGTAATGGAAAGTTTCACACCGGCTCGGAATCAACTCAAAATTCAATTCGGATTCGGGATCAGCCTCAAATTCGGATTCGGAATCAGCAGGACAGTCCGGAGTAAAAAGTTCATAACTTTCTCATACGAAGTCCTATTGGGGTATTTTTGGGCTTGTTGGAAAGCTAACTTCAAGCCCGATCCAACGGATCCTGGATCACTCCGAAATTTCTCCGGAGTCAAAAGATATTTCCGAAACAATATGACGGTTGTAAAATTAGAGTTTCCTTTTTGTTTTAGATTGAGTCGGAATTGGAGTAGGAGTTCTAATTCCGAATTAGAGTAGAAGTAGGGCCTCTTGGCCAGCCATAAGGAGGAGAAGGGGCACTATATATTGAGGGTTAGACCCCCATTGTAACCTCAGACCAGTTTATTCATAAGAATAGAAACATAGCTATTGCTTGTTCTTTCGAAACCAGAGTTCATGCGAGGACTTTGGGAGAGGACTAGGCGATCCATTGGTTCGTTCTGCAAATCAAGGTCAAGCCGTCATTCCATTGGGAATTGGGGACTTGGCGATCGTCGTTCGTGGTCTCGCGATGATCATCTATCCGGTGTGTTTTGGGCGTATTCCAAAGAGTTGAGGGTTCGTGCATTGGCGCGAGTGTTCAGCTAGCGACATCGTCTACTTCGCATCATTTATCCACAGTTCCTCACCGAGAAGATTGGGCAACCCCCGTATCATATGGTATAAGATTCTAGGTTTACTCGGTGAGAGAGTTTTTTACCCTTAGTTTAGTTTCGCTTTTTCGTCCTATAGTCCATTAAACCAAAATTACAACACAAAAATTCCAAACCCTAGTTTCAATCTGTTTATTTCTTGTGAGTTTTGTTAGGTTTTAGTCCATTAGAATTTTTGTTTAGTGCTGATCTAAGTGTTTCCTTTGCATACCTTGTTCCTTGTTTCCTTCCAAAAAACCGTAAAAAAACCAAAACTCAAATTCGATCTACGACTCAATTTTCGTTAAATCCAGTTCAATTGGTGCACTTTGTTGTAATTCGGTCGTAACTTTTAAGGTCCAACTCCGCTTCACTTATATCCTTTCATCTTGTGAGACTAGCTTTTGATATTGTATTAGGGCTTCTTATTAAACATTGTTTACACATTGCTTGAATTTTTGGGCTTATGCACCCACGAGGGTAGCAAAACACTTTCACCATTGAGAAAAGCAAAAAGAAAAAAAGGCAACAGACAATAGCAAGAGCCACGGCATTAAAAAAAGTATAAAAAAACTGAGAGCATAAACATAATTTTATGCGAAAGAAAAGAGAAGAAGAAAAAATTTCTTTGGCCGATTACTACAGATATTATAATGACGGTTTTAATAAATGGTAATAAGATGTCTTCAGAGCATCACTGCTTATTTTGAAACTTGGATATGTTGTTATAATCAAAAATCCTCTTTCTCTAGCCTATATCCGATCACCACCTTACTTCCCTAGGAACATTCGATTCTCTATTTGATCACCAAATGCTTTGCTTTTGTTGATCACCGATGTGGGCCGTTGCTATCGCTAATGACGAGCTCACTTTTGGTCGGCAATTGCCTTTTTCCTTCTTTACCGAGAGCAAAGCAATTGATCTCTTTTCCTCTCCTTTCTTTCTACTGGGCATAGCAACCAAATAGTAGGCAAGAAATTTTCAAAGCAGACAATGACCCTTTTCCCTCCTTCTTTCTGGTTGGGAAGCGGTGTTTTGTCCAGAAGTAACTCTGAGCAGCAGCTTCTTTCCCTTTCTCTTCTTTCTCTGGGGCGGTCAATACCGGTCGAAGGTCTTGTCAAGAAGTGACCAAACCAGCAGCCAGAACCACCTCAAAGATTCTAGAACCCTCTCCTTTGCTCTGGAGCTTTAACCCTTCCCAAGCTTTAGTGTTAAGCCTCCTGCCATTCTTGACGCAAGTGTCGCTCATATCGCCGCTCATGCTTTCTTCCTTATCGATGGAAAATGGAGTAGCTCCCGATGAACCGAGCCAAGAGAGCATCAAGTGGGATTGCTTTTTGGTTAAGCCGGGAAGAGGACTTGGGAGTTTTCTGTTGTGACCAAACCCTTAATCCCATTTTCTTCTACTCTAGCCAAACAAAGTAAGTCTTTGTGTATGTAAAGATTAGTAAACAATTCTTTTAAATCATCCTAAACTCGCTTCAAAATCTAAAAAAAGCTGCTCGATTGAAACCACTTTTGATCTTTAGTGTTAACTAAAGATTAAGGGATTGTAACTCAAGAGTTCAATTTGTGTATCCGCATCTTAATCAAGCACATCTTCTTATTCAAATTTTGCTAAACAGAAAACTTCTAATTTCTCAACAACTCGCCAAATCAGAGTGAACTCTGTCTATTTTTCGGTTTCTAATCGAAAAGAATTTCATTTTCTTTCTCATCACTTAGTACTAATAATTGTTAAGTAGACTTTAGTTGATTGTTTAGCTACCACTTTAGCAAACATAGTGTTTTTGTCTTAGTGAAATAAGTAGCGACTTCAATCTTTGCAAAAGGTCTTTGGTAGCCGATGTGCATTGTCCATTTTGGTTGCTTGCTTTGTGTGCAAGAATTCCATTACTTCCTATCTTGGTGCTAGTAGTTGATGAGTTATCTTGCTAACCTTGTTAGAATACTCTGAAATAAGGTTTAGCACTTTGCTTCGGATGTATAGCTCAAAGATTCATTATTTGCCTTTTGTCCGCTTTTCGTTTTAAAACCGAAAATTGCAATCCAGCTTGAACGAAATCTGGTCATGAGTGTCCACTAATGTTTAGTGATGAGCTAGACTTTAAAATATACTCATTTAACTGTAATTTAATCCAAGAATACCAATTTCTCATAGTCTAATACATCAGATATTTTACTTTTGTGAAATTGCAATTATTTCAGTTTTGACAAATCAAAAACTGCTTTGCTTTAGTTGAGCTGAAATTTGCTAATTAGTGTTAATGGATGCTAGGTGATAAGTTAAACTTGTAGTTGTACTTATCTAGCTATAACTCCATCTTGTATGTCAATTTGATATAGTCTAATGGAGCATCAAGTTTGCATCTCTAAATCTGTCTGTAATTTGATTTCAAAATCGACTTTTGCTTTACTTTGTAAGCCTCAAATTTTGATAACTACTAATATTTGATGCTAAATAGTATGCTAGGCTATAAGTTTTACTCATTAGCAAGTAATCTAAGTAAAAATCAATTCTTGATTCAAAGCAAAAATCAGCAAGCCATCACTTTGCAATCGCCCAAATCTCATTTTTTTTGCCAAACACATTCTCAGAAAGCGCTTTTAGCCAAATTGGATGATGGTTGCTAGCTAATAGTAAGAGATGAACTAGACTTAGTATATTTCTCAATTAGTTGAGAATTAGTCCAATATCATTTTCTTCTAATGTCCTAGTTCATCAATCTGATTTTTGAATTTCTGTCCAGTTTTCGGTTTTGCTAAAAATCTGAAACCTATAATCCAGATTTTGATCATACTGCTTGTGAATGCTAGCTGATACTATGTGGTGAGTTAGGTTTTGAATATTACCCATTAGTCTTGGCTTATTCAAAAATATCAAGTGCTCATAATCTAGTGAAGCATCTATTTCTTTCTTTGCAATATATCTAGATTTCTGGTTTTGCTAAAACCTGAATCTGTAGCTTTTCTGATTTCTCATTTCAGTTTAGCTACTGGTGGTCATGCCGGCCACATGCAACCTATTGTTAGCTTCTATTCCTTCTAGTAGAGAGTGCAAGTGTTAAGTTAAATTCCAGTTTTAGAAATTTGAAACTCTAGTTCTATACTAATCAAGTCTCGAACTCAGTAATGCTTTTCTAACCCATTATATTACGATAACAAGTGTAGTAGTTATTATATATGGGGTAGTGTCCTTGAGTAAGGCATAACTTAAGCATATTGTTAATTATGCATTGAGCTATTGATCATGAACTCTTTTATGCATTGTTCCTTGCCATGTTCTTGCTATTTATTGGATTTTTGTGTTCTAGATACTGGTTCTTCTGAGATTGTTGAGTCTTTTGTTGAGCCACCGTAACTCGAACAAGAGGTTATCTATTATTACCAAGGCAAGCTTCCTCTCTGCACCATGTTGATCCTAATCTTTTGAACTGTAGATTTATAAAATACAGTGATACTGTTGCATGCAATTTTCTAAAAATTATTTATGCTCTGTTCCTAGTTAGCTATAACCAGAACTTATGGCTTACCTTGAATTGATCATACACTCAACCTAAGGTAGTTTGTGGTGATATAATACTTAATTTCAATTTTGCTTAGCCACGCAATTCATAGAACAGTAGTGTTTGGCGGTGCTTATCTTGTCAAACACGGGAACAACAAATACATTTTTATTTTTGTTGATTCTTTGTTCGCTTTATTTAAATCGATATGAATCTAAATCTTGTTGTTAAACTTAATTCAAATCTGGACAAGTGGATGCTAGTGATGGTGCCTAGTGCACGAGAATGGGAACTGTGGATGTCTTGTCTGGGTTGATTAAGGACTGAACTCTGACGGCCCAATTCAAGCACCAACGCATTTCCACACGCAGTATGGGCGCTGCTTTTGGTTAAGTAAAGGGTTAATAATATTGAGTTGGATACAGGAGAGTAAGGACATGTGTATTGATTTCATATGGCATAGATGCTTAAGTCTTCGGGCCGTGTCGTATGCCATGTGGAACCTATATCGATATCAGATGTTCTTAGAAGGGTAAGGGCGTAGATGTGTTACATCGCATGTACGTACCTTCAGGCCCACGATCATGTGTAATATGTGTGGCTAACACGAGTTTGCATTTAATTGATGGTCGGCATTCCTGCACAACATGTGAGCCTCGGTTGAATATATGCTATCGATCGTTGTTTAAGCGGGATCAGTCTCACATGGGTCATCCAACTCAATAGTGTCAACTTGTTGAAAATACCAAATCTTAGTTTACCCTACCGCATACCAAAGGCGGTGTGCTATTATTCCGAGGCTTACGGGCTAACTAAGTCGTGTGGGTAAAGTTGTACACCCCTCACAGGATTAAAACTATTCGAATAGCCGTGTCCACGATTCACGCAACGCTTGGATTGATGTCACCAGATAGAATTTGTTCTAATTTGGGTTTTGGAAATTATTAGTTTCGACATGAGGATGTCATGCTTGGTTTGGTAATGATCGGTGACTATTATTGATCTTGTTTATGCTTATGTTCAATTACTTACTCGCTTTTAGTCCAAATTGAATTATTAAAACCGCTTTGTCAAAATTTAGCAATTGTAGGTTAACGGTATCGCTTATGCAAATTGAACCAATTAAGCTTTCATTGATAACCTTATGCATATAAAATTCTATTCCTTTGTATAGGTTCTTCTAAACACTTTCTTTTATTAGTTTGTGTAAGACTTGTTTGAGTACCTTTCGTACTCGGGGTTTATGACCTCTTGTTGCGGTGAGGATGGATACCTTTATGAGATGCCCGTTAGCGCGAATCGGGTGACGCTAACGAGTAATGCTAGTTCTAGCCTCCACGCAATAGCCTCATGGATAATGGGGCCATTGGTGGTTTTGCTTTTATGTTTTTGTTTCATTGTTGCTCTTTTTGTTAATGACCCAAGGTCATCTGCTTTTTATTCTGATCAGAGCAACTTTGCATCAGAGCCATCGAAATTAGAGATGTAATTATTGATGTATAATTATGTGAATGTATGACTTGTATGTGAATGATGCAATGTTGTTTAAGGATATATGTGCAATATTCATGATCTGGAAATATTGCATGACATATATCCGAGAACCTAAATGTTGAAATTGTTACTTGTTATCATTATGCTTTTAGTATGATTCTTAATAAAGGATTTGCACTTTGTTCCTTAAATAAGAATTATGCTATCATATAATTTTAATAAGGCACATTTCAATAATGAGGGTCTCACAAATACAGTATCGTGAGCATACGCTTGCTGTAGTATAGAATTAGCATGGTTGTTGCCTTTAGTGAGTCTCTGTGATACTATTTTAACATAATTAATTTCTAAAAGATCTAAGCATCTTGTCTTTTACTTCTTATCTTCTTTTAGTATCAATTCTTAACCACCTTTCTTTTGATTTTTTTAAGATCGCTTACCTACCTTGTCTTTTATCCATTGATGAGTGGTCGGTATTTGATTAAGGAGACTCGCGTAGAAGGTGTGGACGGGTTTCGACCTTACTTGAGACATGATGTGGCGAGCTAATTTCACTTATCAGCCAGAGTATGCCATCTACCGTAGAGACCGAGGGCCTGGTATGGAAGAGTACCAAGCTATCATTAATGTGATCGCCAGACAGGTGGTGGGTAGTGTTCCCTACTGCATCCATGTGCGTGCCACCTCCGAGTCTATGGTACATGCGGGAAGTCACAGCATAGGATGATGAGCCTCCTTCGTCATGACTTGACGGAGCTGTCTCAGCCACCCTATGTGCACTTCCCAAAACAAGGCCCTAGATCGGATGTGATTACGTTTGATGAGATACAGTTTGGAGAGGACCCATACGTACGCGAGTTAGCAAGGTTGGTCCGTATCATGGCCCAAACCTATCACTGTCTCGTGTACGAGTTATGGGAGACCCGCCATCGTTTGCACGAGGCACAAGAGTATTTGAGGCTTGGTGTTGCCACGAACCGCGTTCCTCGTAACGTGCTTTATGGCAACAATGAGATTCCACCACCGCCATCAGTACCCCAAGGATGGCGACTTCCGAAGTTCGGGACCGTTCTGTTTTTGGTCGGTGTCGTCGGGCCGGGATGTCTGCTGGATTTCCTCGCACTCAGCGGCCTACTCACTCTGGGGGACATCATCTGCTATTGGGTTCTCCCACTCGTCTCATTAGCCCATCGAACCCTTTAGATCTTGGTTCACTGAGGCTCATTTGCTAAATGAGTTTCGGTGAATTTTAACCGAGAAGACCATGTTTAGGGTGAAGGATGTGATCGGCTTTAGTTGTGTAATAGGCTAGTAGTTGTCCATTAAGTAGTGTGTAATAGCATAGCCTATGTCTCAGATAAATATTGTGTGCTAACGTTTGTACTTTAAAACATGGTGAGGTAGCGGCCGACTTGTGTATTTTGGGTATAACATGTTTCTGTTGGTACATTAATAAAGTGGATGCGGACTTTTGGTTGTAATTGAGTCTGTTATAGTCTTTGTTCACCAACATTTCATGGAATGGAAGCCGCACCTTTTATTGTACTTTGTCTTTGTTGTTTTTGGTGTTAATTGGTTGCATATCATGACATCTTGCATGCTTAGGTTTAGTATTTAATTAATTTCTTTCTCCAAAGCTTGTATGTGTTAGCACGAGTGTATCCTTGTTATAATGTTAACCATTATATGGCAACAGATGACAGGACCAACCACTCGATCGCGAACACAACAAGAGGAGAGGTTCTCCACTCTGTTCTTGAGACTCGGGGGAGCAGACGGACCCTTCGGATCCCATGGTCCGCAAGGTGGAAGGCAGAAGAGGAGCTTCCTCCACCACCCACTATGGCGGATGTGCTCATGCAAATTGAGCGCAACCGCATGGACGAATTTACGCATCTTGGAGCAGATTGCGCTCAATACCTCTTCCATCATTCCACGGTGGTAGAGCGGGAGTTCGCATGGGCGGGGAAGTCTTGCGACTTTCAATGACTAATCCGCCAACATTCTCTAGCTCCCGTGATC
This sequence comes from Hsuehochloa calcarea, assembly GCA_036346395.1. NCBI lineage: Eukaryota > Viridiplantae > Streptophyta > Magnoliopsida > Poales > Poaceae > Hsuehochloa > Hsuehochloa calcarea. The sequence continues at coordinate 104,506 of JAYEVG010000113.1, read as the reverse complement.
CTTTGGAGGCGGAGGATTGGCTTAAGGAGATTAAAAAAAGCGACCATTGCCCGGTGTTACGAAAGGAGAAGGTCCTGTATGCTAGCTACCGATTGGTGGGCGGCTAGCAATTGGTGGGATAATTATCGGCTATCAACCGCACGGATATACTCCTACCGCTTGAGTTCATGGAGGCCTTTCGCGAGGCCCATATACGAGGGAGTGATGATGCTCAAGCGGCGGAATTTCTTGCTCTCAAGCGGCGAAAATCGATGACCGAAAGTACCTTCATGAGTTTAATTTTCTTGCTCGATATGCCCACGACGATGTTTGACGGACACTCGTCGTCGAAACCGTTCATGAATGGTCTATCGAAGAGTTGCGATTGGCTTTGGCGGTACAAGATTTGAAAATTTCCAACATCCGTGGACAAAGCCATTATTCTTTGAAACTAAAAGCAAGGCGTTGGAGGAGTCGCGAAGCGCGAAGGTTACCCAATTTGCATCCGATAGCGCTTCAATCGCACCGCGTCTGTGGCGGCCTCGATCTTCCGGCGCGATTTGGTTCCACCTAGGCGCCCGATGTTTGCTTTTCGCCCACCGCCACCTTACGGGCGATCCCGACCTAGTGGACACGAGACCACTGCTGCCATCAATGTCGGCGGGTGTGATATGCTATCATTGTGGACGTCAGGGCATTTTGTAAATCGATGCTTTGCTAAGGCAAAGGGTTGCCACTGTTCACCATCTCCGGCTCTTGTTCGTCTGCACCTTCTCCAAAGGCAATTGCTAAGCTCGATCGATTCCGGCCAGCGGCCGTGTAAATCAATTAGCTTCTTTGAAGAAGCGGTACGAGGCACTGAAGTTATCCTTGGTATGCTCCTAGTTAATTCCAGTTAACTCTCGTTTTATTTGACTCGGAGCATCCCATTCTTTTGTTAGTAGGCGCTTGCTACTCAACATCGATTAGTTATGCATCATCTTCATCCACCTCATATTATTCATTCGCTGGTCGGTATTTTTAATCGATCAAATCGCCTTAATGTCAATATCATTATTGAAGGGTAGATTTTGGGCGCACTGATTGTGATAAATTCACAAGGGATAGATGTTATTTTGGGAATGGACCGTTGACCAAGAATGCAGGGCAAATTAATTGTGCCCAACGAACCATCTCCGTCACTAATAAAAATGGCCTTTCAGTCATTTTTCAATCTAGAACGGTTCATTCTCATCTGGGTGCGATGAAAATGGATACCTGTAACACCCCAGCCCAACACTGAGCCTAGAATGCCACCACACTACACTTTAAACTAATAATTATCGACACACTATAGAAATTACAGCAAAGAAGCATGATTATCATATCAATGGATCACAAACGAACATGTATAATTATGGATCAAGCGACAATAAATAAGCAATGGGAAATTATAACCAGGCAAATAATCCAAAGCAGCATCAACCAAAGAATCCAAATTAATAAAGCAAATAGTCTAGTCCAAATGATATCCTAAACATTATTCAATAACTAACATGTCCAAGTGTAAACCAATATTGAGTGAAAAGATTATCATGGCGAATGATCATGTGATGTCCATGTGCTCTACTCGCTCTCAATTACGGCATCCTCGAAGATCACCTAAAAACAACAGTAGAGCAAGGGTGAGTCCACGACTCAGCAAATACATCCATAAACAACGAACAATAATAAATCAACAGCAATCAATAACTTCATTATCATCATATGCACTTCTATCAACATTCTCATTCATCAATCTCAAATATCAATGCAACTCTATTCTATATGTCCACATGCACTTCTTTCACGATATGAGGTATAGCGTGAGTGAATGCTCGCGACAACATTCACTCTCAAGCCCGTTCCTCCATAAGGATCGGGACCTCCTCCACTCCGTGGAGTTGTGATCAATCATGATCACCTTCTCTTGTGCAAAGATGCTTATGAATGCAAACATGCAAACTCCATCATAAACATCATATCCAACTTTCCATCATGCTCATCAACAAAGATATAAACATACCAATTATTTGTTTGCAATTAAACAGAATAAAAGCACAACAATAATGGTAATAGAAGATAAAGAAAACAAGGATCGATCATTGATCGCCGTCTACCATGCACTTGCCTTTACTAGCGGACGCTTGCGATTTGATTAGAAGACGGCAACAAGCACGACGCCTCTCTATATTAAATACACCAACTTCAATACAAATTACAGCAACAAGAATAGCAATCAAAATACTTCGCCCCTACACGTCCCCAAATATAACACGTTACGCCGGTACCGACTAGTTACCTATAGCTGACCGGTTACTGAAAAGAGCGTAACTTTTGACTCGAAAGTCCGATCACCACAAACCACCCCAATCTGGATTCTTTATAACATTATCTACCTTTTCTTAGATTACGAAGACTTCTAATTAAATCATCTACCCTCCGTATTTAGCCCAGAAAGTCGGTCTGTCCGCTTGAACAGCAGCCTTACTAAATTCATAACTTCTGTTTTACTCAATCAAAATGCGCGTTCTCAGATCCTACAGAAACATTGGACAATTATCTACAACTTTCATGTAGATCAAAAACTCTAATTAAGCTATTTACTATTTTTAATCTACAGTCTACCAAAACAGCGCGGAAGACGATAACCTAAAAACAGCGGTCTTCCGAAAATCATAACTCTAATTATACTCGTCCGATTGACGAGATTAAACATGCTATAGAAAGATATCGAAATTATCTACAATTAACTAGTAGACGATATTTTCAGATTTCGCCATTACGATACCCGAATAAATCGATCAACAAAACAGCGGCTAAACAGATCTAGTAATTGATATAACCGACTACAACCATCATATTAATCTCAGTTATAAACTCTAATTACTGCATGCACCAAAATCAAGAAGCACTTAATTAATGCTAAGGAAAGTAACGAGCAGCAAACCTCCTGGCCAAAACCACGCGGCGGCTACACGCGGCGCTCGGCAACAAAGAAAAAAAAGAAGTGCACTCGGTGCAAAGAAACAAAGAAGCGCAAAGACACGGCAGAATCAATCTTGACGCGATTTCCACGCGAAAGAAAGGCATGCGGACGGCAGCGGCGCATTGGCTTTGTGGCGGCTCGGTAGCGAGACACTCGGCGTTGGTTTTCCAAATGCAAACAGCAGAGACTAAAAAACAAAAGCAAAGGTAGCAGAAGAGGAACGGCACACACACCGCAAAGACAAAGACGACAACGGACAGAGCAAGCGGTAAGCGGGCCACAAGCGCAAGAATTGCTGGGGCGGCGCGGCTGCAGAAGAAAAACTGAGGAGACGGCGAGGTGGAAAAAACTAAAAAGCTAGGGTTTTCTAAAGACTCCACAATCCATTTATATAGGCCCAAAAAATTCAAAATTCTATTTTCCCAAATTCTTTTATTGAATTACGCTCAAGCCCTTAATTCTTTAACTAATTAATTTATTTATTGATACCATTTAATTAATTACGCTTCAACCCTTAAGACGCGATTAATAATATTAATTAAATTTTCGTGGTATTACATTCTACCCTCTTAACGAATTCGACCGAATTCTAATCGCCGTTCTACTCAAATAAAAACTGCACAACCAAATTAAACAACAAAACAACACGTGCAGACGTGAACAACTCGGTATTGCTCGCGCATGCGAGACTCCAACTCCCAAGTCGCCTCTCTCTCGGATGTGTCCACGGCACCTTGACGTATACCAGCGTCTTGTGCCTCGGCACTCGCTCAGACCTCTCCGAATGCGCACGGACGCGACTCAAGCGTAAGATCTTGCTCAATAGTCAACGGCTCTAATGAAATCTTATGCTCTGGATCTCTCAAAAACTTTCTCAAGATCGAGGCGTGAAACACATTGTGAACTCCACGCATGGACTCGGCAGTCCAGCGGTAAGCTAACTTCCCAATTCTTGCAATAATCGAGAACGGCCCAACGTACCTCGGGCTAAGCTTTCCTTTGGTACCGAATCGGACAATGCCTTTAGTGGGAGACACTCTCAAGCACTGGTCACCCATCAAACTCCAAGTCACGCCTCAAATCGGCATAACTTTTCATGCTTTACTCGAGCCGCTAATGATTACGCCTCACCATGGCCACACGCTCAGCGGTCTTCAATCGGTCCGGACCCAAAGCGCCTTCTCTCCAATCGCATCCCAACAAAGTGGCGATCCGCACTTCCGCCATAGAGAACCTCAAATGGCGCGGCTCTAATCTTGGAATGGTAACTATTATTATAAGCAAACTCGCAAGTGGCAATGGTCCTCCCAACTACCCTTCCAAGATAGAACACAAGATCGCAACATGTCCTCCAAAGTCCGAATAGTGCGCTCTGATCGCCCATCATGCTCATGGGTGAAACGTCAGACTAAGGCGGAGCTGTGTGCCCAATGCACTCTGCAGACTCTCCCGAACTTGGAAACAAACTTGGCGTCTGTCGAAATGATGGTCTTTGGCACACCATGCAGCCTCACTATTTCACGCACATAAATAGGAGCTAGGTCACTCATTGAATTAGTCGTGCGAATAGGGATGAAGTGCGCAGATTCTTTGAATCGATCCACCACTACCCAAATCGCATCCTTCCTCGCGTGACGAGGTAACGCCACCACAAAGTCCATAGAGATATCATCCCAAGGCCACTGGGTACCTCCAAGGGCTGCAACAACCTGCGGGGCGCTTGTGCTCGCCTTTCACTTGCGACAAACACCACAAGAAGCCACATAGTTAGCAATGTCCACCTTCATTCTTTTCCACCAAAATTCATTTTCAGATCTCGATACATCTTAGTCTCGCCAGATGAGCGATTATGCGAGTGCGATGTGCTTCCCTCAAGATATCATCTTTAACCTCCGCTTACGTGGTACGCAAAGACGACCTTTAAACCTCAAAGTACGTAATCGTCCATGCTAAAATCACTCTCTCGCCTCATCCGGCCGCTTCCAACCTCCTGTAATAACCGGTCACTCTGTTGTGCTTCCCGCACATGGTGCGGAATAGCCGACTCGAGAATCAATCGAGTCTCAACATGCGATGTGCCCGCATAACAATAGGATATACCCATGCGATCAAAATCAGCAATGAGGTAATCTAGAGTAGCGAGAGTCGCCTTGCGACTAAGAGCATCCGCAACAACATTGGCCTTGCACGGATGATCTTGAATAGTAAGATCATAATCCTTGATCAACTCTAACCACCTCCTTTGCCTCAAATTCAGATCCTTCGAGTGAAGATATACTTGAGACTCTTGTGATGCGTGAAAATATCACAAGGCTCGCCAGATAGATAATGCCTCCAAATCTTGAGAGCAAAAACAACCGCAGACCAACTCCAAATCATGAGTGGGATAATTCGCTCGTGCTTCTTTAAGCGCCTCGGCGCATAAGCAATCACCTTACCGTCTTGCATGAGAACACAGCCAAGACCCACTCGTGACGATCTGAAAAGATCGTGAACCGCTTCCTGGCTCGGGAAGAGTGAGAATAGGAGAGGTCACCAACTGTCCTTCAAAATGCGTAAATCACACTCACTCATCCACCACCGAATCTCACGCCTTCTCGAGTAAGTGAGACATCGGCTTGGCAATGATAGAGAAATCCTGCACAAAACGCCGATAATATCCAGCCAAACCCAAGAAACTCCTCACCTCCTTCACACTAGTCGGCCTCTTCCAATCCACCACTGTGGAGACCTTACTAGGATCAACACAATGCCACGAGGGTTAATCACGTGACCCGTAAAACCCACTTCAAATCCGAACTCACACTTCTTCAACTTAGCATAGAATTTGTGCTCTCTCAAGGTATCTAAAACCGACCTCAAATGACGCTCATGATCCTCGTTGGTCTTGGAATAGATAAGAATATCATCAATGAACACCACCACGAAGTCATCTAGATACTCGTGCAACATGTTGTTCATGGTCTCCATAAAAATGGCAGGTGCATTAGTCAATCCAAAAGACATAACTTTATACTCATAATGCCCATACACGTGGAGAAAGCGCCTTCTCAACATCTCGCTTTCGCGCACGGATTTGATTATACCACGATCGAGATCAATCTTGGAGAATACTTGAGCTCCATTCAACCGATCAAACAAGTCCTCAATGCGGGGCAATGGATATTTGTTCTTGATTGTGATCGCATTAAGCGCACGGTAATCAATACACATCGCCAACTCCCATCCTTCTTCTCTATGAATGAGCAGAGCTCCCCGCGGCGATACACTACGCTGATCAAACCTTTAGCCAACAATTCATCCAATTGCTTCTTCAACTCGTCCTGAAACGGACGTGCTAATCGATATGGAGACATCGAGATGGGACGAGTACCCGGAACAAGATCAATGCGAAACTCCACGTCTCGCACAGGTGGCAAACCCGGAAGATCAGCTGGGAACACATCTGGGTAATCACTGACCATGGAATCTCCTCAATCTGCGAAGCCACACTCGGTTTCTCAGCAAGAGCTAAAAGAAGCCTTTTCACCGCGGCGACCGAGAGCAGTCCAACCAACATCGAAAGAGAGCGGAGGTGCACTCCCCTGAAAGGTCAACGTCTCCCCAGGCGAAGTCCGCACAGAGCGTTTCTACAAAAACAGGATATCACGGCTCGATAAGAGTGCAACCAATCCATACCCAAGATAACATCGAGCGGCTCCATTTGAATAACTATCAAATTCGCGTGAACTTCTCTCCATCAATAATAATAGAACACCGGGACAAGCAAGTAGAACTAGCAATAATACCCCGGTGAGCTAACCAACACCGGTGAAATCCATTTGCATACTCAAGTTCGCTCTCCTAGTAAACGCCGTTGAGACAAGCGAAAAGGTAGCCCCGAATCAAAAGGACTAAAGCATCAAATGAATCCACAAGCAAAGTACTGTCACCACGTCGGGGCGACCCGCGGACTCTGCGAGGGCATGGCGTACACTCGAGTGGCGCCATGGCGAAAGAAGACGGCGGCGGGCGGCGAGCCCCAACAATCTCTGTGGGCGGTGCGAGTAAAGCCGGTCGTGCAACCCGATGCGGTGCGAAGGTGGCGGTACCGAGAGTACCTCGCCGGGCGCGCCAAGCTAAAGGAAATGGCATCATTGGAGGAGCGATCATCATCCGGAAAGATCCTCGGCGGGACCCAAGAAGAAGATGACACGAGCTCCCACTTGATCACGCTAAGCGGGTTACGGCGACACACCCGCTCCTTGTGACCCGATCGGCCACACCGACGACAATCACCCGTCCAAGTGCACTCGGCAGCTGGTGTCCATCACCGCACTTAAAGCAAAGCATGCCCCGCCTCGACAGGGCGAAGAGCCGGAGTACTGCAAAGGAACGAGGCGCCAAGAAGGAACGGCCTCATCGCTTAGACTCGAAAGATGCGGTCCTCCTTGAATTTCTTGGCGGCGGTCGAATGCACCCACTTCCCTCACTAGAGCTCCTCTTGGTCACCACCGAAACTACCGATCCACGGAGGCTTGCGCCTTTGTGAGCATCTCCAACTCCATGCCCCTAGCTTGCTCCACAACAGAGCAGTAGTCACAGAGTGGAGTGGCTCCCAACACATGCCGGTACTCGAGTTGAGACCCAGCGGAACCTCTTGGCCTTCGAAGATCGTCGTTAGCTCTTTGAAGGAACGCGAACCAAGTTGTTGAACTCGACCTCATACTCAAGAATAGACCTCTTCCCACGAGCAAAGGTCGTCAAGGCAACCTCCATCTTCTCAACAAAAGAATAGGGTAGAACTTCCCTTGAACTGATCAACAAAGTCCTCCCAAGTGATCGGACCTTGAGCGGCGGTCCTCGAGACAACACGCCCTCCCACCAAATATCTGCTTGCCCTTTCAAATTAAAGGCTACAAAGCGGACCCTCCGAGGTGAAGACATCTCCAAAGCTCCAAACCGCCTCTCCATGTAACGCAACCAGTCCATTTGCTTGACCGGTGTGCCCGACCGTCAAGCGAATCAAACCTCAACCCCATCCACTCGGTGACATCGCGCCTCGGAACCGGTGGATGTGCGGCAGAGCAACAACAGATGCCGACAGAATGGGATGCCGGCGCTGTTGACGAAGAGCACGGATCTCTCCACCAACTCTCTCAAAGAAAGCGGGGTTTCATCCTCGACCCCAACCGAGGCGGGTCAACAACAACCCCTCGACCATCGACTCAAGCGCTACAGGAGGTGGCTCCACGGAACCTCTTCCGCGACCCGACCTCCACGATCGCGGCCACCACGACCACGTCCTCTACCCCTCGGCATAGCTATCAACCACAATCAACAATACACAATGAGCTCAAAGCTCAAAATAAACTCATCCATCAATAAACAACATAACAGGCGTAAAACTATATTCGTACCTCTCTCTAACCTCATGCACTAGTGTGTCAAATTTTAGGTTAGTTAACCATTAGCAAATTTTAGTTGATTTACTAAACTAAAACAAATTTTAACAATTTTAGTTTGCCTAAGTTGTTAATCTATTCACCACGGACCTAAACACGCTCACGATACCAACCGTAACACCCATTTCAACACCGAGCCTAGAATGCCACCACACTACACTTTAAACTAATAATTATCGACACACTATAGAAATTACAGCAAAGAAGCATGATTATCATATCAATGGATCACAAGCGAACATGTATAATTATGGATCAAGCGACAATAAATAAGCAATGGGAAATTATAACCGGCAAATAATCCAAAGCAAAGATCAACCAAAGAATCCAAATTAATAAAGCAAATAGTCTAGTCCAAATGATATCCTAAACATTATTCAATAACTAATATGTCCAAGTGTAAACCAATATTGAGTGAAAAGATTATCATGGCGAATGATCATGTGATGTCCATGTGCTCTACTCGCTCTCAATTACGGCATCCTCGAAGATCACCTAAAAACAACAATAGAGCAAGGGTGAGTCCACGACTCAAAGAAATACATCCATAAACAACGAACAATAATAAATCAACGACAATCAATAACTTCATTATCATCATATGCACTTCTATCAACATTCTCATTCATCAATCTCAAATATCAATGCAACTCTATTCTATATGTCCACATGCACTTCTTTCACAGATATACGGTATAGCGTGAGTGAATGCTCGCGACAACATTCACTCTCAAGCCCGTTCCTCCATAAGGATCGGGACCTCCTCCACTCCGTGGAGTTGTGATCAATCATGATCACCTTCTCTTGTGCAAAGATGCTTATGAATGCAAACATGCAAACTCCATCATAAACATCATATCCAACTTTCCATCATGCTCATCAACAAAGATATAAACATACCAATTATTTGTTTGCAATTAAACAGAATAAAAGCACAACAATAATGGTAATAGAAGATAAAGAAAACGATGATCGATCATTGATCGCCGTCTACCATGCACTTGCCTTTACTAGCGCCGACGCTACGATTTGATTAGAAGACGGCAACAAGCACGGCGCCTCTCTATATTAAATACACCAACTTCAATACAAATTACAGCAACAAGAATAGCAATCAAATGCTTCGCCTTACACGTCCCCAAATATAACACGTTACGGCATCCGACTAGTTACCTATAGCTGACCGTTCTTGAAAAGAGCGTAACTTTTGACTCGAAAGTCCGATCACCACAAACCACCCCAATCTGGATTCTTTATAACATTATCTACCTTTTCTTAGATTACGAAGACTTCTAATTAAATCATCTACCCCTCCGTATTTAGCCCAGAAAGTCGGTCTGTCCGCTTCGGAACAGCAGCCTTACTAAATTCATAACTTCTGTTTTACTCAATCAAAATGCGCGTTCTCAGATCCTACAGAAACATTGGACAATTATCTACAACTTTCATGTAGATCAAAAACTCTAATTAAGCTATTTACTATTTTTAATCTACAGTCTACCAAAACAGCGCCGGAAGACGATAACCCTAAAAACAGCGGTCTTCCGAAAATCATAACTCTAATTATACTCGTCCGATTGACGAGATTAAACATGCTATAGAAAGATATCGAAATTATCTACAATTAACTAGTAGACGATATTTTCAGATTTCGCCATTACGATACCGAATAAATCGATCAACAAAACAGCGGCTAAGCAGATCTAGTAATTGATATAACCGACTACAACCATCATATTAATCTCGTTATAAACTCTAATTACTGCATGCACCAAAATCAAGAAGCACTTAATTAATGCTAAGGAAAGTAACGAGCAGCAAACCTCCTGGCCAAAACCACGCGGCAAAGACACAGCGTAAGCGCGGCAACAAAGAAAATGGCGAAGCGCTCTCTTGCAAAAGAAACAACAAAGCGCAAAGAAGACGGCAGATCAATCTTGACGCGCTTTCACGCAGGGCAGCGAGCGCAGGACGGCAGCGGCAGCGATTGGCCGATGGCGGCTCAGTAGCAGCAGACACTCGGCGTTGGTTTTCCAAATGTAGCAGCAGCGAACTAAAAAACAAAAGCGGCGGTAGCGCAGTGGAGCGGCACACGGCCGCGGACAAAGCGACAAAGACAGAGCGGCAAGCGGCTGCGGCGCAAGAATTGCTTTGGGCGGTAAGAAAAAAAGCGAGGAGACGGCGAGGTGGAAAAAACTAAAAAGCTAGGGTTTTCTAAAGACTCCACAATCCATTTATATAGGCCCAAAAAATTCAAAATTCTATTTTCCCAAATTCTTTTTATTGAATTACGCTCAAGCCCTTAATTCTTTAACTAATTAATTTATTTATTGATACCATTTAATTAATTACGCTTCGACCCTTAAGACGCGATTAATAATATTAATTAAATTTTCAGGGTATTACAATACCACCCCTACTTTGGAGTCGATCTGGTAGTATGTGAATATCCGGACGTTTTCTGAAGACCTTCCCATGCCACGGATCGGGAAGTGGAGTTCGTGATTGAACTAGTTCTGATCTCGCTCCCATATCGAGAAGACCTTATCGCATGCCTTCTAATGAGTTGTTTGAATTGAAGAAACAATCGAGAACTGCTTGACAAAGGATTCATTCGATCGAGTTCCTCACCATGGGGATGCCGGCCATCTTTGTCCAAAAGAAAGACAAGACTTTACGGATGTGTGTGGATTACCGTCAGTTAAATGAAGTCACTATCAAAAACAAATATCCTTTACCTCGAATCGATGATCTGTTTGACCAGATTGATCGGAGCCCGTGTCTTTTCTAAGATTGATTTGCGATCGGGCTATCATCGATCAAGGTTAGAGCCGAGGACATTCCAAAGACAGATTCTCTACTGGGTATGGGTTATATGAATATCTTGTCATGTCCTTTGGCCTAACCAATGCTCCACTTATTTTATGAATCTTATGAATTCATCTTCATGGAATTCTTGGATAAGTTTGTTGTTGTGTTTATTGACGACATTCTTATCTATTCAAGTCCGTCAAGAACATGATCGAGATCTCGAGGCGGTCTTTGGATACACTTCGCAAGCATCGCTTGTATGCTAAATTTAGCAAGTGTGCTTTACGCTCAAACAAGTTGCATTCTTGGGACATGTTTTATCTGAAGGAGGTATTACGGTTGATCCCAGCAAGATACAAGATGTATTGGGTGAAGCGACCTCGAATGTTCATGAAGTTCGAGTTTTCTTGGACTTGCGGGTTATTACCGTCGGTTCATTGAAAACTTCTCTAAAATTTCTAGGCCTCACCCGACTTCTAAAGAAGGAGAACAAATTCTTTTGGTCGGTGGAGTGAAAACAGTTTTGACTCCCGAAAGCTCCCGACCAAGCTCCTGTTCTCACTCTTCCAGATATCCATAAGACTTTTGATATCTATTGTGATGCGTCTCGCCATGGACTTGGCTGTGTACTTATGCAAGAAGGCCGAGTTGTGGCATATGCATCCAGTAGATTCGCGACCTCATGAGGTGAATTATCCTACTCATGATTTGGAATTGGCGGCGTAGTCCATTCATTAAAGATTTGGCGACATTACCTTCTCGTGTCGTTAAAAATATATACCGATCATAAAAGCACGAAATATATATTCACTCAAGTGGACTTGAATATGAGGCAAAGAAGATGGCTTGAATTAATCAAGGACTACGATATGGGTATTCACTACCATCCTGGCAAAGCCAATGTTGTGGCTGATGCCCTAAGCAGAAAGTCACATTGCAATTGCTTATCAACAATTCCCCTGGCTAAGAGCTTATGTGCTGATTTTGGTAGCTTAAGTCTTGAAATGGTACCGATGGATTTCTTGTCGCTTTGGAAGTGAAGTCAACCCTCAAGATCGATTCAAAGCTCGAAAACGATGCCGAGGTGGCGGAAATCAAGGAAAATTTGAAGCCAGTAAAGCCATCGAATTCTCTGAAGATGCCAGTGGTATCCTTCGGTTATCGCAATCGTTTGGTGGTACCTTCAAATTCTCAGTTGAGAGAGCTAATTCTCAAAGAAGCTCATAATTCCAAGTTTTCTATACATCCCGGAAGTACTAAGATGTACCAGACTTGAAGAAGACATTTTGGTGGAGCCGATGAAAAGGCAAATTGCTCGAGATGTTGTTGAGTGCGATATTTGCCAAAGGGTTAAAGCCGAGCACTTAAAACTCTTTGGTACCCTTCACCCTTTGCCTATTCCACAATGGAAATGGGAAGAAGTCGGTATGGATTTTGTTACCGGACTTCCAAAAACTCGTAATGGGTTTGATGCCATTTGGGTGATCGTTGATCGCCTAACTAAAGTGGCTCATTTTATTCTGTCAAAACCATTTTTAATGGCAAGCAATTGGCGAGTTATATATTGCTAAGATTGTTTGTCTCCACGGTGTTCCAAAAGTCATTGTCTCGGATCGTGGACCTCGGTTCACATCTCATTTCGGAATTGTCTCCATCAAGCCATGGGGATGTAACTCTCTTCAAGATCGCTTATCATCCTCAAACCAAAGTGGTCAAACCGAAGGGTAAATCAAGTGATGGAAGATCTTCTTAGAGCTCATGTGCTATCATATGGCAAGAATCGGGAAAAATCTTTGCCGTATGTGGAGTTTTCCTACAATAATAGCTATCAAGCAAGTATTCAAATGTCACCTTTTGAAGCCTTGTATGGAAGAGCTTGTAGGACTCCATTGAATTGGTCCGAAGTGCGGTGAAAGACCATTTTATGGTCCGAACTTGGTAATAGAAGCCAAGAGCAAGTTAAATGCGATTCGAGACCGTTTGAAAACCGCCTCGTCGCTGAAGAGCTATGCGACCATCGTCGACGTGAGTTAAGTTTTGAAGTAGATGATTATGTCTACCTCAAAGTATCACCGATGAAGGGCACTCATCGTTTTCAGTGAAAGGAAAGCTAGCACCTCGTTATATCGGACCCTTCCGAATCATTGCAAAGCGAGGAGTAGAGCTTATCAATTAGAGCTACCGAGTCTCTCTCGGCGATGCATGATACTTTTCATATTTCTCGATTAAAAAATGCCTTCGTATTCCTACCGAGGCCATTGCTTATGAGAATCTTGATCTTCAACCTGATCTTTCCTATCAAGAGCAACCGTGCGTATTATTGATGAAATGGAGCATACGACAAGAAACCGCTTTGTTAAATTCTTAAAAGTTCGATGGGCTAATCATTGAAGATGAAGCCACGTGGGGCGTGAAGATCGATGAGGATTGAACACCCCCATCTTTTTGCTGTTTAAAAATTGCCTTTGAGACAAGAAAGGCAAGGTTAAACAAAGCAATGTAAAGGAAGGATGTAATAACAACACTATGTTGTCTATTAGAATCTTTCTTTGCTATCTTTATAGGAAGTCAAAACAACATGTGTTATATCTCCAGAAAGAATCATTTCATCTGAATTCTTTCTCAACTTTTGAATCGCCTTGGAATCTCGGGGCGAGATTCTCTTAAGGGGGTAGGTTTGTAATGACCGGTTTTAATAAACAGTAATAAGATGTCTTCTGTAGCATCACTGTTTATTTTGAAACTTGGATATGTTGTTATAATCAAAAATCCTCTTTCTCTAGCCTATATCTGATCACCACCCTTACTTCCCTAGGAACATTCGATTCTCTATTTGATCACCAAATGCTTTGCTTTTGTTGATCAGCTGATGTGGGCGTTATCGCTAATGACCAGAGCTCGACTTTTGGGTCAACAATTGCCTTTTTCCTTCTTTTGGTGAGAGCAAAGCAACCGATCTCTTTTCCTCTCCTTTCTTTCGGTGAGCATAGCAACCAAAATAGCAGGCAAGAGCTTTCAAGGCGAGGACAACGACCTTTTCCTCCTTCTTTTCGGTTGGGAAGCAGTGTTTTGTCCAGCAAGTAACTCTGAGCAGCAGTTCTCTTTCCCTTTCTCTTCTTTCGGTCAGGGGCGGTCAATGGTCAAGAAGGTATCTTGGCCATTCGTGATCTGACCAACAAGTGAGAACCACCTCAGCATCTCTAGAACCCTCTCCTTTGCTCTGGAGCTTTAACCCTTCCCAAGCTTTAGTGTTAAGCCTCCTGCCATTCTTGACTGCAAGTGCTGCTCATACTGCTGCTCATGCTTTCTTCCTTATCAGTGGAAAATGGAGTAGCTCCCAGTGAACCGAGCCAGTAGAGCATCAAGTGGGGATTTCTGTTTTGGTTAAGCTGGGAAGAGGACTTGGGAGTTTTCCTGTTGTGACCAAACCCTTAATCCCATTTTCTTCTACTCTAGCCGAAACAAAGTAAGTCTTTGTGTATGTAAAGATTAGTAAACAATTCTTTTAAATCTGTCTAAACTCGCTTTCAAAATCTAAAGAAAAGCTGCTGATTCGATTGAAACCACTTTTGATCTTTAGTGTTAACTAAAGATTAAGGGATTGTAACTCAGTAGTTCAATTTGTGTATCTGCATCTTAATCAAGCACATCTTCTTATTCAAATTTTGCTAAAACAGAAAACTTCTAATTTCGCAGAACTGGCCAAATCAGCCGAGTGAACTCTGTCTATTTTTCGGTTTCTAATTGAGTGCAGAATTTCATTTTCTTTCTCATCACTTAGTACTAATAATTGTTAAGTAGACTTTAGTTGATTGTCTAGCTACCACTTTAGCAAACATAGTGTTTTTGTCTTAGTGAAATAAGTAGCAGACTTCAATCTTTGCAAAAGGTCTTTGGTAGCCGACTGTGCATTGTCCAGTTTTCGGTTGCTTGCTTTGTGTGCAGCAATTCCATTACTTCCTATCTTGGTGCTAGTAGTTGATGAGTTATCTTGCTAACCTTGTTAGGAATACTCTGAAATAAGGTTTAGCACTTTGCTTCTGGATGTATAGCTCAAAGATCATCATTTGCCTTTTGTCCGCTTTTTTTTTAAACGAAAATTGCAATCCGTTTGAACCAAATCTGGTCATGAGTGTCCACTAATGTTTAGTGATGAGCTAGACTTTAAAATATACTCATTTAACTGTAATTTAATCCAAGAATACCAATTTCTCATAGTCTAATACATCAGATATTTTACTTTTGTGAAATTGCAATCGCTTTCAGTTTTGACAAATCAAAACTCTTTGTTTTAGTTGAGTGAAATTTGCTAATTAGTGTTAATGGATGCTAGGTGATAAGTTAAACTTGTAGTTGTACTTATCTAGCTATAACTCCATCTTGTATGTCAATTTGATATAGTCTAATGGAGCATCAAGTTTGCATCTCTAAATCTGTCCAGAATTTCAGATTTCAAAATCTGACTTTTGCTTTACTTTGTAAGCCTCAAATTTTGATAACTACTAATATTTGATGCTAAATAGTATGCTAGGCTATAAGTTTTACTCATTAGCAAGTAATCTAAGTAAAAATCAATTCTTGATTCAAAGCAAAAATCAGCAAGCCATCACTTTGCAATCTGCCCAAATCTCATTTTTTTGCCAAACTCATTCTCAGAAAGTGCTTTTAGCCAAATTGGATGATGGTTGCTAGCTAATAGTAAGAGATGAACTAGACTTAGTATATTTCTCAATTAGTTGAGAATTAGTCCAGAATATCATTTTCTTCTAATGTCCTAGTTCATCAATCTGATTTTTGAATTTCTGTCCAGTTTTCGGTTTTGCTAAAAATCTGAAACCTGTAATCCAGATTTTGATCATACTGCTTGTGAATGCTAGCTGATACTATGTGGTGAGTTAGGTTTTGAATATTACCCATTAGTCTTGGCTTATTCAAAAATATCAAGTGCTCATAATCTAGTGAAGCATCTATTTCTTTCTTTGCAATATATCTAGATTTCTGGTTTTGCTAAAACCTGAATCTGTAGCTTTTCTGATTTCTCATTTCAGTTTAGCTACTGGTGGTCATGCCGGCCACATGCAACCTATTGTTAGCTTCTATTCCTTCTAGTAGAGAGTGCAAGTGTTAAGTTAAATTCCAGTTTTAGAAATTTGAAACTCTAGTTCTATACTAATCAAGTCTGAACCTGTAATGCTTTTCTAACCCATTATATTCTGATAACAAGTGTAGTAGTTATTATATATGGGGTAGTGTCCTTGAGTAAGGCATAACTTAAGCATATTGTTAATTATGCATTGAGCTATTGATCATGAACTCTTTTATGCATTGTTCCTTGCCATGTTCTTGCTATTTATTGGATTTTTGTGTTCTAGATACTGGTTCTTCTGAGATTGTTGAGTCTTTTGTTGAGCCACCAGAACCTGAACAAGAGGTTATCTATTATTACCAAGGCAAGCTTCCTCTCTGCACCATGTTGATCCTAATCTTTTGAATCAGTAGATTTATAAAATACGGTAATCTACTGTTGCATGCAATTTTCTAAAAATTATTTATGCTCTGTTCCTAGTTAGCTATAACCAGAACTTATGGCTTACCTTGAATTGATCATACACTCAACCTAAGGTAGTTTGTGGTGATATAATACTTAATTTCAATTTTTGCTTAGCCACGCAGTCCATAGAACGGTAGTGTTTGGCAGGCTTATCTTGTCAAACCTGGGGAACAACAAATACATTTTTATTTTTGTTGATTCTTTGTTCGGTTTATTTAAATCGATATGAATCTAAATCTTGTTGTTAAACTTAATTCAAATCGGACAAGTGGATGCTAGTGATGGTGCCTAGTGCACGAGAATGGGAACTGTGGATGTCTTGTGCAGGTTGATTAAGGACCAACTCGACGGCCCAATTCAAGCACCAACGCATTTCCACACGCAGGTATGGGCGCCGTTTGGTTAAGTAAAGGGTTAATAATATTGAGTTGGATACAGAGAGTAAGGACATGTGTATTGATTTCATATGGCATAGATGCTTAAGTCTTGGGCCGTGTCGTATGCCATGTGGAACCTATATCGATATCGATGTTCTTAGAAGGGTAAGGCGTAGATGTGTTACATCGCATGTACGCACCTTCGAGGCCCGATCATGTGTAATATGTGTGGCTAACACGAGTTTGCATTTAATTGACTAGGTCGGCATTCCATACAACATGTGAGCCTCGGTTGAATATATGCTATCGATCGTTGTTTAAGCGGGATCAGTCTCACATGGGTCATCCAACTCAATAGTGTCAACTTGTTGAAAATACCAAATCTTAGTTTACCCTACCGCATACCAAAGGCGGTGTGCTATTATTCCGAGGCTTACGGGCTAACTAAGTCGTGTGGGTAAAGTTGTACACCCTGCAGGATTAAAACTATTCGAATAGCCGTGTCCATTCACGACGGCAACGCTGGATTGATGTCACCAGATAGAATTTGTTCTAATTTGGGTTTTGGAAATTATTAGTTTCGGCATGAGGAGTGTCATGCTTGGTTTGGTAATGATCGGTGACTATTATTGATCTTGTTTGTGCTTATGTTCAATTACTTACTGCTTTTAGTCCAAATTGAATTATTAAACTGCTTTGTCAAAATTTAGCAATTGTAGGTTAACGGTATCGCTTATGCAAATTGAACCAATTAAGCTTTCGCTGATAACCTTATGCATATAAAATTCTATTCCTTTGTATAGGTTCTTCTAAACACTTTCTTTTATTAGTTTGTGTAAGACTTGCTGAGTACCTTTCGTACTCAGGGTTTATGACCTCTTGTTGCAGGTGAGGATGGATACCTTTATGAGATGCCCGTTAGCGCCGAACTGGGTGACGCTAACGAGTAATGCTAGTTCTAGCCTCCACGCAATAGCTCATGGATAATGGGGCCATTGGTGGTTTTGCTTTTATGTTTTTGTTTCACGTTGTTGCTCTTTTGTTAATGACCCAAGGTCATCTGCTTTTATTCGCATCTTGTAGCAACCTGGCATCAGAGCCATCGAAATTAGAGATGTAATTATTGATGTATAATTATGTGAATGTATGACTTGTATGTGAATGATGCAATGTTGTTTAAGGATATATGTGCAATATTCACTGATCCTGGGAAATATTACATGACATATATCCGAGAACCTAAATGTTGAAATTGTTACTTGTTATCATTATACTTTTAGTATGATTCTTAATAAAGGATTTGCACTGTTCCTTAAATAAGAATTATGCTATCAGTATAATTTTAATAAGGCACATTTCAATAACTGAGGGTCTCACAAGTATTATACATTTTATTGGTTGCTACAGTACCAGCCCATCATTATTTCAGATTGTGTTGTATTTTTTTTCTCTTTGAGCAATCTTGTGCCCTACTATTCTCAATTGCAATTGGCTAGCATCTCTCTTAGTACTTTGTGCAAAACGAGCTTGCTTGATCTCATTTTCAGATCTCTTCTCGCGAGCTCATTCCTTTGTTTGCATTAAATCACATTTGTCTTTGCGTGTGCGTTCATCCTCTTCGCTTACACCTTTTGGTTCAGCACATAGGCAAAAGAATCTAGTTTGGATCATTACTTAACTTTACAACAACTTGAATATCAGTTTGCATAGGTTATACACATACCATACCAAACTCCACCTACACCTGCTCGTGTACTACCTTTGCTCTTGGTTACGCTCATACATTACCGGTTGAGGTCGTTCGCTATCACAAGTATCGCTTTTGCGATCCGTTGATTCACTCGAACGGTAAGCTTATCTTGTTTTCGTGATGTTGAGTTGCGGCGAGAGAGAGAGCTGTTTTGTTTTACTAACTGGATATAATCGCGTTTGCTATTTGTGAGTTGTTGCCATGTCGGTCATCATGAGGATCTATCGCCACATGGATGGAGTACACTCGCTTGCGCGAGGATGCTATAAAAGCAACTTCTTGATCGTGATAATGGTGTGCGCAATGAGCTTGGGGCCGTTCGGTATAAATTGAACAACCTCGGGAGGAGGTTACGCAGCCTACGCACGGACATCAACAACAACTTCTTGAGTCTGCGCACCATGTTCAACCACCCCAATGTGCATCGTAAGGATTTTGTCACTAAGCCCAAATTTCCTATCCCTATATTTTCGTGTCGTGCAAATGTGGAAGAATACCTTAATTGGGAGCTTGAAATTGATACGATATTTCGGATACACAACTATTCCAATGAGAGGAAGCTCTTACTTGCGTCCAATGGTTTGGTTGGTTATGCCACACATTGGTGGGAGCGATTTGTTCGTATGCGTATGGAGCGCCATGAATTGCCGATTATCACCGGGAGCAGATGAAACAGCATTTGCGTGCGCTTTGTACCTTACCACTACAAGCGCCCCTAGTGGAAAAGTTGTGAGGTTGCGACAAGGTTTGAAGTCCACTTGTGTGACACAAGAGAAGGAGACCGAGCATGGGATTTTCCCGCTTCATGTAGTATTGCTCCATTGCTTCATGAAGAGATTGTGGTTACTCGTGATTGCTCCATTGCTGACCCACAATCTTTGGTGGATGCAATGTATCCAAACCCATGTGAGAATGAGAGCCACATAGCCAAAACCAAATTGAGTGAGAATGATAAAGAGCGTGCGCTGTGTGATTCCACCAAATGTGAGGTTGAGAGCATCTCCATTGAGTGCGAGAGAGATACACCAACAGAAAATAGAGAAGTAGATGATAGCCAAAGTGTTGTTGCTGCTGAAATTAACGATTTATTCGCTACTTCTAGTGTTGTTTCTCACATTGTACAGGTTGATATTAAAGAAGAGGAATTGAATGTTCAACAACCGGCATCGTTGGAAGTAAAAGATGAGGAGATAACCACGATTGGGGATGGAGTGCTTGCTACCCCGTGGTTTTGTCATGATGATTTGATACCTACAACACCTACAATAAACGAGAAGGACGCTAAAGGTAACAATAATGGTGTTGAATTCAATATTCATCACGCAAAGGTACGTAAGTGTGAAAACTCTAGTGTTCCTTTGAATATTCTATGTTCGGAATTTAATACGCTTAATTTACGTAATGTGGAATTGATTAGTCATGATAAAGTTCTTACTAGAATATCCCCTGATGTATCTTTATGCTATCTCATGTTCGATGAACCCATAGAGCTATCTAGTGTGATTGAGAGAGTATCTGAAATTGCGCGTTTGAAATCGCTAGCTAGTACCTACACCGTCACTTATAAATTTAATTTGATTGGAAATTTTGGTGTAGACAACACGTTTCATGTTTCTCGAATATGCATTACTTGTGATCGACTTCTTTGAATTGAAAATGCATGCTTGGAACAAACCATCGCTATAAATGTCATGATCACTTAGAGATGACTTTAAATGTGAGTGTCTCTTGTTTAGACATATTTGTAAAGCTCGCTCGATCATCTTTTGTTGAACAATCATGTATAAACAATCGAGTAGTACAATTGAAGAATGGAATAAACAAACAATTTTATCGTCTACATTATATAAAACTGATGTTGTAAAGATGAAATATGATTATATGAGCAATTTTTCTACATTTGAAAATGAATTTTGTCTGTCCATTCATACTTTCGATACATACTTACAAAAGTCAAAGACAACTTCATTTCATGGGTGGGGCAATAATGTGGATAAAAGGCATGTCGAGATGAATACATCACATCTATCTAATGGCTATTGTTATACTATTCCTGATCTGCAAAACCAAAGGGTATGTAAAACGGATGATAAATACATATACCATGCATATACATTGTTTCCTTTGTCTATCATATTTTCATGCTATCAAAAGCCGAGGACGGCTTTTCTTGAAGAAAGGGAGGATGATGAGGATATCTCTACTAATTATGAGGTTGTTCATGAAGGAAGAACTAAACTTCTAAAACAACAGGTGCATTTGTTTCTTAATGAGTTGCCTTGTGTTTTCTATGAGAATTGGATACTACGTAAAATCAATACTTTGTGCATTCTCAGGTTTGATAAACTTAAAGTCTTTGGAACCGAGAGGGAGGCCGGAGCCAAAGTAATGGAGGAGCATAAGGAGGAAGGTAACCATAGTTGTTGCCTACTGATGAAGAACAAGAAGTCAAAGCGGTTGGGAAGGAGAAAGTCAAGCAGTCCATGCTGCTGATCAAGGAGGAAAGAAGCCCGTGTGATGGGAGAGCAAAAGGGGACTTAAAGCTCAAGTTTTGTATAAGATTTTCAAGCCCAATTCAGATCTCCCACAACCCCAACCGAAATCAAATTCGGAATCAACTCAGAATTCAATTCGGATTCGGAATCAGCAGGACAGTCCGGAGTAAAAAGTTCATAAATTTCTCATACGAAGTCCGATTGGGGTATTTTTGGGCTTGTTGGAAAGCTAACTTCAAGCCCGATCCAACGGATCCTGGATCACTCCGAAATTCCTCCGGAGTCAAAAGATATGGCCGAAATAATATGACGGTTGTAAAATTAGAGTTTCCTTTTTGTTTTAGATTGAGTCGGAATTGGAGTAGGATTTCTAATTCCGAATTAGAGTAGTAGTAGGGCCTCTTGGCCAGCCATAAGGAGGAGAAGCGGTACTATATATTGAGGGTTAGACCCCCATTGTAACCTCGCACAGTTTATGCATAAGAATAGAAACATAGCTATTGCTTGTTCTTTCAAACCCGAGTTCATGCGAGGACTTTGAGAGAGGACTAGGCGATCCATTGATTCGCTTCGCAATTCAAGGTCAAGCCGTCGTTCCATTGGGAATTGGGACTTGGCGATCGTCGCTCGTGGTCTCGCGACGATCAACTATACTGATGTGTTTTGGGCGATTCCAAAGAGTTGAGGTTCGTGCATTGGCGAGTGTTCAAATTAGCGACATCGCCTACTTCACATTATTTATCCACGGTTCCTCATCGAGAAGATCGGGCATCCCCGTATCGCATGGGTTTTCCTTCCGTGCCTCGACTTCACAAAATAGAGCTGATGGTACCCGTCGTAATGGAAAGTTTCACACCGCTCTAACGATTCCAAATGCCCCCAAAATGAGGGAGGGCACTCTAGAAGTCCATTATGTGTGTTTGGTATGGGTTTTCTTTCCGTGCCTCGATTTCACAAAATGGAGCTGATGGTACCCGTCGTAATGGAAAGTTTCACACCGGCCCGGAACGATTACAAATGCCCGCCGAAATGAGGGAGTGCACTCTAGAAGTCCATTATGGGTGTTTGGTATGTGTTTTCTTTCGTGCCTCGATTTCACAAAATGAAGCCGATGGTACCCGTCAGAATGGAAAGTTTCACACCGCCCTGAACGATTACAAATGCCCGCCAAATGAGGGAGGGCACTCTAGAAGTCCATTATGGGTGTTTGGTATGTGTTTTCTTTCGTGCCTCGACTTCACAAAATGGAGCCGATGATACCCGTCGAATGGAAAGTTTCACACCGCTCGGACGATTCGTAATGCCCCCCAAAATGAGGGAGGGCACTCTAGAAGTCCATTATGTGTGTTTGGTATGTGTTTTCCTTCCGTGCCTCGACTTCACAAAATGGAGCTGATAGTACCCATCGTAATGGAAAGTTTCACACCAGCTCGGAACTATTCCAAATGGCCCCCAAAATGCGGGAGGGCACTCTAGATGTCCATTATGTGTGTTTGTTATGGGTTTTCCTTCCGTGCCTCGACTTCATAAAATGGAGCTGATGGTACCCGTCGTAATGGAAAGTTTCACACGGGCTCTAACGATTCCAAATGCCCCCCAAAATGAGGGAAGGCACTCTAGAAGTCCATTATGTGTGTTTGGTATGGGTTTTCCTTCCGTGCCTCGACTTCACAAAATGCAGCTGTTGGTACCCGTCGTAATTGAAAGTTTCACACCCGCTCGGAACGATTCTAAATGCCCCCCAAAATGAGGGAGGGCACTCTAGAAGTACATTATGTGTGTTTGGTATGGGTTTTCTTCCGTGCCTCGACTTCACAAAATGGAGCTGATGGTACCCGTCGTAATGGAAAGTTTCACACAAACTCGGAACGATTCCAAATGCCCCCCAAAATGAGGGAGGGCACTCTAGAAGTCCATTATATGTGTTTGGTATGGGTTTTCCTTCCGTGCCTCGACTTCATAAAATGGAGCTGATGGTACCCGTCGTAGTGGAAAGTTTCACACCGGCTCGGAACGACTCCAAATGCCCGCCAAAATGAGGGAGGGCACTCTAGAAGTCCATTATGTGTGTTTGGTATGGGTTTTCCTTCCGTGGATCGACTTCATAAAATGGAGCCGATGGTACCCTCAGAATGGAAAGTTTCACACCGCTCTAACGATTCCAAATGCCCCCAAAATGAGGGAGAGCACTCTAGAAGTCTATTATGTGTGTTTGGTATGGGTTTTCCTTCCGTGCCTCGACTTCACAAAATGGAGCTGATGGTACCCGTCGTAATGGAAAGTTTCACACCGGCTCGGAACGATTCCAAATGCCCGCCAAAATGAGGGAGGGCACTCTAGAAGTCCATTATGTGTGTTTGGTATGGGTTTTCTTTCTGTTGATGAGGACATCCCTACCATGGATATAACCGTGCCTACACACACAACTCAACCACAACCAATACAAGGACCTCTTACCCGAGCTCGTGCTCGCCAACTTAATTATCAGGTGAATTCGTTCCTAGGATTATATACTACTGAGAATAGACAGCTACCTAATGCAAGTGATTTAATTGTGCTTAGGAATATGGGAAAGGACCACGGAGAGGCATGCGGAGTCGTGGAGATGTATGGAAGGCATAATGGAGATCATCACGTCACTTTGGGTCCAAGACAAGCAAGAGTTCGAGTTGGGCCTGTTCGAGTCGATTCGGACTACGGCGTCAAGACTAACTTTAAACCGGGCGTAACTTCTTCATACAGACTCCGTTTTGGGCGTTTACGACTTCGTGGAAAGCTTATCAAGTCTACTTTCTAACGGATCCAACCTCGTCATCAAATTCTATCCGAACCGCCGAAATTATCAAAGGAGTCCGTGTCCGTGTCGAGTCCGAGTCGGCGGGTGCTTTGCGCCACTCTACTTTGGCCCACGGCCTTGTAACCCTAGGGCGTCGTCCACCTCATTGGCCGCCACCCCTAGTCGCTTCCCTATATAGGAGCCACTGATGAGGACATCCCTACCATGGATATAACCGTGCCTACACACACAACTCAACCACAACCAAGACAAGGACCTCTTACCCGAGCTCGTGCTCGCCAACTTAATTATCGTGAATTCGTTCCTAGGATTATATACTACTGAGAATAGACCGCTACCTAATGCAAGTGATTTAATTGTGCTTAGGAATATGGGAAAGGACCACGGAGAGGCATGTGGAGTCGTGGAGATGTATGGAAGGCATAATGGAGATCATCACGTCACTTTGGGTCCAAGACAAGCAAGAGTTCGAGTTGGGCTCGTTCTGGAGTCAGATTCGGACTACGGCGTCAGCACTAACTTTAAACTGGCGTAACTTCTTCATACGGACTCCGTTTCGGGCGTTTCTGGACTTCGTGGAAAGCTTATCAAGTCTACTTTCTAACGGATCCAACCTCATCATCAAATTCTGTCCGAGCCAGCCGAAATTATCAAAGGAGTCCGTATCCGTATGAGAGTCCGAGTCGAAGGGTGCTGCGCCACCTCTACTTTGGCCCACGGGCCTTGTAACCCTAGGGCGTGTGTCCACCTCGCTGGCCGCCACCCCTGGTCGTTTCCCCTATATAGGAGCCGCCGTCTCCCTCGCTTGAACTCGGATTTCGTTGAGTTTAGGTTTAGCCATTGTGCAAACTCTGTTCTTCAGTTGTGTCGACGACCACTGTCAAGACAGCCGGGATCCCATCTTTGCTATTCGCAATACAATTTATGCTTCCTTCATATTCGCAATATCGATTGCCTATGTCTTATTCTTGCTAGTTCTTCGATTGCTCGCGAGGATTGAACTTCGTGTTCAGTTGATCGCGCCTCAGTGAGGTCAATAACACTTCGGAGTTGGTTCAACGATTGCTAAGGCGCAAGCGTCGTCGTACGGTTGTAGTCGGATCGTGAGAGTCACCGTGATGCGGGTGCCCGATCTTCTCGACGTAGGACCTGCCGATAACTTGTGTACCTGACGAACCACCACCGATCCCCGCGCCAATGCACGGACTTGCAACTCTATGGAAAATTCGCCAAACACACACTTGATTGGATCCTCGCGACCACAAGCGAAGATCGTCGAACCCTCAATTCCCAGCGGAAAAGCAAGAACGACCCCTTGTTCTCAATGCCCAATTCCCTCTGTTTTGGCTATAAGCACAACAGGAGAATCAAGCAAAAGCTTTGAAAATATATTAAACGTGGTCTGAGGTTACAATGGGGGTCTACCCCTCTATATATAGTGCTCCTACTCCTCCTCATGGCTGGCCAAGAGGCCCTACTCCTATGCTAATTCGGATTTAGAGTCCTACTCCAATTCCGATACATTACAAAACAAAAAAGGAAACTCTGATTTTACAACCGTCATATTGTTTCGGTCATATCTTTTGATACGGGATGAATTTTGGAGTGAGGGAGGATCCGTTGGATCGGGCTTGAAGTTAGATTTCCAACAAGCCCAAAAACACTCGAATCGGACTCCGTTTGTAAAAGTTATGGCCGTTTTAATCCGGACTATCCTGCTGATTCCGAATCCGAATTTGAGGCTGATTCCGAATCCGAATTGAATTATGAGTTGATTCCGAATTTGAATTTGGTTGGGCTTGTGGAAGTTTCGAATTTGACTTGGATTCTTGGACTTCTCTTCCTTGCTTGTCTCCCACGAGCTTCTCCTCCATTGTGATGACCTTTCTTCAAGAACAACCTCATATCCTTCATCTCCGTTCATTATTGAATCTTCCAATCTGAGCACAAGCAAAACACTAGTTTTAGGTAGTATGAAATTCTCAACTAATTTAAAAGTAAATTCAGTGAACAAATTCACCTGTTGGATAAGCTTCTCTTGTTTTTCAACTCTCTTAGTAAGCTCATGTTGTTCTGAGGTATTTAATGAATTGAAAATATTATATGAAACAACATAGCTAAGGATGTCCGCATCATCCTCCCTTTCTTCAAAAAAAGCCGTCCTCGGCTTTTGATAGCCTGAAAATGTGCTAGACGAAGAAAACAACGTATATGCATGGTATATGTATTTATCATCCAAACAAGTTCCATGTAGCGCATGATGATTTGTCGAACATGTATTAAACAAAGAGAACAACATATATACGTGATATATGTATGAATCAATTGTTGTGTTATTCGCGTTGTTTTGTACAATCGATAGCTCGGAATCACATTTCAAATTGCACAACTGACTCATATGATAAAATTTCACCTTCCCAATACCAAAGTCAAGTAAAGTGGGTGAAAACCAATTGATACCATTCCATAATTCAACCTGCGCTACTCTGATTAGTTATACATTTAAGAGATAAACAAGTAGGCATCATGTTGCATTCTAAACAATAAACACTTGTATTTAAACCCATCTTAAAGATATCATGACATTGCTCAATAGATGGTTTGCGCAAAACATGTGATTGTAAATCAACAAGATTATTATAGGTAATGTATATTTGATAAACTTGAAACATGTTGTCTACACCAACATCATCAATCAAATTGAATTTATATGTGTGTATATAGCTATTTACTAGTGATCTTAAGTGTGAAATTTCAAGAACCTTCTTAATCACACTATATACATGTTTAGGACTATCGAATATGATATAACACAAAGAATTATTAATGTGTATTCTACTAAGAACTTCTTTTTGAGTAATCAATTTCACATTATGCAAATTAAGCATATCAAATTTAGAACGTGGAATCATCAAATGAATAATGGAGTTCTCAGTTTTACGCACCTTGTTTTCATAAACGACCAATTCAAGACAAATAGTGTTACCTTGATCTTCAGGTATTCCCTCTCCATCTATGGTTAGCTCTTTATCTTTCTCTTCCAATGGTGAGGGCTCTTGAATCTCCAACTCCTTATTTGCTTGGTCCACCTGCAGAATGTGGGATACAACACTAGAAATAGAGGGTAAGTTGTTAGGTTCAAAAATAATCTTACTTGTCCTATCATCTATCTCTCTCTTTTCTTTTGGTGTATCTCTCACACTCTCAATTGGGATGCTCTCAATCTCGCGTATGGTGGAATCACACACTCACTCTTTTATCACTCTCACTCAATTTGGCTATGTGGCTCTCATTCTCACATGGGTTTTGATACATCTCATCCTTGTAAGACTGTGGGCCAACAATGGCACAACTACCACCAACCATGACCTCCTCACGTGTTGCGGGTTGTGACGGGGCAGCACTACTCATCACTTCGGTCGAAGAAAAATTAACATGCTCGATCTTCTTCTCAAGTGACACACCAAAGGATGAATTAGAACTAAAGAGCCACAGCATTTAATTGATGTGCTTGCATGTGTTTAAGTCTCTTTTCGCCTTCATAGCATATTTTACAAGATCTTGCAGACTACTAAAATATTCATCTTGAAGTGCGAAGAACGATCCGATAATTCAAGCTGCTTTGAAGTATGTCTTTTCTTGATATGGACTAGTGATATTGGCACGGCGCATTGCATGATTCAACTCAATATAGTAATCTTTGACAACTTTGCATCCTTGTTTAATGCTCTCCACGTGTCGTAGTAGTTCCCGCTCATAATAGGATGGAACAAATTCTCTTCTCATGATGCTTTTAAAATGAACCAAGATGTAATGAATCGCTTTCCACCTAGTTGTTGCCACCAACTAGAGGCATAGTCCGTAAAAACAAAGTGGCCACTCTCACTTCCTTGGCTTCGATTCGAACTTATGGGATTCAAGCTCGAACTCCATGTTTTGTACCCACTCAAGATACTCCTCCGGATCATTACTACCATAGAAGGGAAGATACGATACTCGCGATCCGCCATTGTTATCAAGACAAAGCAAAGAATATGTATGTAGGTGTATGTGTATATGTAGAGGTCACTCAACTCACAATCATAACAAGGTGAAGTTTCTTTACCGTTCCGAAAGGAATTAAGATCAACAATACTTACACTTCAGGGTAGCAGGAACCACAAGGTGATGTGTGAGCGAATTTCAAGAGCAAGTCAAAGCACGACAACGGGTGTTTTGTGGAGCTTGGTATGGATACCTACTTAATTTGAAAATTCTAGGTATTGTAAGGCTAAGTAAATATCCAAACTAGAATCCAATGCCTAGTTGCCGATCACAAAGATATAAGTGAAAATCAAAACAACTCACGCGCAAAGATATTAGAACTTAGTGCAATCAAGGAATGAGCTATGTAAGATATAAGTGAAGAACAAAATAGCTCGTATTGCACAAGTTATAGAAAGACACTAGCTAGTTGCAAATAATGAAACTAGGGCACAAGATTGCACAAAATATTGATATTCAAACAATTGAATCAAGAATGAGTGGGGATTTTCGCTCAAGTTTATGGTTCGGCTATGCGTTTTCTTTTTCCTTTTCTTTTTTCTCTTTTCCTTTTCTCTTCCTTTTTTTTCTTCTCTTTTTCCTTCCTTCTTTTTTTTGAACTATTGCCAAAATTCTTGTTCTACCAAAAATGAGCAAAAATTCTTTCCCACCTTTTGATCTTTGAACAATTGCAAGAACACAAATATTAATATACAGCCCTAAGCAACGATTTAGCTAGTCTTAAATAGGTTCAAAGTATTCGCAAAAGATTGAAAGGTTCACAAAGGATAAATTGATGTCTCACTTCTTTTTGTTTTTTTTTATAGACACGACTAAAAAAAAATCAAACTAGGCTCAAATAAGAAGCAACGCAAAAAAAAATTCAAGATCAGCAAACTAAACATGATTCTAATGGACAAAAACTTAACAAAACTCACTAGAATAACAAATTAAATACTACGGCTGATTTTTTTGTATGGCTTTTTCGTGTATAGGAAAAAATTAGATAACTGGATAAAGATCCTACCGAGTCAACGGAGCTCTGATACCACCTGATGCGGGGTGCCCGATCTTCTCGACGTAGGACCTCTCGATAACTTGTGTACCCTGACGAACCACCAGCTGATCCCCCGCGCCAATGCACGGACTTGCAACTCTATGGAAAATTCGCCAAACACACACTTGATTGGATCCTCGTGACCACAAGCGAAGATCGTCGAACCCTCAATTCCCAGCGGAAAAGCAAGAACGACCCCTTGTTCTCAATGCCCAATTCCCTCTGTTTTGGCTATAAGCACAACAGGAGAATCAAGCAAAAGCTTTGAAAATATATTAAACGTGGTCTGAGGTTACAATGGGGGTCTACCCCTCTATATATAGTGCTCCTACTCCTCCTCATGGCTGGCCAAGAGGCCCTACTCCTATGCTAATTCGGATTTAGAGTCCTACTCCAATTCCGATACATTACAAAACAAAAAAGGAAACTCTGATTTTACAACCGTCATATTGTTTCGGTCATATCTTTTGATACGGGATGAATTTTGAGTGAGGAGGATCCGTTGGATCGGGCTTGAAGTTAGATTTCCAACAAGCCCAAAACACTCGAATCGGACTCCGTTTGTAAAAGTTATGGCCGCTTTAATCCGGACTGTCCTGCTGATTCCGAATCCGAATTTGAGGCTGATTCCGAATCCGAATTGAATTATGAGTTGATTCCGAATTTGAATTTGGTTGGGCTTGTGGAAGTTTCGAATTTGACTTGGATTCTTGGACTTCTCTTCCCTTGCTTGTCTCCCACGAGCTTCTCCTCCATTGTGATGACCTTTCTTCAAGAACAACCTCATATCCTTCATCTCCGTTCATTATTGAATCTTCCAATCTGAGCACAAGCAAAACATTAGTTTTAGGTAGTATGAAATTCTCAACTAATTTAAAAGTAAATTCAGTGAACAAATTCACCTGTTGGATAAGCTTCTCTTGTTTTTCAACTCTCTTAGTAAGCTCATGTTGTTCTGAGGTATTTAATGAATTGAAAATATTATATGAAACAACATAGCTAAGGATGTCCTGTCCGCATCACACCGCCACCAAAATCTATAGTTATCAATCTCATCGAAAGATCGGACACCTCGTTTACATCAAGTGGTATCAGAGCTCAAGGTTGCTCGGTGAGAATTTCCAGTTTACCATAGATTAGATTGCTTTTCCTTACCTAGAGTACACAAAAAAAAAATTTAGCAGTAGTATTCAATCTGTCCAAACCAGTCTTAGCCTCGCAATTTTTCTTTTCAGTACATTGCATTGTTGAACTTTCGGTTGCATCGTCGTGTTCTTTGCTGGTCTTAGTGTCTAGTTCCTCTAGAGTTTCGAGTTCTGTTCACGTTTTGGTCTCACCGTTCGCTTAGATTCGAACTACCACAGGAGTAGAAAAGGAGGAGGACTCGATCTCTAGGAGGCTTTGCCTCGTTAGTTTCTTGAGTAGGACACGATCTCGGATTTGGTTTTGGAAGCCTTGCCCTGGTTGGTTTTGGAGTAGGACACGCTCTCGGAGTTGGTTTTGCATACGGCATAAAAAAAAAGGAACAGCAGCATGACAGATTAAAAGAGCCGCGGCATAAAAAAAAAAGAGAGAGAAAAACCTAACTTTTGCATACGACCTCCGATTGAGGCGATTTTTGATCCGTTGGAAAGGAAATCGGAAAATAGAGCGAAAAGGAAAGGAAATCGGAAAATAGAGCGAAAAAAAGAAGTCCGGGAAATCTGGGTTTTCAGATCCGCGAAGATACCACGCACATACGCTGCAGCTCCGACCCCAAAAAAGGTCGTTTAGGGCCTCAAAACGGGCCCGCAAACCGAGGAAAAATCAGGTTTCTCAGAATTTGCTCAAAATTTACAGAGCCCTTCTGCACGTGATTCTAAGGTCCCCTGTGAAGACGGCACACTTTTTCGAGCTCCAGAACTCCGTGTGCAACGCCATCTAGTTTCTTTCTCGCACGTGTGTCTTCGTTGGTGTTCTAGGCTCGCGTCTCTAGTACGGTCTAGCCTAGGCCGGCACCACCCGGCGTTGAACGATTTTTCACTTGCATTTTCTCGAATTGATTATTGCTACTCCTTGCTACTAAACTTGAGCCCTCCCACTACACCTTTCTACACCGCATGTGAGCTTTACACGCAATCGCTCCATCCAATCTTCAAGATATATTGTAACCATCGGTTGCCGATCGCCTGTGTGCTTGGTAAGAATTGGTAAGAATTGATAGAAGGCTTGAGTCGAGCGACTTTGAACCACCATACCCTAGTTCTTGTTAGGGATATATTCTTGTGTTTTTGCTAACAATGGCGTGTTCCGAGAGTTTATCGATCAAGATACATGTCACGATCCCGCACTGAAGGAATCATACAACATTTCGCACAAATGAATCATCGTACGGAGGGCCTTGAGGAGGACGTCAGAGTTACAAATGAGCGACTTGCTCAACTAGAGAGCACCCAGATTGAGACAAACGCAACGCTCGCGCGATGGAGAGAGCACAAGGTATTACTAATAATTCTTTAGCCAGATATTATGGCGCGACTTGAGGAGATTGTCCAAGCTTCGACTACTGTTCCCCCTGCTGTGACGGTAGAGGGACAAGATGAATATGTGGGTGATTCTGAGGCAGATGGCAGAGCTAACCACAACAACGATCGAGCTCGTCGCCAATTGCATTTCAACCGACAAGGTATGCGAAGAGAACCCCCACGACGTGAGGTACGTGACCACGAAGATGCTTTTGCTAAGGTTAAATTCAATATGCCCTCTTTTAATGGTAAATATGACCCTGATAGTTATTTAGATTGGGAACTAGCTGTTGATCAAAAATTTGCTTGTCATGATTTTCCCGAGAATAGACGAGTTAGGGCTGCTACTAGTGAATTTACCGACTTTGCTTCTATTTGGTGGAAAGAACATTGCCGTCAACATCCCAATAACATACCTAACACTTGGGAGGCTTTAAAATTGCTTATGCGTCATCGATTTGTTCCCTCATATTATGCTCGTGATTTGTTAAATAAATTGCAACGCTTACAACAAGGTGCAAAGTCTGTGGAAGAATACTATCGAATTACAAATTGGCATGTTGCGTACTGTGGGTTAGTTGAGAATGAGGAGGCATCAATGGCTAGGTTTTGGGAGGATTGAATCGTGACATTCAGGACATTCTTGATTATAAAGATTATAACTCCATGACTAGATTGTTTCATCTTGCTTGCAAAGCTGAACGAGAATTGCAGGGACGCCAGACGAGAACGCGATCTAACCCTTCTACAGGTCGCACAAATTCATGGACGCGTACACCTTTTTCCTCATCCACTATGGCGGCCCCACCATTAACCGCCAACAACAAGCAGCGCCCTACTACCTCAAATTCAGCGACAAGAGTTTTCGAAGCACCCAAAACTACACCACAACTTCCGCAAAAACATCCTCTTCGTTGCTTGACAGATTTAACGAGGGACGCTCAATGCCATCGCTGCAAAGGCTATGGACACATGATGCGGGACTGTCCAAGCAAGCGTGTATTGATTATACGTGATGATGGTGGGTATTCCTCTGCTAGTGATTTAGATGATGAAACATATGCTATGCTTGCAAATGACCCTGCAGGACATGATGATAAATCTAACCATGAGGAGGAACATGTTGACGCCGAAGATGCCGACAAGTATTTGAGCATTATAGTGCAACGCGTACTAAGTGCTCAAGTGTCTCATGCCGAGCATAATCAGCGCCATAATTTATTCCAAATCAAGGGCGTTGTCAAGGAACGCTCCATTCGCATAATTGTTGATGGTGGAGTTGCAACAATTTGGCGAGTATGGATATGGTGGAGAAGCTTGCGTTGTCGACTAAACCTCATCCCCACCCATACCATATTCAATGGTTCAACAAAGAATGGTAAGTTGAAGGTAACACGGATGGTTAGAATACATTTTTCTATGGGTTCATACCATGATTATGTTGATTGCGATGTTGTTCCTATGCAAGCTTGTTCATTATTATTAGGAAGACCTTGGCAATACGATCATCGATTGTATACATCATGGTAAGAATAATCAATACTCTCTCATGTTCAAGGGAAAGAAAATTGTGCCGCATCCTATGACTCTGAACAAATTGTTAAAGATGACCTTGCTAGAGCTAGAAGAGAGAAGGAGAATACTAAGAGCGAAAATCAGATTGTAGTAAAAGAGCTTGAGCAACATAAAAGAAAGAACCTAAACTGCTCATGACAAAAATAAAGAAATTAAATTGAAAGGTGCTAGTTTTCTTGCTACCAAATCTGATATGACTCAACTGGATGCTAGTAATTCTGTTTGCTATGCATTAATTTGCAAAGAAGCATTGTTTTCATTTGAGGATATACCTTCTTCTTTGCCACTGCTTGTCACTAACATTTTGCAGGAGTACAAAGATGTCTTTCCAAAGGACATCCGCACGGGTCGCCACCGCTTCGTGGGATTGAGCATCAAATTGATTTAATCCCCGGTGCATCATTGCCCAACCGAGCACCATATAGGACCAATCCAGAAGAAACTAAAGAAATTCAGCGCCAAGTTCAAGAGTTGCTTGATAAAGGGTATGTGCGCGAATCTCTTAGCCCTTGTGCTGTTCCGGTCATTTTGGTACCAAAGAAAGATGGATCATGGCGCATGTGTGTGGATTGTAGAGCGATTAATAATATCACCATTAGGTATCGCTATCCTATTCCTAGGTTAGATGATATGCTTGATGAATTGAGTGGCTCGTTGTCTTTTCCAAGGTTGATTTGCGTAGTGGTTATCATCAAATCCGCATGAAATTAGGCGATGAATGGAAAACGGCTTTTAAAACTAAGTTCGGGTTATATGAGTGGTTAGTAATGCCTTTGGTTTAACTAATGCTCCTAGTACTTTCATGAGACTAATGAATGAGGTTTTGCGTGCTTTCATTGGTAGATTTGTGGTGGTTTATTTTGATGATATATTGATATATAGCAAATCATTAGAGGAACATCCGACCATTTACGTCTTGTTTTTAAGGTTTTACGTGATGCACGCCTATTTGGTAACCTTGAGAAGTGCACCTTTTGCACCGATCGAGTTGCGCTTCTTGGCTATGTTGTTACTCCACGTGGAATTGAAGTTGATCAAGCCAAGGTTGAAGCAATACAGAGTTGGCCGACTCTAACACGGCCACACTCAAAAGTGCGGAGCTTTTAGGACTTGGTTGGGTTCTACCGCTTTTGTGAAGGATTTCAAGACTATCGCCGCACCATTGAATGAGCTTACCAAGAAGGGCGTGCTTTTTGTTTGGGGTACTGCACAGGAGAATGCCTTCACCACATTGAAAGATAAGTTAACACATGCACCTCTACTCCAACTCCCTGATTTCAATAAGACTTTTGAGCTAGAATGTGATGCAAGCGGAATTGGTTTAGGTGGTGTGTTGTTACAAGAAGGCAAACCTATAGCATACTTCAGTGAGAAATTGAGTGGGCCTAGTTTGAACTATTCTACTTATGATAAAGAGTTATATGCCCTCTTTCGAACCTTAGAAACTTGGCAACATTATTTATGGCCCAAAGAATTTGTTATACATTCTGATCATGAATCTCTAAAGCATATTCGAAGTCAAGGTAAATTGAACCGTAGACATGCAAAGTGGGTTGAATTTATTGAGTCTTTTCCCTATGTCATAAAACACAAGAAGGGAAAGGAGAATGTTATTGCTGATGCGTTGTCTAGGAGATATGCCATGTTATCACAACTTGACTTCAAAATTTTTGGATTAGAGACTATTAAAGAGCAATATGTGCACGATGCTGATTTTGCAGAAATATTGTTGAATTGTGAAGAAGGAAAAATGTGGAATAAATTTGTCATTAATGATGGATTTGTGTTTAGAGCTAACAAGTTGTGCATTCCTGCTAGTTCCGTCCGTCTCATTGTTGTTACAGAAGCACATGGAGGTGGGTTAATGGGACATTTTGGTGTGAAGAAAACAGAGGACATACTTGTCGATCATTTCTTTTGGCCAAAGATGAGACGGACGTCGAGCGCTCGCTGTACCCATGCACTACATGTCAAAAAGCTAAGTCACGACTTAATCCTCATGGTTTATATATGCCTTTACCTGCTCCTAGCATTCCGTGGGAAGATATTTCATGGACTTTGTTTTAGGATTGCCTAGGACAAAGAAGGAAGGGATAGCATATTTGTGGTTGTTGATAGATTTTCTAAGATGGCCCATTTTATACCTTGTCATAAGAGCGATGACGCTACCAATATTGCTGATTTATTCTTTCGTGAAGTTATTCGCTTGCATGGTGTGCCTAATACTATAGTTTCAGATCGTGATGCTAAATTCCTTAGCCATTTTGGAGAACTTTATGGGCTAAATTGGGGACTAAGTCGTTATTTTCTACTACTTGTCATCCCCAAACCGATGGACAAACCGAGGTTGTGAATAGAACTTTGTCTACCATGCTTAGGGTGTGTTGAAAAGAATTTAAAATGTGGGAAGAATGCTTGCCTCATATTGAGTTTTCTTATAATCGGTCATTGCATTCTACTACAAAGATGTGCCCTTTTGAAGTTGTTTATGGTTTTCGCCTCGTGCTCCTATTGATTTAATGCTTCTCCCACCTTCAGAGAAATTGAACTTTGATGCAAAACAACGTCTTTGAACTGATTTTAAAAATACACGAGACAACCAAAGAGAATATAGAGCGCATGAATGCTAAATATAAACTTGCTTTAGTCAGGAGAAAACACATAACTTTTAAACCAGAGATCTTGTTTGGTTGCACTTGAGAAAAGATAGGTTCCCGAATTGAGAAAGTCAAAACCGATGCCTAGAGTCGATGGTCCTTTCAAAGTGTTAGAAAAGATTAATGATAATGCATACAAGCTTGAACCGCTGCAGATTTTGGGGTTAGTCCCACATTTAACATTGCAGATTTGAAGCCATACTTGGGGAAGAGGATGAGCTTGAGTCGAGGACGACTCAAATGCAAGAAGGGAGGATGATGAGGACATCCCTACCATGGATATAACCGTGCCTACACACACAACTCAACCACAACCAAGACAAGGACCTCTTACCGAGCTCGTGCTCGCCAACTTAATTATCAGTGAATTCGCTCCTAGGATTATATACTACGAGAATAGACCGCTACCTAATGCAAGTGATTTAATTGTGCTTAGGAATATGGGAAAGGACCACGGAGAGGCATGTGGAGTCGTGGAGATGTATGGAAGGCATAATGGAGATCATCACGTCACTTTGGGTCCAAGACAAGCAAGAGTTCGAGTTGGGCCTGCTCGAGTCGATTCGGACTACGGCGTCAAGACTAACTTTAAACGGCGAACTTCTTCATACGGACTCCGCTTGGGCGCTTACGACTTCGTGGAAAGCTTATCAAGTCTACTTTCTAACGGATCCAACCTCATCATCAAATTCTGTCCGAGCCGCCGAAATTATCAAAGGAGTCCGTGTCCGTATGAGAGTCCGAGTCGAAGGGTGCTGCGCCACCTCTACTTTGGCCCACGGCCTTGTAACCCTAGGGCGTCGTCCCACCTCGCCGCCGCCACCCCGGTCGTTTCCCTATATAGGAGCCGCCGCCTCCTCGCTTGAACTCGGATTTCGTTGAGTTTAGGTTTAGCCATTGTGCAAACTCGTTCTTCGCCAGTGTCGAACGACCACCGCCAAGACAACTTCGATCCCATCTTTGCTATTCGCAATACAATTTATGCTTCCTTCATATTCGCAATATCGATTGCCTATGTCTTATTCTTGCTAGTTCTTCGATTGCTCGCAGGATTGAACTTCGTGTTCAGTTGATCGCGCCTCCGGAGGTCAATAACACTTCGGAGTTGGTTCAACGATTGCTAAGGCGCAAGCGTCGTCGACGGTTGTAGTCGGATCGTGAGAGTCACCGCCACCAAAATCGATAGTTATCAATCTCATCGAAAGATCGGACACCTCGCTTACATCACCGCCTCCTCGCTTGAACTCGGATTTCGCTGAGTTTAGGTTTAGCCATTGTGCAAACTTTGTTCTTCAGTTGTGTCGAACGACCACCTGTCAAGACAGCTTCGGGATCCCATCTTTGCTATTCGCAATACAATTTATGCTTCCTTCATATGAGCAATATCGATTGCCTTTGTCTTATTCTCGCTAGTTCTTCGATTGCTCGCAGGATTGAACTTCGTGTTCAGTTGATCGCGCCTCAAATGAGGTCAATAACACTTCCGAGTTGGTTCGACGATTGCTAAGGCGCAAGCGTCGTCAGACGGTTGTAGTCGGATCGTGAGAGTCACCGCCACCAAAATCGATAGTTATCAATCTCATCGAAAGATCGGACACCTCGTTTACATCAAGTGGTATCAGAGCTCAAGGTTGCTCGGTGAGAATTTCCGCTTACCACGATTAGATTGCTTTTCCTTACCTAGAGTACACAAAAAAAAATTAGCAGAGTATTCAATCTGGTCCAAACCAGTCTTAGCCTCGCAATTTTTCTTTTCAAGACATTGCATTGTTGAACTTTCGGTTGCATCGTCGTGTTCTTTGCTGGTCTTAGTGTCTAGTTCCTCTAGAGTTTCGAGTTCATTCACGCTTTGGTCTCACCGCTCGCTTAGATCCGAACTACCACGGGAGTAGAAAAGGAGGAGGACTCGATCTCTAGGAGGCTTTGCCTTGGTTGGTTTCGAGTAGGACACGATCTCGGAGTTCGCTTTGGAAGCCTTGCCCTGGTTGGTTTCTGAGTAGGACACGCCTCTGAGTTGGTTTTGCATACGATATAAAAAAAGAAGGAACAGTACTGCATTAAAAGAGCCATGCATTAAAAAAAAAGAAGAGAGAAAAAACCTAACTTTTGCATACGACCTCAGATTGAGGCGATTTTGATCCGTTGGAAAGGAAATCGGAAAATAGAGCGAAAAGGAAAGGAAATCGGAAAATAGAGCGAAAAAAAAGAAGTCTGGGAAATCTGGGGTTTTCAGATCCGCGTAAGATATCACGCACATACGCGGCAGCTCCGACCCCAAAAAAGGTCGTTTAGGGCCTCAAAACGGGCCCGCAAACCGAGGAAAAATCAAGTTTCTCATAATTTGCTCAAAATTGACAGAGCCCTTCTGCACGTGATTCTAAGGTCCCACAGAAGACGGCACACTTTTTCGAGCCCGTAACTCCGTGTGCAACGCCATCTAGTTTCTTTCTGCATGGTGTGTCTTCGTTGGTGTTCTAGGCTCGCGTCTCTAGTACGGTCTAGCCTAGGGCCAGCACCCACCGGCGTTGAACGATTTTTCAGCTTGCATTTTCTGAATTGATTATTGCTACTCCTTGCTACTAAACTTGAGCCCTCCCAGCTACACCTTTTCTACACCGTACAGGCTGAGCTTTACCTGCAATCGCTCCATCCAATCTTCGAAGATATATTGTAACCACTGGTTGCCGATCGCCCCTGTGTGCTTGGTAAGAATTGGTAAGAATTCGATAGAAGGCTTGAGTGCGAGCGACTTTGAACCACCAAACCCTAGTTCTTGTTAGGGATATATTCTTGTGTTTTGCTAACAATGGCGTGTTCGAGAGTTTACCGATCAAGATACATGTCACGCCCCCGTACGAAGGGAATCATACAACATTTCGCCAAAATGAATCATCGCATCGGAGGGCCTTGAGGAGGACGCCGAGTTACAAATGAGCGACTTGCTCAACTAGAGAGCACCCAGATTGAGACAAACGCAACGCTTCGCAATGGAGAGAGCACAAGGTATTACTAATAATTCTTTAGAGATATTATGGCGCGACTTGAGGAGATTGTCCAAGCTTCACCATCGCCCCCGCCGTGACGGTAGAGGGACAAGATGAATATGTGGGTGA
Organism: Hsuehochloa calcarea; assembly: GCA_036346395.1. Lineage (NCBI taxonomy): Eukaryota > Viridiplantae > Streptophyta > Magnoliopsida > Poales > Poaceae > Hsuehochloa > Hsuehochloa calcarea. Next base: position 65,366 of record JAYEVG010000113.1, on the reverse strand, counting down.
TTCTCGAGGCGGATGGCGAGCTAACCACAACAACGATCGAGCTCGCCGCCAATTGCGCTTCAACCGACAAGGTATGCGAAGAGAACCCCACGACGTGAGGTACGTGACCACGAAGATGCTTTTGCTAAGGTTAAATTCAATATGCCCTCTTTAATGGTAAATATGACCTACGATAGTTATTTAGATTGGGAACTAGTCGTTGATCAAAAATTTGCTTGTCATGATTTTCCGAGAATAGACGAGTTAGGGCTGCTACTAGTGAATTTACCGACTTTGTTATACGGCCATATCTACAACAAAAGCATTGCAAAAGGTAAAACAAAATGTTGTGAAGGCCGATAGGGTGGATGGGGATGTTGTGCCAACGAGAGGGAACGTTCTATCGGGATAAAACCCTAGCGCAAGTGCGTGCAACAAGAAGGATATGTGGTGGTATGGCAGCAAGGGTTGCATTACGCCGGAAGAAGCATCAAACTTTGCTTCTATTTGGTGGAAAGAACATTGCCGCCAACATCCCAATAACATACCTAACACTTGGGAGGCTTTAAAATTGCTTATGCGCCATCGATTTGTTCCTCATATTATGCTCGTGATTTGTTAAATAAATTGCAACGCTTACAACAAGGTGCAAAGTCTGTGGAAGAATACTATCAGGAATTACAAATTGGCATGTTGCGCTGTGGGTTAGTTGAGAATGAGGAGGCATCAATGGCTAGGTTTTTGGGAGGATTGAATCGTGACATTCAGGACATTCTTGATTATAAAGATTATAACTCCATGACTAGATTGTTTCATCTTGCTTGCAAAGCTGAACGAGAATTGCAGGGACGCCAGACGAGAACGCGATCTAACCCTTCTACAGGTCGCACAAATTCATGGACGCAGCACACCTTTTTCCTCATCCACTATGGCGGCCCCACCATTAACCGCCAACAACAAGCAAATACCTCTACTACCTCAAATTCAGCGACAAGAGTTTTCAAGCACCCAAAACAACACCACAACTTCCGCAAAACTTCCTCTTCTGTTGCTTCGACAGATTTAACGAGGGACGCTCAATGCCATCGCTGCAAAGGCTATGGACACATGATGCGGACCGCCCAAGCAAGCGTGTATTGATTATACGTGATGATGGTGGGTATTCCTCTGCTAGTGATTTAGATGATGAAACATATGCTATGCTTGCAAATGACCCTGCAGGACATGATGATAAATCTAACCATGAGGAGGAACATGTTGACGCCAAGATGCCGACAAGTATTTGAGCATTATAGTGCAACGCGCACTAAGTGCTCAAGTGTCTCATGCCGAGCATAATCGCCGCCATAATTTATTCCAAATCAAGGGCGTTGTCAAGGAACGCTCCATTCGCATAATTGTTGATGGTGGAGTTGCAACAATTTGGCGAGTATGGATATGGTGGAGAAGCTTGCGTTGTCGACTAAACCTCATCCCCACCCATACCATATTCAATGGTTCAACAAAGAATGGTAAGTTGAAGGTAACACTGATGGTTAGAATACATTTTTCTATGGGTTCATACCATGATTATGTTGATTGCGATGTTGTTCCTATGCAAGCTTGTTCATTATTATTAGGAAGACCTTGGCAATACGATCATCGATTGTATACATCATGGTAAGAATAATCAATACTCTCTCATGTTCAAGGGAAAGAAAATTGTGCCGCATCCTATGACTCTGAACAAATTGTTAAAGATGACCTTGCTAGAGCTAGAAGAGAGAAGGAGAATACTAAGAGCGAAAATCGATTGTAGCAAAAGAGCTTGAGCAACATAAAAAGAAAGAACCTAAATCTGCTCATGACAAAAATAAAGAAATTAAATTGAAAGGTGCTAGTTTTCTTGCTACCAAATCTGATATGACTCAACTGGATGCTAGTAATTCTGTTTGCTATGCATTAATTTGCAAAGAAGCATTGTTTTCATTTGAGGATATACCTTCTTCTTTGCCACCTGCTGTCACTAACATTTTGCAGGAGTACAAAGATGTCTTTCCAAAGGACATCCCGCCGGGGCTGCCACCGCTTCGTGGGATTGAGCATCAAATTGATTTAATCCCCGGTGCATCATTGCCCAACCGAGCACCATATAGGACCAATCCAGAAGAAACTAAAGAAATTCAGCGCCAAGTTCAAGAGTTGCTTGATAAAGGGTATGTGCGCGAATCTCTTAGCCCTTGTGCTGTTCCGGTCATTTTGGTACCAAAGAAAGATGGATCATGGCGCATGTGTGTGGATTGTAGAGCGATTAATAATATCACCATTAGGTATCGTCATCCTATTCCTAGGTTAGATGATATGCTTGATGAATTGAGTGGCTCGTTGTCTTTTCCAAGGTTGATTTATGAGTGGTTATCATCAAATCCGCATGAAATTAGGCGATGAATGGAAAACGGCTTTTAAAACTAAGTTCGGGTTATATGAGTGGTTAGTAATGCCTTTTGGTTTAACTAATGCTCCTAGTACTTTCATGAGACTAATGAATGAGGTTTTGCGTGCTTTCATTGGTAGATTTGTGGTGGTTTATTTTGATGATATATTGATATATAGCAAATCATTAGAGGAACATCCGACCATTTACGTGTTGTTTTTAAGGTTTTACGTGATGCACGCCTATTTGGTAACCTTGAGAAGTGCACCTTTGCACCGATCGAGTCGCGCTTCTTGGCTATGTTGTTACTCCACGTGGAATTGAAGTTGATCAAGCCAAGGTTGAAGCAATACAGAGTTGGCCGACTCTAACACGGCCACACTAAAAGCGGAGCTTTTAGGACTTGGCGGGTTCTACCGCCGCTTGTGAAGGATTTCAAAGACTATCGCCGCACCATTGAATGAGCTTACCAAGAAGGGCGTGCCATTTGTTTGGGGCAATCGCATGTGAGAATGCCTTCACCACATTGAAAGATAAGTTAACACATGCACCTCTACTCCAACTCCCTGATTTCAATAAGACTTTTGAGCTAGAATGTGATGCAAGCGGAATTGGTTTAGGTGGTGTGTTGTTACAAGAAGGCAAACCTATAGCATACTTCAAAGAGAAATTGAGTGGGCCTAGTTTGAACTATTCTACTTATGATAAAGAGTTATATGCCCTCTTTCAACCTTAGAAACTTGGCAACATTATTTATGGCCCAAAGAATTTGTTATACATTCTGATCATGAATCTCTAAAGCATATTCGAAGTCAAGGTAAATTGAACCGTAGACATGCAAAGTGGGTTGAATTTATTGAGTCTTTTCCCTATGTCATAAAACACAAGAAGGGAAAGGAGAATGTTATTGCCGATGCGTTGTCTAGAGATATGCCATGTTATCACAACTTGACTTCAAAATTTTTGGATTAGAGACTATTAAAGAGCAATATGTGCACGATGTCGATTTTGCGTAAATATTGTTGAATTGTGAAGAAGGAAAATGTGGAATAAATTTGTCATTAATGATGGATTTGTGTTTAGAGCTAACAAGTTGTGCATTCCTCGCTAGTTCCGTCTGTCACATTGTTGTTACAGAAGCACATGGAGGTGGGTTAATGGGACATTTTGGTGTGAAGAAAACAGAGGACATACTTGTCGATCATTTCTTTTGGCCAAAGATGAGACGGACGCCGAGCGCCACGCTGTCTGGCCGCACTACATGTCAAAAAGCTAAGTCACGACTTAATCCTCATGGTTTATATATGCCTTTACCTGCTCCTAGCATTCCGTGGGAAGATATTTCGATGGACTTTGTTTTAGGATTGCCTAGGACAAAGAAGGGAAGGGATAGCATATTTGTGGTTGTTGATAGATTTTCTAAGATGGCCCATTTTATACCTTGTCATAAGAGCGATGACGCTACCAATATTGCTGATTTATTCTTTCGTGAAGTTATTCGCTTGCATGGTGTGCCTAATACTATAGTTTCAGATCGTGATGCTAAATTCCTTAGCCATTTTTGGAGAACTTTATGGGCTAAATTGGGGACTAAGCTGTTATTTTCTACTACTTGTCATCCCCAAACTGATGGACAAACTGAGGTTGTGAATAGAACTTTGTCTACCATGCTTAGGGTCAGGTTGAAAAGAATTTAAAATGTGGGAAGAATGCTTGCCTCATATTGAGTTTTCTTATAATCGGTCATTGCATTCTACTACAAAGATGTGCCCTTTTGAAGTTGTTTATGGTTTTGTGCCTCGTGCTCCTATTGATTTAATGCTTCTCCCACCTTCAGAGAAATTGAACTTTGATGCAAAACAACGTATTTAATCGATTTTAAAAATACACGAGACAACCAAGGAGAATATAGAGCGCATGAATGCTAAATATAAACTTGCTGGTAGTCAGGGGAGAAAACACATAACTTTTAAACCAGGAGATCTTGTTTGGTTGCACTTGAGAAAAGATAGGTTCCCCGAATTGAGAAAGTCAAAACTGATGCCTAGAGCTGATGGTCCTTTCAAAGTGTTAGAAAAGATTAATGATAATGCATACAAGCTTGAACTGCCTGCAGATTTTGGGGTTAGTCCCACATTTAACATTGCGATTTGAAGCCATACTTGGGGAAGAGGATGAGCTTGAGTCGAGGACGACTCAAATGCAAGAAGGGGAGGATGATGAGGACATCCCTACCATGGATATAACCGTGCCTACACACACAACTCAACCACAACCAAGATAAGGACCTCTTACCCGAGCTCGTGCTCGCCAACTTAATTATCAGGTGAATTCGTTCCTAGGATTATATACTACTGAGAATAGACCGCTACCTAATGCAAGTGATTTAATTGTGCTTAGGAATATGGGAAAGGACCACGGAGAGGCATGTGGAGTCGTGGAGATGTATGGAAGGCATAATGGAGATCATCACGTCACTTTGGGTCCAAGACAAGCAAGAGTTCGAGTTGGGCCTGTTCGAGTCGATTCGACTACGGCGTCAAGACTAACTTTAAACGGGCGTAACTTCTTCATACGGACTCCGCTTTGGGCGCTTCGACTTCGTGGAAAGCTTATCAAGTCTACTTTCTAACGGATCCAACCTCATCATCAAATTCTGTCCGAGCCGCCGAAATTATCAAAGGAGTCCGTATCCGTATGAGAGTCCGAGTCGGCGGGTGCCGCGCCACCTCTACTTTGGCCCACGGCCTTGTAACCCTAGGGCGCAAGGCCCACCTCGCCGCCGCCACCCCGGTCGCTTTCCCTATATAGGAGCCGCCGCCTCCTCGCTTGAACTCGGATTTCGCTGAGTTTAGGTTTAGCCATTGTGCAAACTCGTTCTTCGCTTGTGTCGAACGACCACCGCCAAGACAAATGATCCCATCTTTGCTATTCGCAATACAATTTATGCTTCCTTCATATTCGCAATATCGATTGCCTATGTCTTATTCTTGCTAGTTCTTCGATTGCTCGCAGGATTGAACTTCGTGTTCAGTTGATCGCGCCCAATGAGGTCAATAACACTTCGAGTTGGTTCAACGATTGCTAAGGCGCAAGCGCCGTCAGACGGTTGTAGTCGGATCGTGAGAGTCACCGCCACCAAAATCGATAGTTATCAATCTCATCGAAAGATCGACACCTCGCTTACATCAAAATGTTTTACACTGTTTCGAAAGTTTCACACCGCTCGCGATTCCAAATGCCCCCAAAATGAGGGAGGGCACTCTAGAAGTCCATTATGGGTGTTTGGTATGGGTTTTCTTTCCGCTTCACAAAATGGAGCCGCTTGCACCATGCTCGAAAGTTTCACACCGCTCTGAACGATTCCAAATGCACGCCGAATGAGGGAGGGCACTCTAGAAGTCCATTATGGGTGTTTGGTATGGGTTTTCTTTCCGTGCCTCGACTTCACAAAATGGAGCCGCTGGTACCGGCGCTCGAAAGTTTCACACCGCTCTAACGATTCCAAATGCCCCCCGAAATGAGGGAGGGCACTCTAGAAGTCCATTATGTGTGTTTGGTATGGGTTTTCCTTCCGTGCCTCGATTTCACAAAATGGAGCTGATGGTACCGTCGTAATGGAAAGTTTCACACCGGCTCGGAACGATTCCAAATGCACCCCGAAATGAGGGAGGGCACTCTAGAAGTCCATTATGTGTGTTTGGTATGGGTTTTCCTTCCGTGCCTCGATTTCACAAAATGGAGCTGATGGTACCCGTCGTAATGGAAAGTTTCACACCGGCTCGGAACGATTCCAAATGCCCGCCGAAATGAGGGAGGGCACTCTAGAAGTCCATTATGTGTGTTTGGTATGGGTTTTCCTTCCGTGCCTCGATTTCACAAAATGGAGCTGATGGTACCCGTCGCAATGGAAAGTTTCACACCGGCTCGGAACGATTCCAAATGCACCTCAAAATGAGGGAGGGCACTCTAGAAGTCCATTATGTGTGTTTGGTATGGGTTTTCTTCCGTGCCTCGACTTCACAAAATGGAGCCGATGGTACCGCTGCTCGAAAGTTTCACACCGCTCTAACGATTCCAAATGCCCCCAAATGAGGGAGGGCACTCTAGAAGTCCATTATGGGTGTTTGGTATGGGTTTTCTTCCGTGCCTCGACTTCACAAAATGGAGCCGATGGTACCCGCTGCTGGAAAGTTTCACACCGCTCTAACGATTCCAAATGCACGCCGAAATGAGAGGAGGGCACTCTAGAAGTCCATTATGTGTGTTTGGTATGGGTTTTCTTTCCGTGCCTCGACTTCACAAAATGGAGCCGATGGTACCGCTGCTGGAAAGTTTCACACCGCTCTGAACGATTCCAAATGCCCGCCAAAATGAGGGAGGGCACTCTAGAAGTCCATTATGGGTGTTTGGTATGGGTTTTCTTCCGTGCCTCGACTTCACAAAATGGAGCCGCTTGGTACCCGTCTGCTGGAAAGTTTCACACCGCCTGAACGATTCCAAATGCACCCCAAAATGAGGGAGGGCACTCTAGAAGTCCATTATGGGTGTTTGGTATGGGTTTTCTTTCCGTGCCTCGATTTCACAAAATGGAGCTGATGGTACCCGTCGCTCTGGAAAGTTTCACACCGCTCGGAACGATTCCAAATGCCCCCGAAATGAGGGAGGGCACTCTAGAAGTCCATTATGGGTGTTTGGTATGGGTTTTCCTTCCGTGCCTCGACTTCACAAAATGGAGCCGATGGTACCCGTCTGCTGGAAAGTTTCACACCGCCTCTGAACGATTCCAAATGCCCCCAAAATGAGGGAGGGCACTCTAGAAGTCCATTATGGGTGTTTGGTATGGGTTTTCTTTCCGTGCCTCGACGATTTCACAAAATGGAGCCGATGGTACCCGTCGCTCGAAAGTTTCACACCGCTCTGAACGATTCCAAATGCCCCCAACATGAGGGAGGGCACTCTAGAAGTCCATTATGGGTGTTTGGTATGGGTTTTCTTTCCGTGCCTCGACTTCACAAATGGAGCCGATGGTACCGTCTGTAATGGAAAGTTTCACACCGCTCTGAACGATTCCAAATGCACGCCAAAATGAGGGAGGGCACTCTAGAAGTCCATTATGGGTGTTTGGTATGGGTTTTCCTTCCGTGCCTCGACTTCACAAAATGGAGCCGCTGGTACCCGCTGCTCGAAAGTTTCACACCGCTCTAACGATTCCAAATGCCCCCAAAATGAGGGAGGGCACTCTAGAAGTCCATTATGTGTGTTTGGTATGGGTTTTCTTCCGTGCCTCGACTTCACAAAATGGAGCCGATGGTACCGTCGCTCGAAAGTTTCACACCGCTCTAACGATTCCAAATGCCCCCAAATGAGGGAGGGCACTCTAGAAGTCCATTATGTGTGTTTGGTATGGGTTTTCTTTCCGTGCCTCGACTTCACAAAATGGAGCCGATGGTACCGCTGCTCGGAAAGTTTCACACCGCTCTGAACGATTCCAAATGCCCCCAAATGAGGGAGGGCACTCTAGAAGTCCATTATGGGTGTTTGGTATGGGTTTTCTTTCCGTGCCTCGACTTCACAAAATGGAGCCGATGGTACCCGTCAGAATGGAAAGTTTCACACCGCTCTGAACGATTCCAAATGCACCCCGAATGAGGGAGGGCACTCTAGAAGTCCATTATGTGTGTTTGGTATGGGTTTTCTTTCCGTGCCTCGATTTCACAAAATGGAGCCGATGGTACCGCTGCTCGAAAGTTTCACACCGCCCTGAACGATTCCAAATGCACGCCGAATGAGGGAGGGCACTCTAGAAGTCCATTATGGGTGTTTGGTATGGGTTTTCTTTCCGTGCCTCGATTTCACAAATGGAGCCGATGGTACCGTCTGCTCGAAAGTTTCACACCGCTCTGAACGATTCCAAATGCCCCGACAAATGAGGGAGGGCACTCTAGAAGTCCATTATGGGTGTTTGTTGGTATGGGTTTTCTTTCCGTGCCTCGACTTCACAAAATGGAGCCGATGGTACCGTCTGCTCGAAAGTTTCACACCGGCTCGGAACGATTCCAAATGCCCGCCGAAATGAGGGAGGGCACTCTAGAAGTCCATTATGTGTGTTTGGTATGGGTTTTCTTTCGTGCCTCGATTTCACAAAATGGAGCCGATGGTACCGTCGCTGCTGGAAAGTTTCACACCGCTCTGAACGATTCCAAATGCCCCCAAATGAGGGAGGGCACTCTAGAAGTCCATTATGTGTGTTTGGTATGGGTTTTCCTTCCGTGCCTCGACTTCACAAAATGGAGCCGATGGTACCGTCTGCTCGAAAGTTTCACACCGCTCTGAACGATTCCAAATGCACCCAAAATGAGGGAGGGCACTCTAGAAGTCCATTATGTGTGTTTGGTATGGGTTTTCTTCCGTGCCTCGACTTCACAAAATGGAGCCGCTGGTACCGGCTGCTGGAAAGTTTCACACCGCTCGGAACGATTCCAAATGCCCCCCGAAATGAGGGAGGGCACTCTAGAAGTCCATTATGTGTGTTTGGTATGGGTTTTCTTCCGTGCCTCGACTTCACAAAATGGAGCCGCTGGTACCTGGTCTGCTCGAAAGTTTCACACCGGCTCGGAACGATTCCAAATGCCCGCCGAAATGAGGGAGGGCACTCTAGAAGTCCATTATGTGTGTTTGGTATGGGTTTTCCTTCCGTGCCTCGATTTCACAAAATGGAGCTGATGGTACCCGTCGTAATGGAAAGTTTCACACCGCTCTGAACGATTCCAAATGCCCCCAAATGAGGGAGGGCACTCTAGAAGTCCATTATGGGTGTTTGGTATGGGTTTTCTTCCGTGCCTCGACTTCACAAAATGGAGCCGATGGTACCGTCGCTGGAAAGTTTCACACCGCTCTGAACGATTCCAAATGCCCCCAAAATGAGGGAGGGCACTCTAGAAGTCCATTATGGGTGTTTGGTATGGGTTTTCTTCCGTGCCTCGACTTCACAAAATGGAGCCGATGGTACCGTCTGCTCGAAAGTTTCACACCGCTCTGAACGATTCCAAATGCCCCCAAAATGAGGGAGGGCACTCTAGAAGTCCATTATGTGTGTTTGGTATGGGTTTTCCTTCCGTGCCTCGACTTCACAAAATGGAGCCGATGGTACCGCTGCTGGAAAGTTTCACACCGCTCTGAACGATTCCAAATGCCCGCCAAAATGAGGGAGGGCACTCTAGAAGTCCATTATGGGTGTTTGGTATGGGTTTTCTTTCCGTGCCTCGACTTCACAAAATGGAGCCGATGGTACCGTCTGCTCGAAAGTTTCACACCGCTCTAACGATTCCAAATGCCCCCAAAATGAGGGAGGGCACTCTAGAAGTCCATTATGTGTGTTTGGTATGGGTTTTCTTCCGTGCCTCGACTTCACAAAATGGAGCCGATGGTACCTGGCGTGCTGGAAAGTTTCACACCGCTCTGAACGATTCCAAATGCACCCAAAATGAGGGAGGGCACTCTAGAAGTCCATTATGGGTGTTTGGTATGGGTTTTCCTTCCGTGCCTCGACTTCACAAAATGGAGCCGATGGTACCGCTGCTCGAAAGTTTCACACCGCTCTGAACGATTCCAAATGCCCCCAAAATGAGGGAGGGCACTCTAGAAGTCCATTATGGGTGTTTGGTATGGGTTTTCTTTCCGTGCCTCGACTTCACAAAATGGAGCCGATGGTACCGTCTGCTCGAAAGTTTCACACCGGCTCTGAACGATTCCAAAGCCCCCAAAATGAGGGAGGGCACTCTAGAAGTCCATTATGGGTGTTTGGTATGGGTTTTCTTCCGTGCCTCGACTTCACAAAATGGAGCCGATGGTACCGCTGCTCGAAAGTTTCACACCGCTCTGAACGATTCCAAAAGCACGCCAACATGAGGGAGGGCACTCTAGAAGTCCATTATGGGTGTTTGGTATGGGTTTTCCTTCCGTGCCTCGACTTCACAAAATGGAGCCGATGGTACCGCTGCTCGAAAGTTTCACACCGCTCTGAACGATTCCAAATGCCCGCCAAAATGAGGGAGGGCACTCTAGAAGTCCATTATGGGTGTTTGGTATGGGTTTTCCTTCCGTGCCTCGACTTCACAAAATGGAGCCGATGGTACCCGTCTGAATCGAAAGTTTCACACCGCTCTGAACGATTCCAAATGCCCCAAATGCAAAATGAGGGAGGGCACTCTAGAAGTCCATTATGGGTGTTTGGTATGGGTTTTCTTTCCGTGCCTCGACTTCACAAAATGGAGCACAAAATGGAGCCGATGGTACCGCACTCTGCTGGAAAGTTTCACACCGCTCTGAACGATTCCAAATGCCCCCAAACATGAGGGAGGGCACTCTAGAAGTCCATTATGGGTGTTTGGTATGGGTTTTCCTTCCGTGCCTCGACTTCACAAAATGGAGCCGATGGTACCGTCGCTGCTCGAAAGTTTCACACCGCTCTAACGATTCCAAATGCACGCCGAATGAGGGAGGGCACTCTAGAAGTCCATTATGGGTGTTTGGTATGGGTTTTCCTTCCGTGCCTCGACTTCACAAAATGGAGCCGCTGGTACCGCTGCTCGAAAGTTTCACACCGCTCTGAACGATTCCAAATGCCCCCGACATGAGGGAGGGCACTCTAGAAGTCCATTATGTGTGTTTGGTATGGGTTTTCTTTCCGTGCCTCGACTTCACAAAATGGAGCCGATGGTACCGTCGCTCGAAAGTTTCACACCGCCCTGAACGATTCCAAATGCACGCCGAAATGAGGGAGGGCACTCTAGAAGTCCATTATGGGTGTTTGGTATGGGTTTTCTTCCGTGCCTCGACTTCACAAAATGGAGCCGCTGGTACCGTCGTGCTCGAAAGTTTCACACCGCTCTAACGATTCCAAATGCACCCAAAATGAGGGAGGGCACTCTAGAAGTCCATTATGTGTGTTTGGTATGGGTTTTCTTCCGTGCCTCGACTTCACAAAATGGAGCCGATGGTACCGTCTGCTCGAAAGTTTCACACCGCTCTAACGATTCCAAATGCACGCCGAAATGAGGGAGGGCACTCTAGAAGTCCATTATGGGTGTTTGGTATGGGTTTTCTTTCCGTGCCTCGATTTCACAAAATGGAGCCGATGGTACCGCTGCTCGAAAGTTTCACACCGCTCTAACGATTCCAAATGCCCCCAAAATGAGGGAGGGCACTCTAGAAGTCCATTATGTGTGTTTGGTATGGGTTTTCCTTCCGTGCCTCGACTTCACAAAATGGAGCCGATGGTACCGTCTGCTCGAAAGTTTCACACCGCTCTGAACGATTCCAAATGCACCCAAAATGAGGGAGGGCACTCTAGAAGTCCATTATGTGTGTTTGGTATGGGTTTTCCTTCCGTGCCTCGACTTCACAAAATGGAGCCGATGGTACCGTCGCTCGAAAGTTTCACACCGCTCTAACGATTCCAAATGCCCCCAAAATGAGGGAGGGCACTCTAGAAGTCCATTATGTGTGTTTGGTATGGGTTTTCTTCCGTGCCTCGACTTCACAAAATGGAGCCGATGGTACCGTCGTAATCGAAAGTTTCACACCGCTCGAACGATTCCAAATGCCCCCAAAATGAGGGAGGGCACTCTAGAAGTCCATTATGGGTGTTTGGTATGGGTTTTCTTCCGTGCCTCGACTTCACAAAATGGAGCCGATGGTACCCGTCGCTGCTCGAAAGTTTCACACCGCTCTGAACGATTCCAAATGCCCCCAAAATGAGGGAGGGCACTCTAGAAGTCCATTATGGGTGTTTGGTATGGGTTTTCTTTCCGTGCCTCGACTTCACAAAATGGAGCCGCTGGTACCGCTGCTCGAAAGTTTCACACCGCTCTGAACGATTCCAAATGCCCCCAAAATGAGGGAGGGCACTCTAGAAGTCCATTATGGGTGTTTGGTATGGGTTTTCTTCCGTGCCTCGACTTCACAAAATGGAGCCGATGGTACCGCTGCTCGGAAAGTTTCACACCGCTCTGAACGATTCCAAATGCACCCAAAATGAGGGAGGGCACTCTAGAAGTCCATTATGGGTGTTTGGTATGGGTTTTCTTCCGTGCCTCGACTTCACAAAATGGAGCCGCTGGTACCGTCGCTCGAAAGTTTCACACCGCTGAACGATTCCAAATGCCCCCAAAATGAGGGAGGGCACTCTAGAAGTCCATTATGGGTGTTTGGTATGGGTTTTCTTTCCGTGCCTCGACTTCACAAATGGAGCCGATGGTACCGTCGTGCTGGAAAGTTTCACACCGCTCTGAACGATTCCAAATGCCCCCAAAATGAGGGAGGGCACTCTAGAAGTCCATTATGGGTGTTTGGTATGGGTTTTCTTTCCGTGCCTCGACTTCACAAAATGGAGCCGATGGTACCGTCGCTGCTCGGAAAGTTTCACACCGCTCTGAACGATTCCAAATGCCCCCAAAATGAGGGAGGGCACTCTAGAAGTCCATTATGGGTGTTTGGTATGGGTTTTCCTTCCGTGCCTCGACTTCACAAAATGGAGCCGATGGTACCGTGCTCGGAAAGTTTCACACCGCTCTGAACGATTCCAAATGCACCCAAAATGAGGGAGGGCACTCTAGAAGTCCATTATGGGTGTTTGGTATGGGTTTTCTTTCCGTGCCTCGACTTCACAAAATGGAGCCGATGGTACCGGAGCCGCTGGAAAGTTTCACACCGCTCTAACGATTCCAAATGCACCCAAAATGAGGGAGGGCACTCTAGAAGTCCATTATGTGTGTTTGGTATGGGTTTTCTTCCGTGCCTCGACTTCACAAAATGGAGCCGATGGTACCGTCGTGCTCGAAAGTTTCACACCGCTCTGAACGATTCCAAATGCCCCCCAAAATGAGGGAGGGCACTCTAGAAGTCCATTATGTGTGTTTGGTATGGGTTTTCTTTCCGTGCCTCGACTTCACAAAATGGAGCTGATGGTACCCGTCGAATGAAAGTTTCACACCGCTCTGAACGATTCCAAATGCACCCAAATGAGGGAGGGCACTCTAGAAGTCCATTATGGGTGTTTGGTATGGGTTTTCTTTCCGTGCCTCGACTTCACAAAATGGAGCCGATGGTACCCGCTGCTCGGAAAGTTTCACACCGCTCTGAACGATTCCAAATGCACCCAAATGAGGGAGGGCACTCTAGAAGTCCATTATGTGTGTTTGGTATGGGTTTTCTTCCGTTCGTGCCTCGACTTCACAAAATGGAGCCGCTGGTACCGGCTGCTCGAAAGTTTCACACCGCTCTGAACGATTCCAAATGCCCCCGAAATGAGGGAGGGCACTCTAGAAGTCCATTATGGTGTTTGGTATGGGTTTTCTTTCCGTGCCTCGACTTCACAAAATGGAGCCGATGGTACCGTCGTGCTCGAAAGTTTCACACCGCTCTGAACGATTCCAAATGCCCCGAAATGAGGGAGGGCACTCTAGAAGTCCATTATGGGTGTTTGGTATGGGTTTTCTTTCCGCCTCGACTTCACAAAATGGAGCCGCTGGTACACCGCTGCTCGAAAGTTTCACACCGCTCTGAACGATTCCAAATGCCCCCAAAATGAGGGAGGGCACTCTAGAAGTCCATTATGGGTGTTTGGTATGGGTTTTCTTTCGTGCCTCGACTTCACAAAATGGAGCCGATGGTACCCGTCTGCTGGAAAGTTTCACACCGCTCGAACGATTCCAAATGCCCCCAAACATGAGGGAGGGCACTCTAGAAGTCCATTATGTGTGTTTGGTATGGGTTTTCTTTCCGTGCCTCGACTTCACAAAATGGAGCCGCTTGCACTGGCTGCTCGAAAGTTTCACACCGCTCTAACGATTCCAAATGCACGCCGACATGAGGGAGGGCACTCTAGAAGTCCATTATGGGTGTTTGGTATGGGTTTTCTTCCGTGCCTCGACTTCACAAAATGGAGCCGATGGTACCGTCGCTGCTCGAAAGTTTCACACCGCTCTGAACGATTCCAAATGCCCCCAAAATGAGGGAGGGCACTCTAGAAGTCCATTATGTGTGTTTGGTATGGGTTTTCTTTCCGTGCCTCGACTTCACAAATGGAGCCGATTGTACCGGCTGCTCGAAAGTTTCACACCGCTCTGAACGATTCCAAATGCACCCCGAAATGAGGGAGGGCACTCTAGAAGTCCATTATGTGTGTTTGGTATGGGTTTTCCTTCCGTGCCTCGACTTCACAAAATGGAGCCGATGGTACCGTCGTAATCGAAAGTTTCACACCGCTCTAACGATTCCAAATGCACCCGAAATGAGGGAGGGCACTCTAGAAGTCCATTATGGGTGTTTGGTATGGGTTTTCTTCCGTGCCTCGACTTCACAAAATGGAGCCGCTGGTACCGCTGCTCGAAAGTTTCACACCGCTCTGAACGATTCCAAATGCCCCCAAAATGAGGGAGGGCACTCTAGAAGTCCATTATGTGTGTTTGGTATGGGTTTTCTTCCCGTGCCTCGACTTCACAAAATGGAGCCGATGGTACCGTCTGCTCGAAAGTTTCACACCGCTCTGAACGATTCCAAATGCCCCCAAAATGAGGGAGGGCACTCTAGAAGTCCATTATGTGTGTTTGGTATGGGTTTTCCTTCCGTGCCTCGACTTCACAAAATGGAGCCGATGGTACCGTCTGCTCGAAAGTTTCACACCGCTCGAACGATTCCAAATGCACGCCAAAATGAGGGAGGGCACTCTAGAAGTCCATTATGGTGTTTGGTATGGGTTTTCCTTCCGTGCCTCGACTTCACAAAATGGAGCCGATGGTACCGGCGCTCGAAAGTTTCACACCGCTCTGAACGATTCCAAATGCCCCCCGAATGAGGGAGGGCACTCTAGAAGTCCATTATGGGTGTTTGGTATGGGTTTTCCTTCCGTGCCTCGACTTCACAAAATGGAGCCGCTGGTACCGTCGCTCGAAAGTTTCACACCGCTCTAACGATTCCAAATGCCCCCCGACATGAGGGAGGGCACTCTAGAAGTCCATTATGGGTGTTTGGTATGGGTTTTCTTTCCGTGCCTCGACTTCACAAATGGAGCCGATGGTACCGTCGCTCGAAAGTTTCACACCGCTCTAACGATTCCAAATGCCCCCAAAATGAGGGAGGGCACTGCAAAAGCTTTGAAAATATATTAAACGTGGTCCGAGGTTACAATGGGGTCTACCCTCTATATATAGTGCTCCTACTCCTCCTCATGGCTGGCCAAGAGGCCCTACTCCTATTCTAATTCGGATTTGGAGTCCTACTCCAATTCCGACACATTCCAAAACAGAAAAGGAAACTCTGATTTTACAACCGTCACATTGATTCGATCATATCTTTTGATCCAGAAGGAATTTCGAGTGAGGGAGGATCCGTTGGATCGGGCTTGAAGTTAGCTTTCCAACAAGCCCAAGAACACTCAAATCGGACTCCGTTTGTAAAAGTTATGGCCGTTTTAATCCGGACTGTCCTGCTGATTCCGAATCCGAATTTGAGGCTGATTCCGAATCCGAATTGAATTATGAGTTGATTCCGAATTTGAATTTGGTTGGGCTTGTGGAAGTTTCGAATTTGACTTGGATTCTTGGACTTCTCTTCCTTGCTTGTCTCCCACGAGCTTCTCCTCCATTGTGATGACCTTTCTTCAAGAACAACCTCATATCCTTCATCTCCGCTCATTATTGAATCTTCCAATCTGAGCACAAGCAAAACACTAGTTTTAGGTAGTATGAAATTCTCAACTAATTTAAAAGTAAATTCAAAGAATGATTCACCGTTGGATAAGCTTCTCTTGTTTTTCAACTCTCTTAGTAAGCTCATGTTGTTCGAGGTATTTAATGAATTGAAAACATTATATGAAACAACGTAGCTAAGGATGTCCGCATCATCCTCCCTTTCTTCAAAAAAGCCGTCCTCGCTTTTGATAGCTCCTAAAATGTGCTATATGACATCCAAACAAGAAAACAACATGTATTATGCATGGTATATGATATATGTATGAATCAATTATTGTATTCTTCTTGTTGTTTTGTACAATCGATAGCTCAAAATCATATTTCAAATTGCCCAACCGACTAATATGATAAAATTTAACCTTCCCAACATCAAAATCAACTAAAGTGGGTGAAAACCAATTGATACCATTCCATGATTTAACTGCGTTACTCTGATTAGTTATACATTTAAGAGATAAACAAGTAGGCATCATGTTGCATTCTAAACAATAGACACTTGTATTTAAACCCATCTTAAAGATATCATGACATTGCTCAATAGATGGTTTGCATAAAACATGTGATTGTAAATCAACAAGATTATCATAGGTAATGTATATTTGATAAACTTGAAACATGTTGTCTACACCAACATCACCAATCAAATTGAATTTATATGTGTGTATGTAGCTATTTACTAGTGATCTTAAGTGTGAAATTTCAAGAACCTTCTTAATCACACTAGATACATGTTTAGGACTATCGAATATGATATAACACAAAGAATTATTAATGTGTATTCTACTAAGAACTTCTTTTGAGTAATCAATTTCACATTATGCAAATTAAGCATATCAAATTTAGAACTTGGAATCATCAAAGGAATAATGGAGTTCTCGCCACGCACCTTGTCTTGATGATCTATCAATTTAGTACCAATAGTGTTACCTTGATTGTCCTTCTCAAATTGATGTAGGTGCCGCGGGTATCGTAGTGTCATCATGTAACCACGGGTATCATGTATTCCGTCTCCAACCATGGTTAGCTCTTCATCTTTCTCTTCCAATGGTGAGGGCTCTTGAATCTCCAACTCCTTATTTGCTTGGTCCACTGCAGAATGTGGATACAACACTAGAAATAGAGGGTAAGTTGTTAGGTTCAAAATAATCTTACTTGTCCTATCATCTATCTCTCCCTTTTCTTTTGGTGTATCTCTCACACTCTCAATTGGGATGCTCTCAACCTCGCATATGGTGGAATCACACACCTCACTCTTTTATCACTCTCACTCAATTTGGCTATGTGGCTCTCATTCTCACATGGGTTTTGATACATCTCATCCTTGTAAGACCGTGGGCAAGAATGGCACAACTACCACCAACCACGACCTCCTCACGTGTTGCGGGTTGTGACGGGCAGCACTACTCATCACCTCGGTAGAAGAAAAATTCTCATGCTCGATCTTCTTCTCAAGTGACACACCAAAGGGATGAATTAGAACTAAAGAGCCACGCAGATTTAATTGATGTGCTTGAATGTGTTTAAGTCTCTTTTACGCCTTCATAGCAAATTTCACAAGATCTTGCGGACTACGAAAATATTCATCTTGAAGTGCAAGAACGATCCGATAATTCAAGCTCGCTTTGAAATATGCCTTTTCTTGATATGGACTAGTGATATTGGCACGGCGCATTGCATGATTCAACTCAATATAGTAATCTTGGACAACTTTGCATCCTTGTTTAATGCTCTCCACGTGTCGTAGTAGTTCCGCTCATAATAGGATGGAACAAATTCTCTTCTCATGATGCTTTTAAACAGACCAAGATGTAATGAATCGCTTTCCACCTAGTTGTTGCCACCAACTAGAGGCATAGTCCGAAAAAAACAAAGTGGCCACTCTCACTTCCTTGGCTTCGATTCAACTTATGGGATTCAAGCTCAACTCCATGTCTTGTACCCACTCAAGATACTCCTCCGGATCATTACTACCATAGAAGGGAAGATACGATACTCGCGATCTTCCATTGTTAGCAAAGAAAGCAAAGAATATGTATGTAGGTGTATGTGTATATGTAGAGGTCACTCAACTCACAATCCTAACAAGGTGAAGTTTTTTACCGTTGAAAGGAATTAAGATCAACAATACTTACACTTCAGACAGCAGGAACCACAAGGTGATGTGTGAGCGAATTTCAAGAGCAAGTCAAAGCACGACAACGGGTGTTTTGTGGAGTTTGGTATGGATACCTACTTAATTTGAAAATTCTAGGTATTGTAAGGCTAAGTAAATATCCAAACTAGAATTCAATGCCTAGTTGCCGATCACAAAGATATAAGTGAAAATCAAAGCAACTCACACGCAAAGATATTGGAACTTAGTGCAATCAAGGAATGAGCTATGTAAGATATAAGTGAAGAACAAAATAGCTCGTATTGCACAAGTTATAGAAAGACGCTAGCTAGTTGCAAATAATGAAACTAGGGCACAAGATTGCACAAAATATTGATATTCTAACAATTGAATCAAGAATGAGTGGGGATTTTCGCTCAAGTTTATGGTTTGGCTATGCGCTTTCTTTTTCTTTTCTCTTTTCTCTTTTCTTTTCTTTTTCTTTTTTCTTCTTTTTTTTTCTCTTTTCCTTTCTTTTTTTGAACTATTGCCAAAATTCTTGTTCTACCAAAATGAGCAAAATTCTTTCCCACCTTTTGATCTTTGAACAATTGCAAGAACACAAATATTAATATGCACCCTAAGCAACGATTTAGCTAGTCTTCAATAGGTTCAAAGTATTCGCAAAAGATTGAAAGGTTCACAAAGGATAAATTGATGTCTCACTTCTTTTTGTTTTTGTGTTTTTTTTTATAAACACGACTAAAAAAATCAAACTAGGCTCAAATAAAAGCAACGCAAAAGAATTCAAGATCAGCAAACTAAACTTGATTCTAATGGACAAAAACTTAACAAAACTCACTAGAATAACAAATTAAATACTACTACTGAAGAATTTTTTTGTATGGCTTTTTCGTGTATAGGAAAAAAAATTAGATAATCGGATAAAGATCCTACCGAGTCAACTGAGCTCGATACCACCCGATGCGGGTGCCCGATCTTCTCGACGAGAACCTCTTGATAACTTGTGTATCCCGACGAACCACCACCGATCCCCGCGCCATGCACGGACTTGCAACTCTATGGAAAATTCGCCAAACACACACTTGATTGGATCCTCGCTGACCACAAGCGAAGATCGTCGAACCCTCAATTCCCAACGGAAAAGCAAGAACGACCCCTTGTTCTCAATGCCCAATTCCTCTGCTTTTGGCTATAAGCACAACAGAGAATCAAGCAAAAGCTTTGAAAATATATTAAACGTGGTCCGAGGTTACAATGGGGTCTACCCTCTATATATAGTGCTCCTACTCCTCCTCATGGCTGGCCAAGAGGCCCTACTCCTATTCTAATTCGGATTTGGAGTCCTACTCCAATTCGACACATTCCAAAACAGAAAAGGAAACTCTGATTTTACAACCGTCACATTGATTCGATCATATCTTTTGATCCAGAAGGAATTTCGGAGTGAGGAGGATCCGTTGGATCGGGCTTGAAGTTAGCTTTCCAACAAGCCCAAGAACACTCAAATCGGACTCCGTTTGTAAAAGTTATGGCCGTTTTAATCCGGACTGTCCTGCTGATTCCGAATCCGAATTTGAGGCTGATTCCGAATCCGAATTGAATTATGAGTTGATTCCGAATTTGAATTTGGTTGGGCTTGTGGAAGTTTCGAATTTGACTTGGATTCTTGGACTTCTCTCCCTTGCTTGTCTCCCACGAGCTTCTCCTCCATTGTGATGACCTTTCTTCAAGAACAACCTCATATCCTTCATCTCCGCTCATTATTGAATCTTCCAATCTGAGCACAAGCAAAACACTAGTTTTAGGTAGTATGAAATTCTCAACTAATTTAAAAGTAAATTCAAGTGAATGATTCACTGTTGGATAAGCTTCTCTTGTTTTTCAACTCTCTTAGTAAGCTCATGTTGTTCGAGGTATTTAATGAATTGAAAACATTATATGAAACAACATAGCTAAGGATGTCCGCATCAACCAATCTAATAGATTGAATTGCAAGTAGTAGCGTTAGGTGAATAGTACGTCAAAACAAGAGATAGATATCTTGATCTTGCTCTCAATCTTTCTCCATCAATCTCTCCAACTCATATCACAACTAAAGAACACACGATATGCGCCAAAACGGCTTTTCTGATTTTTATTATCTAAATCATAACTTGTCCTCCATATGGTGCGGCCATGGGGGGTTTATATAGCCTCCCACGCAAGCACAAAACCGAATTGCTACAAAGAATCCGTGTGAACACTATTCATGTGAATAGTAAGAGTCGATCTAGACGCTCACATGAACAAGAATCCGAACAAAAATCAAAAAAACTTTCTTTAATTAGAATTTAAACTATTCTAGTTTTTGGAATAAAATATTAATCACCAATTGGCTGTCTAAATTGGATCCAAACTGAACCAACCCACATTCCATGTTCCTGACGTCCTCTCCATGCATGGCCAAATCTCCCTCTTGGTTTCCCTTGTGTTGTGGGCTTTCCTTCTCTAGCTTCTTGCACAAACTTGTTCCATGCACTTGATGCTTCTTCCGACGCCAATGCAACCCTTTGCCGCCATCCCACCACATGTCTTTCTTGATCGCACGCACGCGCTAGGGTTTTATCCCGAGAGAACGTCCCTCTCGTTGGCAAAGATCCCATCCACCCTATCGGCCTTCACAATATTTTGTTTTACCTTTTGCAATGCTTTGGTTGTAGATATGGCCGTATCATCCTCCCTTTCTTCAAGAAAAGACGTCCTCGTCTTTTGTGTAACCTCAGGAATCTCCGTCGGGGTAGTCTTCACGATCGTTTTTTAGCTATGATCTCTCAAAGATGAATAGAATTCTCCGCATAGGACATGGTGGTATATGATCTTCCCCGATGCACCAAAGAGTACTTGTTGGACCTCCCGTGGTGCGTAGCATTGCGATCATACTGCCACGGACGCCCCAATAACAAGTGACATGCATGCATAGGCACGACGTCACACTCCACTTTGTCGTGATAGTCTCCTACCAAAAACAAACTTTGACACGATGAGTAATTTTCGGTTACGACATTATGCAACCATTGTGCATAATACGGTTCTCGATGTCGCCAGTTGTCAACCCCAAAGCTTGCACCAAATCGTTGCTAATGATATTGTTATAGCTTCCACCATCAACGATAAGCTTGTAAACTTTGCCATTGATTTTGCACTCAGATTTGAAAACGTTGGTTCACGCCTGCTGTGAGAATGGAAGTGTTGTCAACTCGAACCGCCTTGGTCAAGATACAAAGACCATCTTGTGGTGCCTCACTAGTAGTTTTGTCATCATGGAACGACACCTCTTGCTGTGTTTGGGTAGAAAGAAGGGTCGCCAATTCTAATTTCTTCTCGTTCTTCCTCGCCAACCGCTTCTTCTTCACGCTTCTTGGCCTTTAGCCTTTGCCGCTGCTCTTTAATGTCTCCTTGGGCCTTGTCTCGTCAGCCTGCCTATCTTCAAAGTACCTTGACGAGGACCAAGATGTAATGTCCTTCGTGTTCCTCTCCATGGAAAGGAGTACCTGCATTACGGGCGTGATGCAACTCGATGTATGTGCTGTTTCTTTCAACCAATATGCACCAATCACCAACGAACATGCTCTCATATGCATAGGAATCACGTCACAAGTAACAACAAAGAATACCCATCCAAAGAAAATTTTACCTCCACTTGTTTTGTGATCGGAATGTGCTTGAACCTCCAAAGCAATAGATATGGCTCCGGATGTGGCTTTGTGATCAACCCCAATCATCCACAAGTGTTTGGCTTGCAGCGCTTGTCAAGCTTCCCGTATCGATCATCATAGCACAACTGTGTTACCCACTGACACCGATTGAAGAATATGTAGCTCGATCGTGGAGTGGATCCTCCTCACATTGATCTATAGTGTAGCTTGAATTGCATGACCAACTTCATGTCCTTCAGACGGCCATGTCGATACTTGATCTTCGTAGTAACGAAGCACCGTGAGCAACCATTTTGTGAATTCGTGGCACGGAAAAAAACCCATACCAAACACCCATAATGGACTTCTAGAGTGCCCTCCTCATGTCGGCGTGCGTTTGGAATCGCTCCGAGCCGGTGTTAAACTTTCGAGAACGACGGCACCGATACCCATTTTGTGAATTCGTGGCACGGAAAGAAAACCCATACCAAACACCCATAATGGACTTCTAGAGTGCCCTCCTCATGTCGGCGTGCGTTTGGAATCGCTCCGAGCCGGTGTTAAACTTTCGAGAACGACGGTGCCGAGCGGCTCCATTTTGTGAATTCGTGGCACGGAAAGAAAACCCATACCAAACACCCATAATGGACTTCTAGAGTGCCCTCCTCATGTCGGCGTATGTCTGAATCGCTCCGAGCCGGTGTTAAACTTTCGAGAACGACGGTGCCGACACTCCATTTTGTGAATTCGTGGCACGGAAAGAAAACCCATACCAAACACCCATAATGGACTTCTAGAGTGCCCTCCCTCATGTCGGCGTGCTTTTGGAATCGCTCCGAGCCGGTGTTAAACTTTCGAGAACGACGGCACCGACTCCATTTTGTGAATTCGTGGCACGGAAAGAAAACCCATACCAAACACCCATAATGGACTTCTAGAGTGCCCTCCTCATGTCGGCGTGCGTTTTTGAATCGCTCCGAGCCGGTGTTAAACTTTCGAGAACGACGGGTACCGATAGCTCCATTTTGTGAATTCGTGGCACGGAAAGAAAACCCATACCAAACACCCATAATGGACTTCTAGAGTGCCCTCCCTCATGTCGGCGTGCTTCTGGAATCGTTCCGAGCCGGTGTTAAACTTTCCAGAACGACGGCACCGACTCCATTTTGTGAATTCGTGGCACGGAAAGAAAACCCATACCAAACACCCATAATGGACTTCTAGAGTGCCCTCCTCATGTCGGCGTGCGTTTGGAATCGCTCCGAGCCGGTGTTAAACTTTCGAGAACGACGGCACCGATACCCATTTTGTGAATTCGTGGCACGGAAAGAAAACCCATACCAAACACCCATAATGGACTTCTAGAGTGCCCTCCTCATGTCGGCGTGCGTTTGGAATCGCTCCGAGCCGTGTGTTAAACTTTCGAGAACGACGGCACCGACACCCATTTTGTGAATTCGTGGCACGGAAAGAAAACCCATACCAAACACCCATAATGGACTTCTAGAGTGCCCTCCCTCATGTCGGCGTGCGTCTGGAATCGCTCCGAGCCGGTGTTAAACTTTCGAGAACGACGGGTACCGACAGCTCCATTTTGTGAATTCGTGGCACGGAAAGAAAACCCATACCAAACACCCATAATGGACTTCTAGAGTGCCCTCCTCATGTCGGCGTGCGTTTGGAATCGCTCCGAGCCGGTGTTAAACTTTCGAGAACGACGGCACCGACTCCATTTTGTGAATTCGTGGCACGGAAAGAAAACCCATACCAAACACCCATAATGGACTTCTAGAGTGCCCTCCTCATGTCGGCGCATTTGGAATCGCTCCGAGCCGGTGTTAAACTTTCGAGAACGACGGTACCGATACTCCATTTTGTGAATTCGTGGCACGGAAAGAAAACCCATACCAAACACCCATAATGGACTTCTAGAGTGCCCTCCTCATGTCGGCGTGCGTTTGGAATCGCTCCGAGCCGGTGTTAAACTTTCGAGAACGACGGCACCGATACTCCATTTTGTGAATTCGTGGCACGGAAGAAAACCCATACCAAACACCCATAATGGACTTCTAGAGTGCCCTCCTCATGTCGGCGTGCTTTGGAATCGCTCCGAGCCGGTGTTAAACTTTCGAGAACGACGGTACCGATACTCCATTTTGTGAATTCGTGGCACGGAAAGAAAACCCATACCAAACACCCATAATGGACTTCTAGAGTGCCCTCCTCATGTCGGCGTGCGTTTTGGAATCGCTCCGAGCCGGTGTTAAACTTTCGAGAACGACGGCACCGACTCCATTTTGTGAATTCGTGGCACGGAAAGAAAACCCATACCAAACACCCATAATGGACTTCTAGAGTGCCCTCCTCATGTCGGCGTCGCTTTGGAATCGTTCCATTTTGAGCGGTGTTAAACTTTCGAGTGCATGTCGCGCAAGCGCTCCGAGCCGGTGCTTTCGAGCGACGCTCCATTTTGTGAATTCGTGGCACGGAAAGAAAACCCATACCAAACACCCATAATGGACTTCTAGAGTGCCCTCCTCATGTCGTGCGTGCAATCGTTCAGAGCGGTGTTAAACTTTCGAGCAGCGAGTGCAAGCGGCTCCATTTTGTGAATTCGAATCGTGCCCTCCCTCATGTCGAGCCGGTGTTAAAAACTTTCGAGAACGACGGTGCCGATACCCATTTTGTGAATTCGTGGCACGGAAAGAAAACCCATACCAAACACCCATAATGGACTTCTAGAGTGCCCTCCTCATGTCGGCGTGCATTTGGAATCGTTCCGAGCCGGTGTTAAACTTTCGAGAACGACGGGTACCGACAGCTCCATTTTGTGAATTCGTGGCACGGAAGAAAACCCATACCAAACACCCATAATGGACTTCTAGAGTGCCCTCCCTCATGTCGGCGTGCGTTTGGAATCGCTCCGAGCCGGTGTTAAACTTTCGAGAACGACGGCTACCGACAGCTCCATTTTGTGAATTCGTGGCACGGAAAGAAAACCCATACCAAACACCCATAATGGACTTCTAGAGTGCCCTCCCTCATGTCGGCGTGCGTTTGAATCGTTCCGAGCCGGTGTTAAACTTTCCAGAACGACGGCACCGATACTCCATTTTGTGAATTCGTGGCACGGAAAGAAAACCCATACCAAACACCCATAATGGACTTCTAGAGTGCCCTCCTCATGTCGGCGTGCGTTTGGAATCGCTCCGAGCCGGTGTTAAACTTTCGAGCAGACGGTGCCGACACTCCATTTTGTGAATTCGTGGCACGGAAAGAAAACCCATACCAAACACCCATAATGGACTTCTAGAGTGCCCTCCCTCATGTCGGCGTGCTTTTGGAATCGTTCCGAGCCGGTGTTAAACTTTCGAGCACGACGGTACCGACAGCTCCATTTTGTGAATTCGTGGCACGGAAAGAAAACCCATACCAAACACCCATAATGGACTTCTAGAGTGCCCTCCTCATGTCGGCGTGCGTTTTGGAATCGTTCCGAGCCGTGTTAAACTTTCGAGAACGACGGCACCGATGCAAGCGGCTCCATTTTGTGAATTCGTGGCACGGAAAGAAAACCCATACCAAACACCCATAATGGACTTCTAGAGTGCCCTCCTCATGTCGGCGCGTGCCTGGAATCGCTCCGAGCCGTGTTAAACTTTCGAGCACGACGGTACCGATACCATTTTGTGAATTCGTGGCACGGAAAGAAAACCCATACCAAACACCCATAATGGACTTCTAGAGTGCCCTCCCTCATGTCGGCGTGCTTTTGGAATCGTTCCGAGCCGGTGTTAAACTTTCGAGAACGACGGGTACCGACAGCTCCATTTTGTGAATTCGTGGCACGGAAAGAAAACCCATACCAAACACCCATAATGGACTTCTAGAGTGCCCTCCTCATGTCGGCGTGCGTTTTGAATCGTTCCGAGCCGGTGTTAAACTTTCGAGCAACGACGGCACCGATACTCCATTTTGTGAATTCGTGGCACGGAAAGAAAACCCATACCAAACACCCATAATGGACTTCTAGAGTGCCCTCCTCATGTCGGCGTGCGTTTGGAATCGTTCCGAGCCGGTGTGAAACTTTCGAGAACGACGGTACCGACAGCTCCCATTTTGTGAATTCGAGGCACGGAAAGAAAACCCATACCAAACACCCATAATGGACTTCTAGAGTGCCCTCCTCATGTCGGCGTGGCGTTTGGAATCGTTCCGAGCCGGTGTTAAACTTTCGAGAACGACGGGTACCGACAGCTCCATTTTGTGAATTCGTGGCACGGAAAGAAAACCCATACCAAACACCCATAATGGACTTCTAGAGTGCCCTCCTCATGTCGGCGTGCGTCTGGAATCGTTTCGAGCCGGTGTTAAACTTTCGAGAACGACGGGTACCGACAGCTCCATTTTGTGAATTCGTGGCACGGAAAGAAAACCCATACCAAACACCCATAATGGACTTCTAGAGTGCCCTCCTCATGTCGGCGTGCTTTTGGAATCGTTCCGAGCCGGTGTGAAACTTTCGAGAACGACGGTACCGACAGCTCCATTTTGTGAATTCGAGGCACGGAAAGAAAACCCATACCAAACACCCATAATGGACTTCTAGAGTGCCCTCCTCATGTCGGCGTGCGTTTGGAATCGTTCCGAGCCGGTGTTAAACTTTCGAGAACGACGGGTACCGACAGCTCCATTTTGTGAATTCGTGGCACGGAAAGAAAACCCATACCAAACACCCATAATGGACTTCTAGAGTGCCCTCCTCATGTCGGCGTGCGCTGAATCGCTCCGAGCCGGTGTGAAACTTTCGAGAACGACGGGTACCGATAGCTCCATTTTGTGAATTCGTGGCACGGAAAGAAAACCCATACCAAACACCCATAATGGACTTCTAGAGTGCCCTCCTCATGTCGGCGTGCGTTTGGAATCGTTCCGAGCCGGTGTTAAACTTTCGAGAACGACGGGTACCGACAACTCCATTTTGTGAATTCGTGGCACGGAAAGAAAACCCATACCAAACACCCATAATGGACTTCTAGAGTGCCCTCCTCATGTCGGCGTGCGTTGGAATCGTTCGAGCGGTGTTAAACTTTCGAGAACGACGGTACCGATACTCCATTTTGTGAATTCGTGGCACGGAAGAAAACCCATACCAAACACCCATAATGGACTTCTAGAGTGCCCTCCTCATGTCGGCGTGCTTAATGGAATCGTTCCGAGCGGTGTGTAAACTTTCGAGAACGACGGCACCGACACCTCCATTTTGTGAATTCGTGGCACGGAAAGAAAACCCATACCAAACACCCATAATGGACTTCTAGAGTGCCCTCCTCATGTCGGCGTGCGTTTGGAATCGTTCCGAGCCGGTGTTAAACTTTCGAGAACGACGGCACCGATACTCCATTTTGTGAATTCGTGGCACGGAAGAAAACCCATACCAAACACCCATAATGGACTTCTAGAGTGCCCTCCTCATGTCGGCGTGCGTTTGGAATCGTTCCGAGCCGGTGTTAAACTTTCGAGAACGACGGTTCCGATCAGCTCCATTTTGTGAATTCGTGGCACGGAAAGAAAACCCATACCAAACACCCATAATGGACTTCTAGAGTGCCCTCCCTCATGTCGGCGTGCGTTTGGAATCGTTCCGAGCCGTGTTAAACTTTCGAGCGACGGTACCAAGCGGCTCCATTTTGTGAATTCGTGGCACGGAAAGAAAACCCATACCAAACACCCATAATGGACTTCTAGAGTGCCCTCCTCATGTCGGCGTGCGTTTGGAATCGTTCCGAGCGGTGTGAAACTTTCGAGAACGACGGGTACCGACAGCTCCATTTTGTGAATTCGTGGCACGGAAAGAAAACCCATACCAAACACCCATAATGGACTTCTAGAGTGCCCTCCTCATGTCGGCGTGCGTTTGGAATCGTTCCGAGCCGGTGTTAAACTTTCGAACGACGGGACCGATACTCCATTTTGTGAATTCGTGGCACGGAAAGAAAACCCATACCAAACACCCATAATGGACTTCTAGAGTGCCCTCCTCATGTCGGCGTGCGGAATCGTTCCGAGCCGTGTGAAACTTTCGAGAACGACGGGTACCGACAGCTCCATTTTGTGAATTCGTGGCACGGAAAGAAAACCCATACCAAACACCCATAATGGACTTCTAGAGTGCCCTCCTCATGTCGGCGTGCCTTTGGAATCGTTCCGAGCCGGTGTTAAACTTTCGAGAACGACGGGTACCGACAGCTCCATTTTGTGAATTCGTGGCACGGAAAGAAAACCCATACCAAACACCCATAATGGACTTCTAGAGTGCCCTCCCTCATGTCGGCGTGCGTCTGGAATCGTTCCGAGCCGTGTTAAACTTTCGAGAAGCGACGGGTACCGACAGCTCCATTTTGTGAATTCGTGGCACGGAAAGAAAACCCATACCAAACACCCATAATGGACTTCTAGAGTGCCCTCCTCATGTCGGCGTGCGTTTGGAATCGTTCCGAGCCGGTGTTAAACTTTCGAGAACGACGGCTACCGACAGCTCCATTTTGTGAATTCGTGGCACGGAAAGAAAACCCATACCAAACACCCATAATGGACTTCTAGAGTGCCCTCCTCATGTCGGCGTGCGTTTGGAATCGTTCCGAGCCGGTGTTAAACTTTCCAGAACGACGGGTACCGATCAGCTCCATTTTGTGAATTCGAGGCACGGAAAGAAAACCCATACCAAACACCCATAATGGACTTCTAGAGTGCCCTCCTCATGTCGGCGTGCGTTTGGAATCGTTCCGAGCCGGTGTTAAACTTTCGAGAACGACGGTACCGATACCTCCATTTTGTGAATTCGTGGCACGGAAAGAAAACCCATACCAAACACCCATAATGGACTTCTAGAGTGCCCTCCCTCATGTCGGCGTGTTTTTGGAATCGTTCCGAGCCGGTGTTAAACTTTCGAGAACGACGGTGCCGACACAGGCTCCATTTTGTGAATTCGTGGCACGGAAAGAAAACCCATACCAAACACCCATAATGGACTTCTAGAGTGCCCTCCCTCATGTCGGCGTGCGTTTGGAATCGTTCCGAGCCGTGTTAAACTTTCGAGCACGACGTGCAAGCGGCTCCATTTTGTGAATTCGTGGCACGGAAAGAAAACCCATACCAAACACCCATAATGGACTTCTAGAGTGCCCTCCTCATGTCGGCGTGCGTTTGGAATCGTTCCGAGCGGTGTTAAACTTTCGAGCGACGGCACCGACAGCTCCATTTTGTGAATTCGTGGCACGGAAAGAAAACCCATACCAAACACCCATAATGGACTTCTAGAGTGCCCTCCTCATGTCGGCGTGCATTTGGAATCGCTCCGAGCCGGTGTGAAACTTTCGAGAACGACGGTACCGATGCAAGCGGCTCCATTTTGTGAATTCGTGGCACGGAAGAAAACCCATACCAAACACCCATAATGGACTTCTAGAGTGCCCTCCCTCATGTCGGCGTGCGTTTGGAATCGTTCCGAGCCGGTGTTAAACTTTCGAGCACGACGGGTACCGACAGCTCCATTTTGTGAATTCGAGGCACGGAAGAAAACCCATACCAAACACCCATAATGGACTTCTAGAGTGCCCTCCTCATGTCGGCGTGCGTCTTGGAATCGTTCCGAGCCGGTGTTAAACTTTCGAGAACGACGGTACCGATTCTAGAGGCTCCATTTTGTGAATTCGAGGCACGGAAGAAAACCCATACCAAACACCCATAATGGACTTCTAGAGTGCCCTCCTCATGTCGGCGTGCGTTTGGAATCGTTCCGAGCCGGTGTTAAACTTTCGAGAACGACGGGTACCGACAGCTCCATTTTGTGAATTCGTGGCACGGAAAGAAAACCCATACCAAACACCCATAATGGACTTCTAGAGTGCCCTCCTCATGTCGGCGTGCGTTTGGAATCGTTCCGAGCCGGTGTGAAACTTTCGAGAACGACGGGTACCGACAGCTCCATTTTGTGAATTCGTGGCACGGAAAGAAAACCCATACCAAACACCCATAATGGACTTCTAGAGTGCCCTCCCTCATGTCGGCGTGCGTTTGGAATCGTTCCGAGCCGGTGTTAAACTTTCGAGAACGACGGGACCGATCAGCTCCATTTTGTGAATTCGTGGCACGGAAAGAAAACCCATACCAAACACCCATAATGGACTTCTAGAGTGCCCTCCTCATGTCGGCGTGCGTTTGGAATCGTTCCGAGCCGGTGTTAAACTTTCGAGAACGACGGTGCCGACGGCTCCATTTTGTGAATTCGTGGCACGGAAAGAAAACCCATACCAAACACCCATAATGGACTTCTAGAGTGCCCTCCTCATGTCGGCGTGCGTTGGAATCGTTCCGAGCCGGTGTTAAACTTTCGAGAACGACGGGTACCGACAGCTCCATTTTGTGAATTCGTGGCACGGAAAGAAAACCCATACCAAACACCCATAATGGACTTCTAGAGTGCCCTCCTCATGTCGGCGTGCGTTTGGAATCGTTCCGAGCGGTGTTAAACTTTCGAGAACGACGGGTACCGACAGCTCCATTTTGTGAATTCGTGGCACGGAAAGAAAACCCATACCAAACACCCATAATGGACTTCTAGAGTGCCCTCCCTCATGTCGGCGTGCGTTTGGAATCGTTCCGAGCCGGTGTGAAACTTTCGAGAACGACGGTACCGACAGCTCCATTTTGTGAATTCGTGGCACGGAAAGAAAACCCATACCAAACACCCATAATGGACTTCTAGAGTGCCCTCCTCATGTCGGCGTGCTTTTGGAATCGTTCCGAGCCGGTGTGAAACTTTCGAGCACGACGGTACCAGCAGCTCCATTTTGTGAATTCGTGGCACGGAAAGAAAACCCATACCAAACACCCATAATGGACTTCTAGAGTGCCCTCCTCATGTCGGCGTCGTGCTTTGAATCGTTCCGAGCGGTGTTAAACTTTCGAGCAGCGACGGCACCGACAGCTCCATTTTGTGAATTCGAGGGAAAGAAAACCCATACCAAACACCCATAATGGACTTCTAGAGTGCCCTCCTCATACCAAACACCCATAATGGACTTCTAGAGTGATGAGGACATCGCTAGTAATGCCAAAGACATCGCTAGTAACGCCAAAGCTAGTAATGAGACTTCAATAACTGGACCAATAACAAGAGCACGAGCCAAGAAGCTACAATCTCAGGTGAACCTGTTCCTTAATGAACATATCATTAATTTTAATAAGAATTGTATACTACCTAAAAACAATGTTTTACTTGTGCTCAGGTTTGAAGAGTCAACGATGGATGGAGATGAAGGACATGTGGCCGTCATCCAAGGAAGCACAAGTCTACGGCATGAATAATGAACGGCCTATGAATAGTGCCCGCGTGAACAAGCTTGTGAGCAATGCGTGTGAACGATCAAGGCGTGCTACGGCGCGTGCTACAGTGCGTGTGAACAGTGCGTGTGAACAGTGCGTGTGAACAGTGCCATGAACAGTGCCATGAACAGTGCGCGTGCTACAGTGCGCGTGAATAGTACCATATGGAAAATCTTGTGTTGAAAAGCCTTAGGCTAAGACTATATATTGAGGGGTAAACCCCCATTGTAAGGGAACGAATTTGATAATAGAAAACTCTTGTTCTTTCGTTGGGCAAACCAACTTGAGAGGAATTGGGAGTTCACCAAATTAAGATTGTTCAACCTTTTCCATTGGAATTGGGAGCGCGATAGAACTTCATCGGTGGTCGTGAAGTTCAGCACGTGTGGTTGGGCCGATTATAAGGGGCTAACTCTTGGATTGGCCAAGGGGGATCACTACGGTTCATCAAATCCACGTGAGTATCCAGATCCTACGTCGAGAAGATCGGGCGACCCCGTATCATCTTGGTATCAGAGCGCGGTTTACTCGGTAGGATTATTTACCCTTACTTTTAGATTGATTTATTTTTGTCCTATAGTCCATTAAACTGAAAATTGCAACAAAAAAAAATCCAAACCCTAGTTTTTTTTTGCATCTGTTAATTTTGTGAGTTTTGTTAAGTTTTAATCCATTAGAATTTTTGTTTAGGTGCTGATCGTTCGTCTTTATCTCCGTAGCATAATCTTTGTGTCCAATCCAAAATCCAAAAAAAAAAAAATCTTGCTGATATTCTTTTCATCATTTGAGACTAGCTGTTGAATATTGCATCTAGGGCTGCTCTGAGTACTTCACACCTTGTTGAATATTTGTGACCTATGGAAAACCAAAAGAACAATTAAACCTAGTTTGGCCTTTGAAAAAAAAAAAAAAAGAAAGAGGAAGTTGAGCAAAAAAAAAAAAAAAGAAAGAAAGAAAGAAAGAAAAAAAAAAAAAAGAAAGCATTGGCCGAATTTGGGTGAGACCTTAATCCATAAATTCAGATTGTGTAGTTTAATCTCTTGAGCAATCTCGTGCCCTTACATTCATATCATTGCAATTGGCTAGCGTCTCTCCTAGTACTTGGTGCAAAACGAGCTATCTAATCTTTAATTTCAGATTGCCTCTAGTTAGCTCATTCATTTGTTTGCATCGAGTCACATTAATCTTTGCATGTGTGTTCATAGACTTCACTTAAATCTTTTGGATCAGCACTTAGGCAAAGTATTCTAGTTTGGATTATTACTTAATTTTACAACATCAAGAATTTCAGATTGCTAGGATATACACTCTCATGCCAAGCTCCACCATATAACCGTTGTTGTGCTAGTAGTGAACACTCTTAAATTAAGCTTGATCATCACTGTCTTTGTTGTCACTTCTACCGTGTAAGTTTTATTGGCCTTAATTCACTTCGGAAGGGTAAGAACTTTACTTGGAGAGAGGACATAGTGAGATTGAGTGATTTCCACAAAGCATTATTATATACACAACTATTTGTTTCTTGCTTAACTAACCATGTCAGGTGGAGGAGAACACCATGATGAGAGTGGTGGGACAAATGACACTCAGGCATTCGTCAAGCAATATCAATTTGGGGCACTCATGAACACTTTCAACGTGAGCTACACCAAGGGCTCAATCAACTCCATGAGAAGCATGATTCTTTTCTTGATCAAATTGCAAGGGATATGCAAAATATGGAGATACAAGTCGATGAAAATGTGCGCCAATTGCGGAGGACATTGGGACCCTCACTAGGCTCATACAAGCTCGCAATGGTGGCGATGAAGCAAGTGTTCAAGGAGGAGAAGGCTGCTGCACATGTACCTCCCGCACCGCAACACCGAGTGGCGGCCAACGTGGTGCGTCCACCACGCCTAGGAGGACGAGGAGGAACCCATGGAGGGCGTGGCGTGGTCTAGGTGGAGGCCGTGGTGGGCGTGGTGGTGCCGCACATGCGATGGAAGAGGATGGTGATTTTGCTTTGCATTACAATGACCATTATCGTCGTCCACGCAATGAAGATGATGGCTTGGGCAAGCTCAAGTTTTCCATGCCCAAGTTTGCAGGAGGGACTGATCCCGAGGAGTATCTCACTTGGGAATTGAAGGTTGATAAAATATTCCGTATACATCACTATACGGATGAGAGAAGGATCTGATTGGCATCACTTGAGTTTGAAGGTTATGCTTTGGATTGGTGGGAACAAGTCATTACTCAAAGAGTGAGAATGGAGAAAACCCTGTTGCAACATGGCAAGAGATGAAGCGGGAAATGAGAGCCCGTTTTGTTCCTCGTCATTACAAGCGTGATCTATTTGATAAATTGCAGAATATGAAGCAGGGAGCACATTCTGTGGAGGAGTACTACAAGGAGATGGAGCTAGCCATGATTCGAGGCAAGGTTCAAGAACAAGAAGAGCAAACCATGGCACGCTTCCTCTCAGGTTTGAACCATCAAGTCAAAAGAATTGTCAATTTTCAGCCTTATACCAATCTTTATGAGTTAGTGCATCAAGCTACAAAGCGAGCGACAATTGCAAGAGGATGCTAAGTTTGCAAGATCAACGTCCTTTGCTGCACGTACACCGTCCAATGGAGGAAGATATGGTTCCAAATCACAAATAAGCCAACAAACAGCTCCAAGTGGTGGTTCAAGCTTTCGCACATCATCTAGCAAGAAGGAAGAAGCCACTCCAGGTGCAAGAAGGCCATCAAATCCAGCAGCTAGTGTTTCCTCTTCTATGGGTTCTACAGCGAAGAGTAGCGGTATACAATGCTTCAAATGCCTTGGCCGTGGTCATATGCAAAAGGATTGCCCAAATAACAAGGCGATGTTGATATTAGAGAATGGGGAATATGATTCTGCAAGTGAAGAAGAGAATGATCACTATGCTGATTTAGGGACATATGGTGATGCACATGAGGAGGAGCAAGATATAGAGTATTGTGAACCTGGTGTTGGTCCTATACTTGTGTGTGCTCAAGCGGTGTTGAGTGTGCAACCAAAGCCTTCCATGAACAAATACTGCAATTTATTCCATACAAGAGCTCAAGTTAGCAAAGATGGTAAATTTTGTAAAGTAATCATTGATGGTGGGAGTTGTCGTAATTTGGCTAGCAAGGAGCTTTGCAATAAACTTGGGTTGAAGTACAAGAAACACCCACATCCATATCAGATCCAGTGGCTGCATGAGAGAGGTTCATTGAGTGTGGGATACACCGTGGATGTTGAATTTGAAATTGGCACTTATCGAGATACGGTGGAGTGTGATGTGGTGCCTATGGACGTATGTCACTTGTCGCTAGGAAGGCCATGGCAATATGATCGTCTTTGTGATTCATGATGGAAGAACTAACCAATACAAGTTTTGGTGGAACAAAAACAAGTGGTGCTTCTACCGCTTGACTCCTTCTCAAATTGTAAATGATAATGTGCGAAAGATCGCAGTGCAAGTTGAGAGTGAGAAAGGAGAGAACCAAAGAGTGTGATTCCACAAAAGGTGAGTGAGAGCCACAAGCCAAACCCGAGAGGTAAAAGCAAGAGTGAGGAGAGAAAACTTAGTCATGATAGCCACCAAATCGATCTAAGAGAGATGAAAGATGATCCCGCTTTGATGCACCTTGTATTATTGTACAAAGATGCATTGCTTTCTACTAATGATTTAACATCTCTTCCTAGTGCTATTTCTCAAGTTTTGCGGGTTTATGACGACGTGTTTCGGAGGAGATACCCACCGGTCTACCACCTATTCGAGGTATTGAGCATCAAATTGACCTAGTCCCGGAGCCCTCTTCCCAATCGACCACCGCATGCGTACAAATCCGTAAGAAACTAAGGAGATTCAAATCAAGTGCAAGCACTTTTGGACAAAGGGTGCGTCGCGAGAGCCTTAGTCCTTGTGCCGCTCCGTTATTCTTGTTCCTAAGAAAGATGGTACTTGGAGAATGTGCATAGACTGTAGAGCTATTAACAACATAACTGTTCGCTATCGTCATCCTATTCCTAGGTTAGATGATATGCTTGATGAGTTAAGTGGTTCTACTATCTTTTCTAAGATTGACTTGCGTAGTGGCTATCATCAAATAAGAATGAAACATGGTGATGAATGGAAAACGCTTTTAAAACGAAATTTGGCTTGTATGAATGGTTAGTGATGCCTTTTGGATTGTCCAATGCTCCTAGTACATTCATGCGCTTAATGAACCATGTTTTGAGACACTTCATTGGTAAATTTGTGGTAGTTTACTTTGATGATATCCTGATATATAGCCGTTGTTTGGAAGATCATGTTGAACACATCAAACAAGTGCTAGAAGTGCTTAGGAAAGAATGCTTGTATGCCAATCTTGATAAGTGTACTTTTTGCACTAGTAAGGTTGTGTTTCTAGGCTATGTTGTTTCAGCTCATGGCATTGAAGTGGATGAATCTAAAATTGAAGCTATTAGAAATTGGCCAATTCACGTGAATGTTAGTCAAATTCGTAGCTTCCATGGGCTTGCTAGTTTC
Organism: Hsuehochloa calcarea; assembly: GCA_036346395.1. Classification (NCBI taxonomy): domain Eukaryota; kingdom Viridiplantae; phylum Streptophyta; class Magnoliopsida; order Poales; family Poaceae; genus Hsuehochloa; species Hsuehochloa calcarea. The sequence continues at coordinate 29,512 of JAYEVG010000113.1, read as the reverse complement.
TATCGGCGATTTGTGAAAGATTTCAGCACCATTGTTGCCCCATTAAATGAATTAACTAAAAGGGAGTGATTTTTGAGTGGGGAGACAAACAAGACAAAGCTTTTCTTGAATTGAAGAAATGTTTGATGAAGCACCATTGCTTGCTTTACGATTTCACAAAAACTTTTGAGATTGAATGTGATGCTAGTGGAATAGGTATTGGTGGTGTTTTAATGCAAGAAAGAAAACTCATTGCATATTTGGTGAGAAACTTCATGGTGCACAATTGAATTATCCTGCTTATGATAAAGAACTATATGCTCTTGTGCGTGTGTTGGAAACTTGGCAACATTATCTTTGGCCTAAGGAATTCATAATACATTCTGATCATGAATCTTTGAAATATTTAAAGGGCAAGCGAAATTGAATCGTAGACATGCTAAGTGGGTAGAATTCATTGAGACCTTTCCATACATTATCAAATATAAGAAAGGCAAAGAGAATGTGGTAGGCGATGCTTTGTCTAGAAAACATGTCTTTGTTGACTCGGTTGGAAGTAAAGGTACGTGGTTGGAAAGTTTGAAAGATTTATATGCTTACGATCATGAATTTGCAGCTCCATATTCTAATTGCAAAGATGGAAAAGGGTGGGATAAATTTCATATTCATGATGGTTTTCTCTTTCGCATGAATAAGCTATGTGTTCCGGATTCCTCTGTGCGTTTGTTATTGTTGCAGGAATCTCATGCAGGAGGATTGATGGGGCATTTCGGGAGGGAGAAGACTTATATGATGTTAGCTGATAACTTCTATTGGCCAAAGATGAGGCGAGACGTCGAGAGGTTTGTTCAAAGATGCATCACATGCCATAAGGCAAAATCAAAACTCAATCCACATGGTTTGTATACTCCACTTCCTGTTCCTAGTGCTCCTTGGGAAGATATTAGCATGGATTTTGTGTTAGGATTGCCTAGGACCAAGAGGGGAAGGGATTCAGTCTTTGTTGTTGTGGACAGGTTCTCTAAAATGGCACATTTTATTCCCTGTCATAAGAGCGATGATGCGTCGCATGTAGCTGATTTGTTTTTCAGGGAGATTGTGAGATTGCATGGAATGCCAAGAACCATTGTTTGGATCGCGACGTCAAGTTCATGAGCTACTTTTGGAAGACTTTGTGGGCCAAGCTGGGGACAAAGTTATTATTTTCAACGACTTGTCACCCACAAACAGATGGGCAAACGGAGGTGGTGAACCGCACACTTTCAACGTTGCTACGTACCATGATAAAGAAGAACTTGAAAGAGTGGGAAGATTGTCTACCGCATGTGGAGTTTGCATATAACAGGGCGGTACATTCTACAACTCAATTGAGCCCATTCGAGGTAGTGTACGGCTTCAAACCAATTCGCCCCTTGATTTACTTCCTCTTCCACTACAAGAACGTGCAAATATGGAGGCTTCTACACGTGCTGATTTTGTGAAAAAACTCCATGCCACAACTAAAGAGGTAATTGAAAAGAAGGTACGTGCTTATGCTTCCAAAGCTAACAAATCTAGAAAGAAAATGCTATTTGAACCAGGTGATTTAGTGTGGGTCCACCTTCGCAAAGATCGCTTTCCGCAGAAGCGTAGATCCAAATTGATGCCCCGTGGTGATGGACCATTTAAAGTTCTTGCCAAGATCAATGACAATGCATACAAGCTTGAGCTTCCCGGTGATGACTATGGGGTAAGTTCTACATTTAATGTTCTGATTTATCACCTTTCTTTGGACAAGATTGTGCAGTCGTCGAGGTCGACTCCTTTTCAAGAAGGGGAGGATGATGAGGACATCGCTAGTAATGCCAAAGACATCGCTAGTAACGCCAAAGCTAGTAATGAGACTTCAATAACTGGACCAATAACAAGAGCACGAGCCAAGAAGCTACAATCTCAGGTGAACCTGTTCCTTAATGAACATATCATTAATTTTAATAAGAATTGTATACTACCTAAAAACAATGTTTTACTTGTGCTCAGGTTTGAAGAGTCAACGATGGATGGAGATGAAGGACATGTGGCCGTCATCCAAGGAAGCACAAGTCTACGGCATGAATAATGAACGGCCTATGAATAGTGCCCCGCGTGAACAAGCTTGTGAACAGTGCGTGTGAACAGTGCGCGTGCTACAGTGCGTGTGAACAGTGCGTGTGAACAGTGCGTGTGAACAGTGCGTGTGAACAGTGCCATGAACAGTGCGCGTGCTACAGTGCGCGTGAATAGTACCATATGGAAAATCTTGTGTTGAAAAGCCTTAGGCTAAGACTATATATTGAGGGGTAAACCCCCATTGTAAGGGAACGAATTTGATAATAGAAAACTCTTGTTCTTTCGTTGGGCAAACCAACTTGAGAGGAATTGGGAGTTCACTGAAATTAAGATTGTTCAACCTTTTCCGCTGGGAATTGGGAGCGCGATAGAACTTCATCGGTGGTCGTGAAGTTCAGCACGTGTGGTTGGGCGAATTATAGAGTGCTAACTCTTGCATTGGCAACGGGGGATCACTACGGTTCATCAAATCCACGTGAGTATCCAGATCCTACGTCGAGAAGATCGGGCGACCCTCATATCACTTACCAAACACCCCTTCTAGAGTGCCCTCCCTCATGTCGGCGTGCTTTTGGAATCGTTCCGAGCGGTGTGAAACTTTCGAGCAGCGCGGTACCGAGCGGCTCCATTTTGTGAATCGAGTGCACGGAAAGAAAACCCATACCAAACACCCATAATGGACTTCTAGAGTGCCCTCCCTCATGTCGGCGTGCGTGCGGAATCGTTCGAGCGGTGTTAAACTTTCGAGAACGACGGTACCATGCAAGCGGCTCCATTTTGTGAATTCGTGGCACGGAAAGAAAACCCATACCAAACACCCATAATGGACTTCTAGAGTGCCCTCCCTCATGTCGGCGTGCATTTGGAATCGTTCCGAGCCGGTGTTAAACTTTCGAGAACGACGGTACCGATCAGCTCCATTTTGTGAATTCGAGGCACGGAAAGAAAACCCATACCAAACACCCATAATGGACTTCTAGAGTGCCCTCCCTCATGTCGGCGTGCGTTTGGAATCGTTCCGAGCGGTGTTAAACTTTCGAGCAGACGGTGCCGATACGGCTCCATTTTGTGAATTCGCGGCACGGAAAGAAAACCCATACCAAACACCCATAATGGACTTCTAGAGTGCCCTCCCTCATGTCGGCGTGTGCGTTTGGAATCGTTCCGAGCCGGTGTGAAACTTTCCAGAACGACGGGTACCATCAGCTCCATTTTGTGAATTCGTGGCACGGAAAGAAAACCCATACCAAACACCCATAATGGACTTCTAGAGTGCCCTCCCTCATGTCGGCGTGCGTTTGGAATCGTTCCGAGCGGTGTGAAACTTTCGAGCAGCGGTGCCAGCAGCTCCATTTTGTGAATTCGAGGCACGGAAAGAAAACCCATACCAAACACCCATAATGGACTTCTAGAGTGCCCTCCCTCATGTCGGCGTGCGTTTGGAATCGTTCCGAGCCGGTGTGAAACTTTCCAGAACGACGGGTACCATCAGCTCCATTTTGTGAAATCGAGGCACGGAAAGAAAACCCATACCAAACACCCATAATGGACTTCTAGAGTGCCCTCCCTCATGTCGGCGTGCGTTTGGAATCGTTCCGAGCGGTGTTAAACTTTCGAGCAGCGACGGTACCGACACGCGGCTCCATTTTGTGAATTCGTGGCACGGAAGAAAACCCATACCAAACACCCATAATGGACTTCTAGAGTGCCCTCCCTCATGTCGGCGTGCGTTTGGAATCGTTCAGAGCGGTGTTAAACTTTCGAGCAGCCGGTGCACCGGCTCCATTTTGTGAATTCGTGGCACGGAAAGAAAACCCATACCAAACACCCATAATGGACTTCTAGAGTGCCCTCCCTCATGTCGGCGTGCGTTTGGAATCGTTCCGAGCCGGTGTGAAACTTTCGAGAACGACGGGTACCGACAGCTCCATTTTGTGAATTCGTGGCACGGAAAGAAAACCCATACCAAACACCCATAATGGACTTCTAGAGTGCCCTCCCTCATGTCGGCGTGCATTTGGAATCGTTCCGAGCGGTGTGAAACTTTCGAGCAGCCGGTGCCGACAGCTCCATTTTGTGAATTCGTGGCACGGAAAGAAAACCCATACCAAACACCCATAATGGACTTCTAGAGTGCCCTCCCTCATGTCGGCGTGCTTTTGGAATCGTTCCGAGCGGTGTTAAACTTTCGAGCAGACGGTGCCGAAGCGGCTCCATTTTGTGAATTCGTGGCACGGAAGAAAACCCATACCAAACACCCATAATGGACTTCTAGAGTGCCCTCCCTCATGTCGGCGTGCGTTTGGAATCGTTCCGAGCCGGTGTTAAACTTTCGAGCAGCGGTGCAAGCGGCTCCATTTTGTGAATTCGTGGCACGGAAAGAAAACCCATACCAAACACCCATAATGGACTTCTAGAGTGCCCTCCCTCATGTCGGCGTGCGTTTGGAATCGTTCCGAGCGGTGTTAAACTTTCGAGCGACGGTGCCGATCGGCTCCATTTTGTGAATTCGTGGCACGGAAGAAAACCCATACCAAACACCCATAATGGACTTCTAGAGTGCCCTCCCTCATGTCGGCGTGCGTTTGGAATCGTTCCGAGCGGTGTGAAACTTTCGAGCGACGGTGCAAGCGGCTCCATTTTGTGAATTCGTGGCACGGAAAGAAAACCCATACCAAACACCCATAATGGACTTCTAGAGTGCCCTCCCTCATGTCGGCGTGCGTTTGGAATCGTTCGAGCCGGTGTTAAACTTTCGAGAACGACGGGTACCGACAGCTCCATTTTGTGAATTCGTGGCACGGAAAGAAAACCCATACCAAACACCCATAATGGACTTCTAGAGTGCCCTCCCTCATGTCGGCGTGCGGAATCGTTCCGAGCGGTGTGAAACTTTCGAGCAGCGACGGTGCAAGCGGCTCCATTTTGTGAATTCGTGGCACGGAAAGAAAACCCATACCAAACACCCATAATGGACTTCTAGAGTGCCCTCCCTCATGTCGGCGTGCGTTTGGAATCGTTCCGAGCGGTGTGAAACTTTCGAGCAGCGGTGCCAGCGGCTCCATTTTGTGAATTCGTGGCACGGAAAGAAAACCCATACCAAACACCCATAATGGACTTCTAGAGTGCCCTCCCTCATGTCGGCGTGCGTTTGGAATCGTTCCGAGCGGTGTTAAACTTTCGAGCAGCCGGTGCAAGCGGCTCCATTTTGTGAATTCGTGGCACGGAAGAAAACCCATACCAAACACCCATAATGGACTTCTAGAGTGCCCTCCCTCATGTCGGCGTGCGTTTGGAATCGTTCCGAGCGGTGTTAAACTTTCGAGCAGCCAGGTGCCGAGCGGCTCCATTTTGTGAATTCGTGGCACGGAAAGAAAACCCATACCAAACACCCATAATGGACTTCTAGAGTGCCCTCCCTCATGTCGGCGTGCGTTTGGAATCGTTCCGAGCGGTGTTAAACTTTCGAGCAGCCGGTGCAAGCGGCTCCATTTTGTGAATTCGAGGCACGGAAAGAAAACCCATACCAAACACCCATAATGGACTTCTAGAGTGCCCTCCCTCATGTCGGCGTGCGTTTGGAATCGTTCCGAGCGGTGTTAAACTTTCGAGCAGCGGGTGCAAGCGGCTCCATTTTGTGAATTCGTGGCACGGAAAGAAAACCCATACCAAACACCCATAATGGACTTCTAGAGTGCCCTCCCTCATGTCGGCGTGCTTTTGGAATCGTTCCGAGCGGTGTTAAACTTTCGAGCAGCGGTGCCAGCGGCTCCATTTTGTGAATTCGTGGCACGGAAAGAAAACCCATACCAAACACCCATAATGGACTTCTAGAGTGCCCTCCCTCATGTCGGCGTGCTTTTGGAATCGTTCGAGCGGTGTGAAACTTTCGAGCAGCGACGTGCACCATACCGGCTCCATTTTGTGAATCGTGGCACGGAAGAAAACCCATACCAAACACCCATAATGGACTTCTAGAGTGCCCTCCCTCATGTCGGCGTGCGTTTGGAATCGTTCGAGCGGTGTGAAACTTTCGAGCAGCGGTGCCAGCGGCTCCATTTTGTGAATTCGTGGCACGGAAAGAAAACCCATACCAAACACCCATAATGGACTTCTAGAGTGCCCTCCCTCATGTCGGCGTGCGTTTGGAATCGTTCAGAGCGGTGTTAAACTTTCGAGCAGCGGTGCCAGCGGCTCCATTTTGTGAATTCGTGGCACGGAAAGAAAACCCATACCAAACACCCATAATGGACTTCTAGAGTGCCCTCCCTCATGTCGGGGTGCGTCTGGAATCGTTCCGAGCGGTGTTAAACTTTCGAGCGACGGTACCGGCAGCTCCATTTTGTGAATTCGTGGCACGGAAAGAAAACCCATACCAAACACCCATAATGGACTTCTAGAGTGCCCTCCCTCATGTCGGCGTGCGTCTGGAATCGTTCAGAGCGGTGTTAAACTTTCGAGCAGCGACGTGCAAGCGGCTCCATTTTGTGAATCGTGGCACGGAAAGAAAACCCATACCAAACACCCATAATGGACTTCTAGAGTGCCCTCCCTCATGTCGGCGTGCTTTTGGAATCGTTCCGAGCGGTGTGAAACTTTCGAGCAGCGAGTGCAAGCGGCTCCATTTTGTGAATTCGTGGCACGGAAGAAAACCCATACCAAACACCCATAATGGACTTCTAGAGTGCCCTCCCTCATGTCGGCGTGCGTTTGGAATCGTTCAGAGCGGTGTTAAACTTTCGAGCAGCGAGTGCAAGCGGCTCCATTTTGTGAATTCGTGCACGGAAAGAAAACCCATACCAAACACCCATAATGGACTTCTAGAGTGCCCTCCCTCATGTCGGCGTGCGTTTGGAATCGTTCGAGCGGTGTTAAACTTTCGAGCGGCGGGTGCAAGCGGCTCCATTTTGTGAATTCGTGCGCGGAAAGAAAACCCATACCAAACACCCATAATGGACTTCTAGAGTGCCCTCCCTCATGTCGGCGTGTCTGGAATCGTTCAGAGCGGTGTTAAACTTTCGAGCAGCGGGTGCAAGCGGCTCCATTTTGTGAATTCGTGGCACGGAAGAAAACCCATACCAAACACCCATAATGGACTTCTAGAGTGCCCTCCCTCATGTCGGCGTGCGTGCGGAATCGTTCGGCGGTGTTAAACTTTCGAGCAGCGGTGCAAGCGGCTCCATTTGTGAATCGGAAAGAAAACCCATACCAAACACCCATAATGGACTTCTAGCCCTCCCTCATGTCGGCGTGCGTAAACTTTCGAGCGGTGTTAAACTTTCGAGCAGCGGTGCAAGCGGCTCCATTTTGTGAAATCGTAGCACGGAAGAAAACCCATACCAAACACCCATAATGGACTTCTAGAGTGCCCTCCCTCATGTCGGCGTGCGTCTGGAATCGTTCCGAGCGGTGTTAAACTTTCGAGCAGCGGTGCAAGCGGCTCCATTTTGTGAATTCGTGGCGGAAAGAAAACCCATACCAAACACCCATAATGGACTTCTAGAGTGCCCTCCCTCATGTCGGCGTGCGTTTGGAATCGTTCAGGCGGTGTTAAACTTTCGAGCAGCGACGGTGCAAGCGGCTCCATTTTGTGAATTCGTGGCACGGAAGAAAACCCATACCAAACACCCATAATGGACTTCTAGAGTGCCCTCCCTCATGTCGGCGTGCTTTTGGAATCGTTCAGAGCGGTGTGAAACTTTCGAGCAGCCGGTGCAAGCGGCTCCATTTTGTGAATTCGTGGCACGGAAGAAAACCCATACCAAACACCCATAATGGACTTCTAGAGTGCCCTCCCTCATGTCGGCGTGCGTTTGGAATCGTTCAGAGCGGTGTTAAACTTTCGAGCGACGGTGCCATCGGCTCCATTTTGTGAATTCGTGGCACGGAAGAAAACCCATACCAAACACCCATAATGGACTTCTAGAGTGCCCTCCCTCATGTCGGCGTGCATTTGGAATCGTTCAGAGCGGTGTGAAACTTTCGAGCAGCGGTGCAAGCGGCTCCATTTTGTGAATCGTGGCACGGAAGAAAACCCATACCAAACACCCATAATGGACTTCTAGAGTGCCCTCCCTCATGTCGTGCGTGCATTTGGAATCGTTCGAGCGGTGTGAAACTTTCGAGCAGCGGTGCAAACGAGCTCCATTTTGTGAATTCGTGGCACGGAAGAAAACCCATACCAAACACCCATAATGGACTTCTAGAGTGCCCTCCCTCATGTCGGCGTGCGTCTGGAATCGTTCAGAGCGGTGTGAAACTTTCGAGCAGCGAGTGCAAGCGGCTCCATTTTGTGAATTCGTGGCACGGAAAGAAAACCCATACCAAACACCCATAATGGACTTCTAGAGTGCCCTCCCTCATGTCGGCGTGCGTTTGGAATCGTTCAGAGCGGTGTGAAACTTTCGAGCAGCGGTGCAAGCGGCTCCATTTTGTGAATTCGTGGCACGGAAAGAAAACCCATACCAAACACCCATAATGGACTTCTAGAGTGCCCTCCCTCATGTCGGCGTGCGTTTGGAATCGTTCAGAGCGGTGTTAAACTTTCGAGCAGCCAGTGCCAGCGGCTCCATTTTGTGAATTCGTGGCACGGAAGAAAACCCATACCAAACACCCATAATGGACTTCTAGAGTGCCCTCCCTCATGTCGGCGTGCGTTTGGAATCGTTCAGAGCGGTGTGAAACTTTCGAGCAGCGGTGCAAGCGGCTCCATTTTGTGAATTCGTGGCACGGAAAGAAAACCCATACCAAACACCCATAATGGACTTCTAGAGTGCCCTCCCTCATGTCGGCGTGCGTTTGGAATCGTTCAGAGCGGTGTGAAACTTTCGAGCAGCGAGTGCAAGCGGCTCCATTTTGTGAATTCGTGGCACGGAAAGAAAACCCATACCAAACACCCATAATGGACTTCTAGAGTGCCCTCCCTCATGTCGGCGTGCGTTTGGAATCGTTCAGCCGGCGGTGTGAAACTTTCGAGCGGCGGTGCCAGCGGCTCCATTTTGTGAATTCGTGGCACGGAAGAAAACCCATACCAAACACCCATAATGGACTTCTAGAGTGCCCTCCCTCATGTCGGCGTGCTTTTGGAATCGTTCAGAGCGGTGTGAAACTTTCGAGCAGCGGTGCAAGCGGCTCCATTTTGTGAATTCGTGGCACGGAAGAAAACCCATACCAAACACCCATAATGGACTTCTAGAGTGCCCTCCCTCATGTCGGCGTGCGTTTGGAATCGTTCAGAGCGGTGTGAAACTTTCGAGCAGCGGTGCAAGCGGCTCCATTTTGTGAATTCGTGGCACGGAAGAAAACCCATACCAAACACCCATAATGGACTTCTAGAGTGCCCTCCCTCATGTCGGCGTGCGTTTGGAATCGTTCAGAGCGGTGTGAAACTTTCGAGAGCAGACGGTGCCAGCGGCTCCATTTTGTGAAATCGTGGCACGGAAGAAAACCCATACCAAACACCCATAATGGACTTCTAGAGTGCCCTCCCTCATGTCGGCGTGCGTTTGGAATCGTTCAGGCGGTGTGAAACTTTCGAGCAGCCGGTGCAAGCGGCTCCATTTTGTGAATCGTGGCACGGAAGAAAACCCATACCAAACACCCATAATGGACTTCTAGAGTGCCCTCCCTCATGTCGGCGTGCGTTTGGAATCGTTCAGAGCGGTGTGAAACTTTCGAGCAGCGAGTGCAAGCGGCTCCATTTTGTGAATTCGTGCACGGAAGAAAAACCCATACCAAACACCCATAATGGACTTCTAGAGTGCCCTCCCTCATGTCGGCGTGCGTTTGGAATCGTTCCGAGCGGTGTGAAACTTTCGAGCAGCCGGTGCAAGCGGCTCCATTTTGTGAATTCGTGGCACGGAAGAAAACCCATACCAAACACCCATAATGGACTTCTAGAGTGCCCTCCCTCATGTCGGCGTGCGTTTGGAATCGTTCAGAGCGGTGTGAAACTTTCGAGCAGCGACGGTGCCAGCGGCTCCATTTTGTGAATTCGTGGCACGGAAGAAAACCCATACCAAACACCCATAATGGACTTCTAGAGTGCCCTCCCTCATGTCGGCGTGCGTTTGGAATCGTTCAGGCGGTGTGAAACTTTCGAGCAGCCAGGTGCAAGCGGCTCCATTTTGTGAATTCGTGGCACGGAAGAAAACCCATACCAAACACCCATAATGGACTTCTAGAGTGCCCTCCCTCATGTCGGCGTGCGTTTGGAATCGTTCGAGCGGTGTGAAACTTTCGAGCAGCGAGTGCAAGCGGCTCCATTTTGTGAATTCGTGGCACGGAAAGAAAACCCATACCAAACACCCATAATGGACTTCTAGAGTGCCCTCCCTCATGTCGGCGTGCGTTTGGAATCGTTCAGAGCGGTGTGAAACTTTCGAGCAGACAGTGCAATCGGCTCCATTTTGTGAATTCGAGGCACGGAAGAAAACCCATACCAAACACCCATAATGGACTTCTAGAGTGCCCTCCCTCATGTCGGCGTGCGTTTGGAATCGTTCCGAGCGGTGTGAAACTTTCGAGCAGCGGTGCAAGCGGCTCCATTTTGTGAATTCGTGGCACGGAAGAAAACCCATACCAAACACCCATAATGGACTTCTAGAGTGCCCTCCCTCATGTCGGCGTCATTTGGAATCGTTCGAGCGGTGTGAAACTTTCGAGCAGCGGTGCCAGCGGCTCCATTTTGTGAATTCGAGGCACGGAAGAAAACCCATACCAAACACCCATAATGGACTTCTAGAGTGCCCTCCCTCATGTCGGCGTGCGTTTGGAATCGTTCAGAGCGGTGTGAAACTTTCGAGCAGCCAGGTGCAAGCGGCTCCATTTTGTGAATTCGTGGCACGGAAGAAAACCCATACCAAACACCCATAATGGACTTCTAGAGTGCCCTCCCTCATGTCGGCGTGCGTTTGGAATCGTTCGAGCGGTGTGAAACTTTCGAGCAGCGAGTGCAAGCGGCTCCATTTTGTGAATTCGTGGCACGGAAAGAAAACCCATACCAAACACCCATAATGGACTTCTAGAGTGCCCTCCCTCATGTCGGCGTGCATTTGGAATCGTTCAGAGCGGTGTGAAACTTTCGAGCAGCGAGTGCAAGCGGCTCCATTTTGTGAAATCGAGGCACGGAAGAAAACCCATACCAAACACCCATAATGGACTTCTAGAGTGCCCTCCCTCATGTCGGCGTGCGTTTGGAATCGTTCCAGGCGGTGTTAAACTTTCGAGCAGCGGTGCAAGCGGCTCCATTTTGTGAATTCGTGGCACGGAAGAAAACCCATACCAAACACCCATAATGGACTTCTAGAGTGCCCTCCCTCATGTCGGCGTGCGTTTGGAATCGTTCAGAGCGGTGTTAAACTTTCGAGCAGACGGTGCAAGCGGCTCCATTTTGTGAATTCGTAGGCACGGAAGAAAACCCATACCAAACACCCATAATGGACTTCTAGAGTGCCCTCCCTCATGTCGGCGTGCGTTTGGAATCGTTCCGAGCGGTGTGAAACTTTCGAGCAGCGGTGCAAGCGGCTCCATTTTGTGAATTCGTGGCACGGAAGAAAACCCATACCAAACACCCATAATGGACTTCTAGAGTGCCCTCCCTCATGTCGGCGTGCGTTTGGAATCGTTCAGAGCGGTGTGAAACTTTCGAGCAGCGGTGCAAGCGGCTCCATTTTGTGAATTCGTGGCACGGAAGAAAACCCATACCAAACACCCATAATGGACTTCTAGAGTGCCCTCCCTCATGTCGGCGTGCGTTTGGAATCGTTCGAGCGGTGTTAAACTTTCGAGCAGCGATGCAAGCGGCTCCATTTTGTGGATTCGTGGCTACGGAAAGAAAACCCATACCAAACACCCATAATGGAGATGAGAATTTCATACTACCTAAAACTAGTGTTTTGCTTGTGCTCAGATTGGAAGATTCAATTGTAACACCCCAAACCAACACAGAGCCTAGAATGCCACCACACTACTCTTCCATCTAATAAATATTGACACACTATAAAATTACATCAAGAAATCATCAATAATCATATCAATGGATCACAAAAGAACATGCATAACTATGGATCAAACGATAATGAATACGCAAGGACAAGAATTATCAGGTTTATAATCCAAAATAGCATCAAGCAAAGAATCCCAGATTAATAAAGCAAATAGTCTAGTCCAAGTGATATCCTCAACATTATTCAAAAGCTATCATGTCCAAGTGTAAACCAATATTGAATGAATGATTATCATGGCGAATGATCATGTGATGTCCATGTGCTCTACTCGCTCGCGATTCACGGCATCCTCGAAGATCACCTAAAAACAACAAGAGAGCAAGGGTGAGTCCACGACTCAGCAAACACATCCATAAACAACGAACAATAATAAATCAACAGCATTCAATAACTTCATTATCATCATATGCACTTCTATTAACATTCTCATTCATCAATCTCAAATATCAATGCAACTCTATTCTATATGTCCACATGCACTTCTTTCACAGATATCAGGATAGCGTGAGTGAATGCTCGCGACAACATTCACTCTCAAGCCCGTTCCTCCATAAGGATCGGGACCTCCTCCACTCCCGTGGAGTTGTGATCAATCATGATCACCTTCTCTTATGCAAAGATGCTTATGAATGCAAACATGCAAACTCCATCATAAACATCATATCCAACTTTCCATCATTCTCATCAACAAAGATATAAACATACCAATTATTTGTTTGCAATTAAACAGAATAAAAGCACAACAATAATGGCACTGAAAGATAAAGAATCACAGTGATCAATCATTGATCGCTGTCTACCATGCACTTGCCTGTACTAGTTGCGACGCACAATTTGACTAGCAGATGGCAACAAGCACGACGCCTCTCCTACATTAAATACACACATCTCAATACAAGCTACAGCAACAAGAATCACAATCAATATACATCGCTCCTACACGTCCCCAAATATACGATATTACGCCGGTATCGAAAACTACCCATTGCTGTCCGGTTACTAAAAAAAGCGTAACTTTTGACTCAAAAGTCCGATCACCACAAACCACCCCATTCTGGATTCTTTATAAGATTATCCACATTTTCTTAGATTACGAAGACTTCTAATTAAATCATCTAACCCTCCGTATTTAGCCCGGAAAGCCGATCTGTCCGCTTCGGAACAGCAGACTTAATAAATTCATAACTTTTGTTTTACTCAACCAAAATGCGCGTTCTCAGATTCTACAGAACCATTGGACAATTATCTACAGCTTTCATGTAGATCAAAAACTCTAATTAAGTCATTTACTATTTTTAACAACTGATCTACCAAAACAGCGCCGAACGACGGTAACCCTAAAAACAGCGGCCTTTCGAACATCATAACTCAAATTCTACTTGTCCGATTGACAAGATAAAATATGCTATAGAAAGATATCGAAATTATCTACAATTAACTAGTAGACGATATTTTCAAAATTTGCCATTAGGATACCCGAATAAAATGTACAACGAACAAATGACTAACGGATCTATTAATCGACCCTCTATTAGACAAATTAAACCTCTCTAAACAATCTCAGTTATATTCTCTAATTAACATAGCAAAACAGAGAGAACATGTATTTAATACTAGCAAACCTCTACGTGACGTCGAGTCAACAACACAAAGAAGAAAGAACACGCAGTTGCGGCGCAGCAATGCCGTCCACGCGATCACGACCTCGGACTTCGGCCGCGAAAAAACCAAGATCGCAGCAATGGCACTTGTTTCAGCGACAGCTGCGGTCACAGTAACTGCTCGGCGGCGATCTTAGCGGCGCCAAGAAGACAAATATGAGAACACACGCTTGCGAGCGCCGCGGTGGCGAGCTTTCCAATGCCGAGAAAAAGCGTGCGCCTTGGCGGCCGCCCTTTTTTCCCACAGTAGGACAATGAAGGTAATGGTGGCAAAGACGCAATGGCGGCAAGACGCGAGCGGCGGCGCCACGCGTCTGAGATTCGGCCGGGAACTCGGCGCGAAGAGGAAAAATCAATTGCGGCCACAAGCGGGTTTAGCCTTCACGCAAAGTGGATGGCGGCGCGCAAGATTGCAGAGGCAAAGAAAAAAAAAAGCCGTGCTCGGTGGAACAAAAATACAAACTAGGGTTTTCTAAAACAATCCACCACTATTTATAGCTCATAAAAAAGATCTGAAAATACTATTTTCCACGAAATCTTTTATTTAATTACACCAGTTCCTAAAGAGGTTAATAATTAATTAACTATTGCTACTATTTAATTAATTACTCTCAGGCCCTTAAGACGCGATTATTAAAATTAATATTATTTTTCGTGAGTATTACATTCTACCCCCTTAACGAATTCGACCGAATTCTAATCATTTATTCTACTCAAATAAAAACCACACTGCTTTGAAATTAAACAACCAAACAACACGTGCAGACGTGAACAACTCCGGTATCTTGCTCGCGCATCGAGACTCCAACTCCCAAGTTGCCTCTCTCTCGGTGATCGTCCACAAAGACCTTGACGTAAACCAGCGTCTTGTGCCTCGGACTCGCTCCGACCTCTCGAGAATGCGTCTTGGACGCGACTCAAGCTGTGAGGTCTTGCTCGATAGTTAACGGCTCTAATGAAATCTTATGCTCGGATCTCTCAAAACTTTCTCAAAGATCGAGGCGTGAAACACATTAGAACTCCACGCATGGACTCGGGAAGGTCCAGCGGTAGGCTAACTTTCAATTCTTGCAATAATCGAGAACGGTCCAACGTACCTCGGGCTAAGCTTTCCTTTGGTACCGAATCGGACAATGCCTTTAGTGGGAGACACTCTCAAGAGCACTGGTCACCCACCGCAAACTCCAAGTCACACCTCCTCAAATCAAAGATAACTCTTACATGCGCTCACAGTACGCTATGATTACGCCTCACCATGGCCACACGCTCCACGGTCTTGAATCCAATCCGGACCCAAAGCGCCTTCTCTCCAATCGCATCCCAACAAAGTGGCGATCGCACTTCCGCCCATAGAGAACCTCAAATGGCGCGGCTCTAATCTTTGGAATGGTAACTATTATTATAAGCAAACTCGCAAGTGGCAATGGTCCTCCCAACTACCCTTCCAAGATAAAACACAAGACCGCAACATATCCTCCAAAGTTTGAATAGTACGCCTCATTGTCCATCATGCGTGGGTGGGTGAAACGTCAGACTAAGGCGGTTGTGTGCCCAATGCACTCTGCAGACTCTCCCGAACTTGGAGACAAACTTGGCGTCCTGTAAATGATGGTCTTTGGCACACCATGCGCCTCACTATCTCACGCACATAAATAGGAGCTAGATCACTCATTTGAATTTGTCGTGCGAATAGGAATGAAATGTGCGAGACTTCTTGAATCGATCCACCACTACCCAAATTGCATCCTTCCTCGCGTGAACGAGGCAACGCCACCACAAAGTCCATAGAGATATCATCCCAAGGCCACCGGGTACCTCCAAAGGTCGCAACAACCTGCGGGGCGCTTGTGCTCGGCTTTCACTGGCGACAAACACCACAAGAAGCCACATAATTAGCAATATCCACCTTCATTCTTTTCCACCAAAAATTACATTTGGATCTCGATACATCTTAGTCTCACGGGATGAGCGATGTATGGAGTGCGATGTGCCTCCCTCAAAATATCATCTTTGACTTCCGCCTTTTGTGGCACGCAAAGGCGTCCTTTAAACCTCAAAGTACGAGAATCGTCCATGCTAAAATCACACTCTTTACCCTCATCCGGGCGCTTCCTAACCTCCCGTAATAACCGGTCACTCTGCTGTGCTTCCCTTTGCACGGTGCGGAATAGCCGACTCAAGAATCAATCGTGTCTCAACATATGATGTGCCCGCATAACAATAGGATATACCCATGCGATCAAAATCAGCAATGAGGCAATCTAGAGTAGCGAGGAGTCGCCTTGCGACTAAGAGCATCTGCAACAACATTGGCCTTGCACGGATGATCTTGAATAGTAAGATCATAATCCTTGATCGGCTCCAACCACCTCCTTTGCCTCAAATTCAGATCCTACGGTGAAGATATACTTGAGACTCTTGTGATCCGTGAAAATATCACAAGGCTCACCGTATAGATAATGCCTCCAAATCTTGAGAGCAAAAACAACCGCACCAACTCCAAATCATGAGTGGGATAATTACGCTCGTGCTTCTTTAAGCGCCTCGGCGCATAAGCAATCACCTTACCGTCTTGCATGAGAACACAGCCAAGACCCACTCGTGGCCGATCTGAAAAGATGTGAACCGCTTTCTGGTTCGGAAGAGTGAGAATAGGAGAGGTCACCAACCTCTCTTTCAAAGTCGTAAACGCTCACACTCATCGATCCACTTTGAAATCTTACCCTTTCTCGAGTAAGTTGAGACATCGGTTTGGCGATGATAGAGAAATCTGCACAAAACGCCGATAATATCCAAATAATCCCAAGAAACTCCTCACCTCCTTCACACTAGTCGGCCTCTTCCAATCCAAAGACCTGTGGAGACCTTACTAGGATCAACAAGAATACCACGAGGGTTAATCACATGACCCGAAAACCCACTTCAAATCCGAACTCACACTTCTTCAACTTAGCATAGAACTTGTGCTCTCTCAAAGTATCTAAAACCGACCTCAAATGACGCTCATGATCCTCATTGGTCTTGGAATAGATAAGAATATCATCAATGAACACCACCACGAAGTCATCTAGATACTCGTGTAACATGTTGTTCATGGTTTCCATAAAAATGGCGGTGCATTAGTCAATCCAAAAGACATAACTTTATACTCATAATGCCCATACACGGTGGAGAAAGCGGTCTTTTCAACATCCTCGCTCACGCACACGGATTTGATTATACCACGATGGAGATCAATCTTGGAGAATACTTGAGCTCCATTCAGCGATCAAACAAATCCTCAATGCGAGGCAATGGATATTTGTTCTTGATTGTGACCGCATTAAGCGCCACGATAATCAATACACATGCGCCAACTCCCATCCTTCTTCTCTGTGAATGCGAGCAGAGCTCCCCACGGCGATACACTACGCTGATCAAACCTTTAGCCAACAAATCATCCAATTGCTTCTTCAACTCGTCACGAAGCGGACGTGCTAATCGATATGGAGACATCGAGATGGGGCGAGTACCGGAACAAGATCAATACGAAACTCCACGTCTCGCGCAGTGGCAAACCCTAAGCTCACCGGGGAACACATCCGGGTAATCACTAACCACTGGAATCTCCTCAATCTGCGAAGCCACACTCGGTTTCTCGAAGAGCTAAAAGAAGCCCGATTTTCCTTCGCCGCGACCGAGAACAGTCCAACCAACATCGAAAGAGAGCGCGGGCGCGACTCCTGAAAAGTCAAAGTCTCCCAGGGCGAGGTCCGCACGAGAGGTTTCTCTGAAAACAAGATATCACGGCCCGATAAGAGTGCAACCAATCCATACCCAAGATAACGTCGAGCGGCTCCATTTGAATAACTATCAAATTCGCCGTGAACTTCTCTCCATCAATGACAATAGAACACCCAGGACAAGCGGTAGAACTAGCAATAATACCCCGTGAGAACTAACCAACACCGATGAGAAATCCATCAGCATACTCAAGTTCGCTCTCCTAGCAAACGCCGAAGCGAGACAAACGAAAAGGTAGCCCCGAATCAAAAGGACTAAAGCATCAAGCGAATCCACAAGCAAAGTACACGTCACCACGTCGGGGCGACCGCGGACTCTGCGATGGCATGGCGTACACTCGGTGGCGCCATGGCGAAAAGAAGACGACGGCGGGCGGCGAGAGCCCGACAATCTGGCTGTGGCGGTGCGGTAGAGCCGGTCGTGCAACTGAAGCGGTGCGAAGGTGGCGGTGCGCGATAGTACCTACCGAGGCGCCTAAGTGAAGGAAATGGCATCGTTGGAGGAGCGATCATCATCCGAAAGATCCTCGGCAGACCCATCAAGAAGAAGATGGCACGGGCTCCCACTTGATCACGCTTAGCGGGTTCGGCGACACACCGCTCCTTGTGACCTGCTGGCCACACCGACGGCAATCACCCGTCCAAGTGCACTCGGCGGCCATGTGTCCATCACCGCACTTAAAGCAAAGCATGCCCCGCCTCGACAGACGAAAGAGCCGAGTACTGCAAAAGGACGAGGCGCCAAGAAGGGAACGGCCTCGATCGCTTAGACTGAAAGATCGCGGTCCTCCTTGAATTTCTTGAAAGCGTGTCGTGACGGACCCACTTCCCTCACTAGAACTCCTCTTGGTCACCACCGAAACAACCATCCACCGTAGGCTTGCGCCCCTTTGTGAGTGCATCTCCAACTCCATGCCCCTAGCTTGCTCCACAACAGAGCTATAGTCACGGAGTGGAGTAGCTCCCAACACATGTCGGTACTCAGAATTGAGACCCCGACGGAACCTCTTGGCCTTCGAAGATCATCGTTAGCTCTTGAAGGAACAAAGCGAACCAAGTTGTTGAACTCGACCTCATACTCGAAGAATAGACCTCTTCCCGAGCAAAGGTCGTCAAGGCAACCTCCATCTTCTCAACAAATGAATAGGGTAGAACTTCCCTTGAACCGATCAACAAAGTCCTCCCAAGTGGTCGCCCTTGAGTGGCGGTCCTCAAGACAACACGCCTCCCACCAAATATCCGCTTGCCCTTTGGTGAAAGGCTACAAAACGGACCCTCAAGTGAAGACATCTCCAAAGCTCCAAATCGCCTCTCCATGTAGCGCAACCAAGTCCATTTGCTCGGACGGTGTGCCCAGGCCGTCAAAAGAATCAAACCTCAACCCCATCCACTCTCGAAGTGACATCGCGCCTCGGAACCGGTGGATGTGCGGCAGAGCAACAACAGATGCCGCGAAGAACGAGAGTGCCGGCGCTGTTGACGAAGAGCACGGATCTCTCCCACCAACTCTCTCAAAGAAAGCGGGGTCTCATCACGGGCCCCAACCGAGGCGGGTCAGCAAGAACCCCTCGCCATCGACTCAATCGCTCGGAGAGGTGGCTCCACGGAACCTCGCCCATGCCACGACCTCCACGATCGCGGCCACCACGACCACGCCCTCGCCCCTCGGCATAGCTATCAACCACAATCAACAATACACAATGAGCTCAAAGCTCAAAATAAACTCATCCATCAATGAACAACATAACAGGCGTAAAATCGTATTCGTACCTCTCTCTAACCTCATCGTGCACTAGTGTGTCAAATTTTAGGTTAGTTAACCATTAGCAAATTTTAGTTGATTTACTAAACTAAAACAAATTTTAACAATTTTAGTTTGCCTATGTTGTTAATCTATTCACCACGGACCTAAAGCCCGCTCGATACCAACCGTAACACCCTGTAAACCAACACAGAGCCTAGAATGCCACCACACTACTCTTCCATCTAATAAATATTGACACACTATAAAATTACATCAAGAAATCATCAATAATCATATCAATGGATCACAAAAGAACATGCATAACTATGGATCAAGCGATAATGAATACGCAAGGACAAGAATTATCGGGTTTATAATCCAAAATAGCATCAAGCAAAGAATCCAAGTTAATAAAGCAAATAGTCTAGTCCAAGTGATATCCTCAACATTATTCAAAAGCTATCATGTCCAAGTGTAAACCAATATTGAATGAATGATTATCATGGCGAATGATCATGTGATGTCCATGTGCTCTACTCGCTCTCGATTCGGCATCCTCGAAGATCACCTAAAAACAACAATGAGAGCAAGGGTGAGTCCACGACTCAAAGCAAACACATCCATAAACAACGAACAATAATAAATCAACAAACATTCAATAACTTCATTATCATCATATGCACTTCTATTAACATTCTCATTCATCAATCTCAAATATCAATGCAACTCTATTCTATATGTCCACATGCACTTCTTTCACAGATATCAAGATAGCGTGAGTGAATGCTCGCGACAACATTCACTCTCAAGCCCGTTCCTCCATAAGGATCGGGACCTCCTCCACTCCGTGGAGTTGTGATCAATCATGATCACCTTCTCTTATGCAAAGATGCTTATGAATGCAAACATGCAAACTCCATCATAAACATCATATCCAACTTTCCATCATTCTCATCAACAAAGATATAAACATACCAATTATTTGTTTGCAATTAAACAGAATAAAAGCACAACAATAATGGCAATCTTTGAAGATAAAGAATCACGATGATCAATCATTGATCATTGTCTACCATGCACTTGCTCGTACTAGTTGCGACGCACAATTTGACTAGCGAGATGGCAACAAGCACGACGCCTCTCTACATTAAATACACACATCTCAATACAAGCTACAGCAACAAGAATCACAATCAATATACATCGCTCCTACACGTCCCCAAATATACGATATTACGCGGTATCGAAAACTACCCATTGCTGTCCGGTTACTAAAAAAGCGTAACTTTTGACTCAAAAGTCCGATCACCACAAACCACCCCATTCTGGATTCTTTATAAGATTATCCACATTTTCTTAGATTACGAAGACTTCTAATTAAATCATCTAACCCTCCGTATTTAGCCCGAAAGCCGATCTGTCCGCTTGGAACAGCAGACTTAATAAATTCATAACTTTTGTTTTACTCAACCAAAATGCGCGTTCTCAGATTCTACAGAACCATTGGACAATTATCTACAGCTTTCATGTAGATCAAAAACTCTAATTAAGTCATTTACTATTTTTAACAACTGATCTACCAAAACAGCGCCGAACAGCGGTAACCCTAAAAACAGCGGCCTTTCGAACATCATAACTCAAATTCTACTTGTCCGATTGACAAGATAAAATATGCTATAGAAAGATATCGAAATTATCTACAATTAACTAGTAGACGATATTTTCAAAATTTGCCATTAGGATACCCGAATAAAATGTACAGCGGAACAAATGGACTAACGGATCTATTAATCGACCCTCTATTAGACAAATTAAACCTCTCTAAACAATCTCAGTTATATTCTCTAATTAACATAGCAAAACAGAGAGAACATGTATTTAATACTAGCAAACCTCTACGTGACGTCGAGTCAACAACACAAAGAAAACAACAACCGCGCTTGCGGCCAAATAAGAAAATGCCGTCCACGCAGTCTGACCTCGGACTTGGCCGCGAGAAAAAACCAAGATCAGCAGCAGCCGGCACTTGTTTCAGCGACACTGCGCGTCTGGCAATGACTCTCGGCGCGATCTTAGCGATGCCGGCCAAGACAGCGAGAACACACGCGACAAAGCGCCGCGGTGGCGAGCTTTCAATGCCGAAAAGCGAGCAAGGCCGCCCTTTTTTTCCACGGCGAGAGCAGCGAAGCGGTGGGCTGGCAAGCAAAGCGTGGAGCCGCAAAGACGCAGGCGGCGCGCCAGCGTCTGAGTGATTGGTGGGAACTCGGCGCGGCGCAGGAAAAATCAATTGCAAAGCCGCAGGGTTTGGCCTTCACGCGCAAGTGGATGGCGGCGCAAGCAAGATTGCAGAGGCAAAGAAAAAAAAAGCCGGCGGCTCGGTGGAACAAAAATACAAACTAGGGTTTTCTAAAACAATCCACCACTATTTATAGCTCATAAAAAAAGATCCAAAATACTATTTTCCACGAAATCTTTTTATTTAATTACACCCAGGCCCTAAAGAGGTTAATAATTAATTAACTATTGCTACTATTTAATTAATTACTCTCCGACCCTTAAGACGCGATTATTAAAAATTAATATTATTTTTCAGAGTATTACATTAATAATGTACGGAGATGAAGGAAATGGGGCTGTTCTTGAAGAAAGGCCGTCACAATGGAGGAGAAGCTCGTGGGAGACAAGCAAGGGGAGAGAAGCCCAAGAATCCAAGTAAAATTCGAAACTTCCACAAGCCCAACCAAATTCAAATTCGGAATCAACTCAGAATTCAATTCGGATTCGGAATCAGCCTCAAATTCGGATTCGAAATCAGCAGGACAGTCCGGAGAAAAAAGGTCATAACTTTCTCATACGAAGTCGGATTTGAGTGATTTTGGGCTTGTTGGAAAGCTAACTTCAAGCCCGATCCAACGGATCCTCCCTCACTCCGAAATTCATCACGTATCAAAAGATATGACTGAAACAATATGACGGTTGTAAAATCAGAGTTTCCTTTTCTGTTTTGGAATGTGTCGGAATTGGAGTAGGACTCTAAATCCGAATTAGAATAGGAGTAGGGCCTCTTGGCCAGCCATGAAGAGGAGTAGGAGCACTATATATAGAGGGGTAGACCCCATTGTAACCTCGGACCACGTTTAATATATTTTCAAAGCTTTTGCTTGATTCTCTGTTGTGCTTATAGCCAAAGCAGAGGGAATTGGGCATTGAGAACAAGGGTCGTTCTTGCTTTTCCATTGGGAATTGAGGTTCGACGATCTTCGCTTGTGGTCACGAGGATCCAATCAAGTGTGTGTTTGGCGAATTTTCCATAGAGTTGCAAGTCCGTGCATTGGCGCGGGGATCGGTAGTGGTTCGTCGAGGTACACAAGTTATCAAGAGGTTCTACGTCGAGAAGATCGGGCCCCGCATCGGTGGTATCGAGCTCTGACTCGGTAGGATCTTTATCTAGTTATCTTTTTTCCCATACACGAAAATGCCATACAAAAAAAAATTAAGCCGTAGTTTTTAATTTATTATTCTAGTGAGTTTTGTTAAGTTTTTGTCCATTACAATCATGTTTAGTTTGCTGATCTTGAATATTTTTTGCGTTGCTTCTTATTTGAGCCTAGTTTGATTTTTTTAGTCGTGTCTATAAAAAAAAAAAAGAAGTGAGACATCAATTTATCCTTTGTGAACCTTTCAATCTTTTAAGAATACTTTGAACTGTTGAAGACTAGCTAAATCGTTGCTTAGGGTCGCATATTAATATTTGTGTTCTTGCAATTGTTCAAAGATCAAAAGGTGGGAAAGAACTTTTGCTCATTTTTGGTAGAACAAGAATTTTGGCAATAGTTCAAAAAAAAGAAGAAAAGAGAAAAAAAAAGAGAAGAAAAAAAAAGGGAAGAGAAAAAGAAAAGAGAAAAGGAAAAAGAAAGCGCATAGCCGAACCATAAAGCAAAAATCCCCACTCATTCTTGATTCAATTGTTAGAATATCAATATTTTGTGCAATCTTGTGCCCTAGTTTCATTTTTGCAACTAGCTAGCGTCTTTCTATAACTTGTGCAATACGAGCTATTTTGTTCTTCACTTATATCTTACATAGCTCATTCCTTGATTGCACTAAGTTCCAATATCTTTGCGTGTGAGTTGCTTTGATTTTCACTTATATCTTTGTGATCGGCAACTAGGCATTGGATTCTAGTTTGGATATTTACTTAGCCTTACAATACCTAGAATTTTCAAATTAAGTAGGTATCCATACCAAGCTCCACAAAACACCTTGTCGTGCTTTGACTTGCTCTTGAAATTCGCTCACACATCACCTTGTGGTTCCCGCCACTCAAGTGTAAGTATTGTTGATCTTAATTCCTTTCGGAACGGTAAAGAAACTTCACCTTGTTATGATTGTGAGTTGAGTAACCTCTACATATCGCATACACATACATACATATTCTTTGCTTTGTTTGCTAACAATGGCGGATCGCGAGTATCGTGATCTTCCCTTCTATGGTAGTAATGATCCAGAGGAGTATCTTGAGTGGGTACAAGACATGGAGTTCGAGCTTGAATCCCATAAGTTCGAATCAGAAGCCAAGGAAGTGAGAGTGGCCACTTTGTTTTTTACAGACTATGCCTCTAGTTGGTGGCAACAACTAGGTGGAAAACGATTCATTATATCTTGGTCTTTGTTTAAAAAGCGTCATGAGAAGAGAATTTGTTCCATCCTATTATGGCGGAACTACTACGACATGTGGAGAGCATTACACAAGGATGCAAAGTTGTCCAAGATTACTATATTGAGTTGAATCATGCAATGCGCCGTGCCAATATCACTAGTCCATATCAAGAAAAGACATACTTCAAAGCAGGCTTGAATTATCAGATCGTTGCTGCACTTCAAGATGAATATTTTCGTAGTCTGCAAGATCTTGTGAAATATGCTATGAAGGTAGAAAAGAGACTTAAACACATGCAAGCACATCAATTAAATCTGCTAGGCTCTTTAGTTCTAATTCATCCACCTTTGTGTCACTTGAGAAGAAGATCGAGCATGTGAATTTTTCTTCGACCGAGGTGATGAGTAGTGCTGCCCCGTCACAACCCGCAACACGTGAGGAGGTCGTGGTTGGTGGTAGTTGTGCCATTGTTGGCCCACAGTCTTACAAGGATGAGATGTATCAAAACCTATGTGAGAATGAGAGCCACATAGCCAAATTGAGTGAGAGTGATAAAAGAGTGAGTGTGTGATTCCACCATATGCGAGATTGAGAGCATCCCAATTGAGAGTGTGAGAGATACACCAAAAGAAAAGAGAGAGATAGATGATAGGACAAGTAAGATTATTTTTGAACCTAACAACTTACCCTCTATTTCTAGTGTTGTATCCCACATTCTCGCAGTGGACCAAGCAAATAAGGAGTTGGAGATTCAAGAGCCCTCACCATTGGAAGAGAAAGATAAAGAGCTAACCATAGATGGAGAGGGAATACACGAAGATCAAGGTAATACTATTTGTCTTGAATTGGTCGTTTATGAAAACAAGGTGCGTAAATCGAGAACTCCATTATTCATTTGATGATTCCACGTTCTAAATTTGATATGCTTAATTTGCATAATGTGAAATTGATTACTCAAAAGAAGTTCTTAGTAGAATACACATTAATAATTCTTTGTGTTATATCATATTCGATAGTCCTAAACATGTATATAGTGTGATTAAGAAGGTTCTTGAAATTTCACACTTAAGATCTGTAACACCACGACTCAAAATCGCTCAATGCTCATTTCCAGTGGGCGGACCCACCCACACATAGCACCCCACTTACACTTTTCGTCCTCGCTTCATGTAAAAGGGTTAACCCGGAGGTGCTACGTTTGGATCAACAGGGCATTATATACCACTACAACTCACTTGAGACAAGCAATGTGGGACTAATCCCACCACACAACTCCTCATGGGCCACATGGGCCACGCTACGAGCAAAGGCGGGGGTATTACATTCACCCCCTTAAGGGTGGACGCCCTCGGCGATATCGCATACTGTGGCAAATGCCCGTAACCACCCCTCGGTACGTCGTCTTTGTGATACCACGAAAATAATATTAATTTTAATAATCGCGTCCTAATGTTCGGAGAGTAATTAATTTAATGGTATTAGTAAATAATTAATTAAAATCGTCTTAAGGGCTTTTTCGTAATTAAATAAAAAGAATCCCTGAAAATAGATTTTGGAATTTTTGTGGGTTGTATAAATAGTGTGGATTTTCTTAAAACCCTAGTCTCTTTTCCCAAGCCGGTACCTTGACTTCTTTTCTGGAGGTTTGCTTGAGCCGCCGCCAGCCAAGGACTTTTTTCTCTGTGAATTACTGCGCCTGCGCTGTCTTTGCTTTTTCCTGTTCGAAGCGATTGCATCGCCAGGGCCTTCTTGCTCTGCTCACATCAAGGCGAGCCACCTGCGGCGCATGCGCGAGGTCGTCCCTCGCGCTTCAGCCTGCTTCTTGCGTCGTCTTTGCCACTGCCTTGCCTGCGTCGCGATTCTTTGGCTGCGGCGTGGAGCCGTGGTGCTTTTCTCTGCTGTTGCCAAGCGCCGCCAATGCAGCTCGCGTGAAGACTTGACCAGTGTGCTCTCGCCAAAGGTTTGCTGCATGTCTTACATGGTTGCTGCACATTAGATTTTGTCGGCTACTGCATAGAATTAATGAAGTGCTGCCTGTTGGTTTCCGGCTACTGCATAGAATTAATGAAGTTCCTGTTGGATAAACTTTGCTTGTGGATTTGATTAGTACGTGAGAACGGAAGATCCACACTGGAAAAAAAAAAATAGAAGCGAATTTAGGAGTCAGGACCTCAGTAATTATCATGTGGTAATGTTCTGGCGTTCTGGTTTCTTTCTCTGATTTGTTAATTTAATTAGTGATTAGAGAAAATCGAGGGGCCGATTAATGAGTCCGTTAGCCTGTTGTTCTATTGTACGATTTATGCGGGTATCTTAATGGCGAAATTTGAAAATATCATCTACTAGTTAATTGTAGATAATTTCGATATCTTTCTATAGCATATTTAAACATGTCAATCGGACGAGTATAAATGGAGTTAGGTTTTTCGGAAGACCGCTGTTTTTAGGGTTGTCGTCTTTAGGCGCTGTTTTGGAAGACCGGTTATTAAAAATAGTAAATAGCCTAATTAGAGTTTTTGATCTACATGAAAGCTGTAGATAATTGTCCAATGGTTCTGTAGAATCTGAGAACGCGTATTTTGGTTGAGTAAAACAAAAGTTATGAAATTTGGAAGACTGCTGTTCCGAAGCGGACAGACCGGCTTTCGGAGCTAAATACGGAGGGTTAGATGATTTAATTAGAAGTCTTCGTAATCTAAGAAAATGTGGAGAATTTGATAATGAATCCAGAATGGGGTGGTTTGTGGTGATCGGACTTTCGAGTCAAAAGTTACGCTCTTTTTAGTAACCGGACAGCAATGGGTAGCTTTTCGGTGCCGGCGTAACGTGGTATATTTGGGGTCGTGTAGGAGCGATGTATATTGATTGTTATGCGTATGATGCTGTAGCTTGTATTGAAATGTGTGTATTTAATGTAGGAGAAGCGTCGTACTTGTTGCCATCTTGAGTCAAATTGTGCGTCGCAACTAAATGCGAGCAAGTGCATGGTAGACGGCGATCAATGATCGATCACCGTTTTCTTTATCTTCTATTACCATTATTGTTGTGCTTTTATTTGGTTTAATTGCAAACAATGAATTGGTATGTTTATATCTTTGTTGACAAGCATGATGAAAAGTTGGATATGATGTTTATGATGGAGTTTGCATGTTTGCATACATAAGCATCTTTGCATATGAGAAGGTGATCATGATTGATCACAACTCCACGGGAGTGGAGGAGGTCCCGATCCTTTTGGAGGAGCGGGCTTGAGAGTGAATGTTGTCGCGAGCATTCACTCA
This sequence comes from Hsuehochloa calcarea, assembly GCA_036346395.1. Lineage (NCBI taxonomy): Eukaryota > Viridiplantae > Streptophyta > Magnoliopsida > Poales > Poaceae > Hsuehochloa > Hsuehochloa calcarea. Next base: position 2,310 of record JAYEVG010000113.1, on the reverse strand, counting down.
CGCTATCTGATATCTGTGAAAAGAAGTGCATGTGGACATATAGAATAGAGTTGCATTGATATTTGAGATTGATAAATGAGAATGTGAATGGAAGTGCATGTGATGATAATGAAGTTATTGAATCTTTGTTGATTTATTATTGTTCGTTGTATATGATGTGTTTCTTGAGTCGTGGACTCACCTTGCTCTCTTGTTGTTTTTAGGTGACCTTCGAGGATGCTGAGTGGTGAGGCGATTAGAGCACATGGACATTACATGATCATTCGCCATAATAATCTTTCATTCAATATTGGTTTACACTTGGACATGTTAGTTATTGAATAATGTTTAGGTTATCATTTGGACTAGACTAATTGCTTTATTAAATTGGATTCATTGGGTGATCTTTGCTTTGGATTATTTGCTTGGTTATAATTCCCATTGCTTATTTATTGTCGCTTGATCCATAAATTTTACATGTTCGTTTGTGGTTTTACATGTTCGTTTGTGGTCCATTGTTATGATTATTGATGATTTCTTGATGTAATTTTATAGTGTGTCAATACTTATTAGTTGGAAGAGTAGTGTGGTGGCATTCTAGGCTCGGTGTTGAAATGGGGTGTTCTGATTGGTATCGAGCATCAACCTTGGCACAGAGCGGCGTGCTGGAGCGTGGCGCTGACATATGGCGCATGGCACATGTGAGCCGGAGTGGACACATGGCATGGCATATGTGCTAAACAAGACGGGCCTTATGGGCGTGTACCGAGGGGTGGTTACTGGCATTTGTCACGTATGCGGTATCTTTGCCGGCGTCGACCCTTGAGGGGTGAATGTAATACCCTACCTACTTGTAGTGTGGCCCATGTGGCCCATGAGGAGTTGTGTGTGTGGGATTAGTCCCATATTGCTTGTCTCAAGTGAGTTGTAGTGGTATATAATGCTGTTGGATCCAAACGTAGCACCTCCGGGTTAACCCTTTACACGAAGCGAGGACGAAAGTGTAAGTGGGGTGCTATGTGTGGTAGTCCGCCCACGGTGGGTGGGCATTGAGCCGAATTTGGGTCGGTGTTATACCAATCTGTAACACCCGGCCCAACACTGAGCCTAGAATGCCACCACACTACTCTTCCAACTAATAAGTATTGACACACTATAAAATTACATCAAGAAATCATCAATAATCATAACAATGGACCACAAACGAACATGTAAAACCACAAACGAACATGTAAAATTTATGGATCAAGTGACAATAAATAAGCAATGGGAATTATAACCAAGCAAATAATCCAAAGCAGCATCACCCAATGAATCCAATTTAATAAAGCAATTAGTCTAGTCCAAATGATAACCTAAACATTATTCAATAACTAACATGTCCAAGTGTAAACCAATATTGAATGAAAGATTATTATGGCGAATGATCATGTAATGTCCATGTGCTCTAATCGCTCTCAGCTACGGCATCCTCGAAGGTCACCTAAAAACAACGATGAGAGCAAGGGTGAGTCCACGACTCAAAGCAAACACATCATATACAACGAACAATAATAAATCAACAAAGATTCAATAACTTCATTATCATCACATGCACTTCCATTCACATTCTCATTTATCAATCTCAAATATCAATGCAACTCTATTCTATATGTCCACATGCACTTCTTTTCACAGATAATGGTATAGCGTGAGTGAATGCTCGCGACAACATTCACTCTCAAGCCCGTTCCTCCAAAAGGATCGGGACCTCCTCCACTCCGTGGAGTTGTGATCAATCATGATCACCTTCTCATATGCAAAGATGCTTATGTATGCAAACATGCAAACTCCATCATAAACATCATATCAACTTTTCATCATGCTTGTCAACAAAGATATAAACATACCAATTCATTGTTTGCAATTAAACCAAATAAAAGCACAACAATAATGGTAATAGAAGATAAAGAAAGCAAAGATCGATCATTGATCATTGTCTACCATGCACTTGCTCGCACTAGTTGCGACGCACAATTTGACTCGAAGATGGCAACAAGTACGGCGCTTCTCCTACATTAAATACACATTTCAATATAAGCTACAGCATCATACGCATAACAATCAATATACATCGCTCCTACACGACCCCAAATATACCACGTTACGCCGCACCAAAAGCTACCCATTGCTGTCCGGTTACTAAAAAGAGCGTAACTTTTGACTCGAAAGTCCGATCACCACAAACCACCCCATTCTGGATTCATTATCAAATTCTCCACATTTTCTTAGATTACGAAGACTTCTAATTAAATCATCTAACCCTCCGTATTTAGCTCGAAAGCGGTCTGT
>JAYEVG010000091.1:0-92849 GCA_036346395.1 Hsuehochloa calcarea | reverse complement strand
ATAGTTGTGTCAATGATGACTCTTAAAAAGTGAGAGCATGATAAACACCAATAGTTACAATTAGCCCAAACACTGAAAAGTGAAAATGATACCTTTATGCCGAAGAAGCAACTCAAATCCAGCCTTTGCACATGACTTGCAGTGCAGTTCCAAATAGACTTGGTTTTAAAGTCCACACTCCTCACAAAACTACAGTCAACATGCATATCTAGGGAATAACCCAAACCCTAGAAGTTAGAATTTTCTTGCAAAATTCAGCTAAACAACCCGAGCAAGATTAGCAAAGACCACAGGTATCAATTTCCCGAAGATAATCTAGAAAAGATCACAGGTAGTAATTTCCATAATCTCAATAATGTCGTAATTAAGATTTAAGGCAGAAGATGGGAACATGGTTGTCTTCATCATCCCAATAGCGTTTATGTCCCCCATACTATCCCCACTTATACAAACAAGGAGCTCTCAAGAACCTCACGGATCAAGACGGAAGAATGGGTACCTGCCGAGGGTGCGGAGGTCCTCGAAGTGTCGGTGCATGGCGCCCTCCTCCTAGGCGATGGCGCGCGCGGTCGTGCCAGCGTTTTTCTATGCGTTGTGCGGAGGCGCATCGCTGTCAACAAAGAGCTTGCCCGCGCGCCCCAGCCACTCCATGCACTGCGCCACCTGCTTCGGTGGCGCGTTCCCGCCTGCCGCCTTGTGCTGGCACACCCTCGTCGCCGTCAGTGCGGCCATCGCCGCCTGCGCGTGCTGCATCCTACTTCCTCCTCTCGCTTCCCTTCCTCACTCGCGGAGATGCGGGAGTCGTGGACGGCGCACCTTGTGGGAGGGATCACTACGGGCAGAGGACCTCACCTGTCATCTCTCCCCTGCAGTCGGTCTACGCTGCACCGTCGGGTGCTCTCCCATCGTTCCCATCTCCTCCCGCACCATCGTCTTCCCTTTCTTTCGCGAGAGGACGGAAGGGAAAAGGGGAAGGAGGCCTTGACGGCGTCCTAGGGTTTGGGCGTGTGGCAACTCAGGAGCGGTGACGACAGCGTGGAAGGTGGGGGAAGAGGGAACGGTGGTGGCGGCGATGGCGGGAGAGGAGAAGGGGAGGAAGCGGGCGCGAGTGGGGAAGAAACGCTAGCAACACAGGCGAGGAAGGAGAACCAGGGGCGCGATGGGGAATAAAGAAAGAGAAGACGTAGAGCAACCGAGCCAGCGGGAACATGTGGAGACACGATCGTGCCAGCGCAACGAACAACACGATCGAACGGTGGGGAAGACAACAGAACCATCGAACAGCGGGGACAAGATGGCACGAGGATCGAACGGTGCAGGTAAAATAGCCGACGTGGCCACCCTGAGAGGAGCTCAAACATGCCTCCTTTTGTATATATAGAAAGATCTATTTGAGAGCCTGGTAGCCTTTAATCCGCGTTGTTTAGTTCGGTTCCAATCGCGCGATTGGCCTCTGCCCAGATAGATATATGCACAGCATTGACCCTTGTACACTCAAGAGACCCAAATGTACGCGCAGGCGCAGGATGATGAATGAGTAAGCCGCAATCTGTAAAATCCTAGTTATTGGTTAAACCCTGTTTTCATATCATCAAGGTCATCACCATATATGCTCTACGTTTATGCTTATTTCACTTGGGATTTCATTAAAGTAAAACTCCTTAACCTTCCTGCTTAATTAATCAATCATAAACGAGTGCAGCATTGGAAATATTTGCATATTTTTCATACCTGATGCCAAGTCACTCATCTCTTAATTATTAAGGATTGGCCAAAAGGCAGGACAAGGTGGAATATGAAACATATTTTAGCCATACCAATTAACGACCAAGGAATCATTAAGATCTGAGCTAAACAGGAAAACATTCGGAAAAAGTCAACTTTTCAATCCTAGGACCCGATCTTGGTTCGATTTTCAACCTTGACCTACCGTAAAAAGTGTCTGATTTGGAATCTCAAAGCTAATTAAACCGCCCACTTTACCCCCCTCGGCCCAAATTCTCTCTTGCGCCTGGAATAGACTCTCTACCATCTATTCAAAAGTGCAATACAAACATCATTAACTAACAATCTAAAAAACCATCATAAATTAAAATTAGCATTTCCACGGACTAGAGAATTTGTAACATGAAAATTAATAGGCATACAGGATGGAGCCCCTCTCCTTGCGATCAGTGGATCCACCCTTATGCGCATACAGGATGGAGCTGAAAAAGAATAAGCAGGTTGGCAAGGATAACAAATGATTGTTCAGAACAAGAAAAGGCTACGTTCTGCAGAAATAGTTAAAGGCAAACTGAAATGTACACAGTAGTAGACGTTTGGTGAACTATTGTTGGCACATAAGTTTGCAGACTTAGTAGGGATGCGTCCAAAAGGCTACGTTCTGTTTGCAATATTACACAAGGTTCAAGAAAGCACCACACGGACTAGGCAGCGCCCGGACGGTCGGCTTGGCTACGGCACAGGTAAGCTCACAACATGAGTAATATGATGAATTGAGCAGGCATCATGCATCAAATTGAGCAAGATAAAAAAAATTACTCAAATAAAGAAGACACGGGCAATTTGATGAAGTCATATATATTATCTCCTCCAAGAACTTGATGTAAACATGTATGTAATTAAATAATGATGTAAACATGCATATTTAATCAATGATTAGTTATTTTGCTATTGTGTGAGAAAGAATGTATGAATGAAAGTATGAAATATATGCAGCCACACATCTCAAGAACTTAATATATAAAATATCATATGCAGCCACCCATCCTATATCTTCGGAATTTCTCTTAAGGATGCTTGAACTTGTCACACCTCCGGAAGCAACGGATGATATCTTGACAAAATGATAAATCAACAATAAGTCATAACATACAAATCACACATTTTATACATCTATATTTGCAAATCATCAATCATACATATCAACAGCCCATGGTTCACCAAGCAAGTTTCCACTAATAAGTAATAATAGACCACACAATTAAACCGAGCACCAGATATAATCATAAATAACTGGATATCACAAGACAATAAGATGATGAAAAATACACAACAATGTAAAAAAGATACCTCACATAGTCACATCTTTCTGTAAACAGAAAACTGCAAAGCAGTCATAACAAAGTACATTTCTAATGAAGAGTTCTCAGAAAACACTAAACTAACTTGATTTATCTCTTAACAGTGAAAATTGAGAGCGAAAACCGATTTCCAGATCAGAGGTAGCCAGAATATGCAAACATCCATGTAAGCAGACAACACTTTTGAATTCAGCACAACCATTCAAAGCATGTGCTCCCAAGAGTTGTCGCACACCTGAGTCGCATATTCAGTAGAATTCATCAATTCAATCAAATATTCAGCAGAGCACAAACCACAAATATACAGACAAAATGCAGCGCAGTAGAGCACATCACGTAGCAGTGCTAGGGGAGGGGGGCAGAGCGCTGAGGGGGAGCTGCGGCGTTAGGGGGAGCAGAGAAGGGAAGAGGGCATTGAAGCATATGCTTTGAGTGGTCTGACGGGGGCATCGGAGCAGAGAAGGGACTGAGGGGGAGCTACGGCGCTAGGGGGACCAGAGAAGGGAAGGGGGCAGAGCAGAGCAGAGCAGAGCAGCAGAGACTGAGGAGGAACTGCGGTGCTAGGGGGAGCAGAGAAGGGAAGGGGGCAGAGCAGTAGAGACTGAGAGGGAGCTGCGGCGCTAAGCGGTGCAGGAGAAGAGAGGGGAGAGGGGAAGGCAGCGGCGCGGGATGGGGAGCAGAAGATGGAGCATCGCAGGGGAGGGCAGCGGCGCGGGAGGGGAGAGCAGAGAGGAGCGAGAGCAGAGAGGGGAGGTCGGCGGTGCGGGAGCAGAGGGAAGCGGCGTACCTCGATTCGGCAAAGTAGATGGCAGGAAATCCGCATTTTGGAGGCGACGAGCTCGATTCGGTGGCCGAGATGGTTGGGCGAGCTCGATTCGACGGCGGCGAGGTCGAATAGGCGACGCAAGATGGCCGAAACCCGGGGTGAGCTCGATTCGGTGGCAGAGATGGCGGGGCATGCTCGATTCGGCGGCGGGGGAGGCCGAACCCCTGGCGCGCCGCGACGAATCAACAATGTGGTCGGGGGTTGGGAGCAATTCCTCTTATCTCCCGCTATGGTGCCTGCCTCACGCCGTCTCGCCTGGAGCCACCACGCACCTCCGAGTACCGTCTTTAACCGTCTAGCCAGTCCAAGGCGGCCATCCCGCCTAGCTCACCGCCTTGGTGGAAATCCCAGCGGCAGAGCTCCGACTCGTGCCTAGGCGCGACTTTTTACTACCTTGATTCGAGAATATGATACATTCCATAGGATGGGTACGTAGTTACGGATTAAGTACAAAAGACACTCGAACTCTGTGATAGCAGGTTGCAAAACCGGGTGTAGATATTCTGTGTAGAGACAGAACAGATGCTGTGCGGCAGCATCAGACTCGCTATATTTTGCTACATATAAAACATAAAGTGAAGCGTTATAATTGAAGCTATGTAGAACAGCTTGAAAAAAAATTAGGCATGGAAAAGTAAACGTACATACTATACTTATAATCGATATTTCCAAGAACGGGTTGCCAGCGGATCACTTTCATTGTAGACTAAGCACGACGATGGTTGACAAGATATGATTTTTTTAATCCGTAGTAAAGCACGGGCATTGGACTAGTACTACTTAAAAGAAGAAATTGGTGGCGGTCCGTCCTTCCTCATGCGACGTGAGCCGTTAGATCTATCTTTCTTCGTGAGATGTGAGCCGTTGGATCTCGTTCTTTCTCGGTTCCTCCCGTGCGTACGGTTGGCCACTCATAACCTCCTCTCCACTCCCCCCACACCCCCAACTGCCCAAGCTGGTGCGCAAGAAGCCCAAAGATTCCATCGATCTTTTCAAGAGCGGGTTGCCGGCGGATCACTTGCATTGTAGGCTGAGCACGATGACGGTTGACGAGATATAATTTTTTTAATCTGTAGTAAAGCACAGATATTGGACTAGTATCTTCGTGTTTGTAACTATCTTGTTGTCTGTTCCACAGAAAATCACACCCTCCTGTTTGCAAAAATGTTAGCCTTAAGGACAAATGTGAAAGTTTGTTTTGATTACTTGATATATCTTCATGTTTGTGAGTATCTTGTTGTGCAGGTCCACAGAAAATCAGACCCTCCTGTTTGCAAAATCATGGATTTTCACAAAGAGAAGTACAAGAAAGATGTGGAGAAAAAAGAACGGTTAAAAACTAAGGTATAATACCTCCTATGTGAATTTGCTATCTGGTTGTTCATCAGTACTGGAGTTAACTTGGAATGTTTTGTCCAACATCCTGATTGATCCCCTATTCTTTCAAGCTAAAAAGACGGTAGCAAAAAAAAAATGTGTCGTGTTATTGTAATTATGTGGATCAAAGAATTGTCAACAAACAATTAGCAACCTCTTTTTTTTTATTCCTACAAGCAAGCCGCAGTTATCAGTCTTTGTCTTAATAAAATGCAGATGAACTCACGAATTTCCATAGAAACAATGGCATCTGTGTTCTTTGTAGGGGCATTAATTACTGAAGGGCCTTTCGGTCACAGAGTGAAAATGGCCGGAATTATGTTGGTCTGATATTCTTTTTGAAGCTAGCATCTCTTATTTTCTTCGGTATTCAGGCTCTTGGTTATGTAAGCATTTAATCTCGAAAAAAGTGTTAACTATGTTGTCTCCTACCATGTTGGTAGTACCCTTGCATAATTGTAACGATCCTATTTTTTAGGACCATTAAACGTTTCACAACTGTCTAAGGTGTGCAGTTGTGGAGTAAGAAATAGCATCACAAATAAGCTTTCGATTGCAATAAAAACCAACTTTTATTACACAATATTAAGGCTTAACAGCCGGTTTTGACACTGACACGGGCATTCAAGCCCAAAATCAATATATTACAATACAAAAGAATTTCAAAACTATAGGCACGCTTGAGCACAGTCGAGACTTAATAACAATAATCATTGCCATCTGGAGATCATCCAAAACCTTCCTCATTGAGATCTTCAGAGTTTTCCTAGGTTCCCTCTGTAGTTGATTTTGCAAGAATGGGTACACAACCGTACTCAGCAAACCATATGGAAAAGCTATTTAACTACATGCTAGGAGTTCAATGGATTATTTAGGGTTTACTATATCCCGCATATGTGGATGCACTTTGAATTTAAGACAGTTTATCTTTAAAATAGTAAAACAATAATAAATATATCATCGGGAGTTTACTCAACAATTGCAATTGCCAACTTAACATCTCAAAATCTCTACTTATGCCTTATGTACTGGAATCACCCATGAACACAGCTTCATTAACCGGAAGCACGGTGTATCCGAATACCATTAATTATACTCTTCAGAGTTACCCAACTTTACCCACAAGATACCTCAAACTCATACTGTCATGCAATATACACGCAACACGTTCGCGTGCGACTGAGTTGAGATAACAAGATATTTTCACTGCTCAGCCTTTCTAGTCTCTACCCGGTAGGTTCATGATCCATCTGACCCTCGGAGACTCACGGCCATGATTGAACTCACGCCCGATGTTGTGAGTCCATACCGTTGTCTAGACCAGCAAGTGTCCGTTTAGGCTCACTCCTGTCTCATCCGTTTAGGCTCACTCCTGTCTCACCCATGTTTTGCAGCTGCTCTATCACACAAGAGCAGGCGCATGTCTTGTAGATATTCAATCGGAAGAGCAGTGTATCAAGCTAGGTTTAAATCACCAAACTTGTGGTTGAGCGATTTCTGTGTCTGTTACTTGGCACAAGGTTCTTGTCCTTATCTGTCTTACAGTGAGGCAATGGACCAACACCAACTCGTGGTTGTCCACCTCCAGATCTCACCTTCAACTCACTTTTATCAAGTCTATTGGGTTGTCCAACCTCTTTGTCTCAACTCTCAACTCTCCATCAAACCATTGGCGATTAACCAATACTCTTTTTCAGAATTTATAAACACATTTTGTGTTAAAGCTAAATATCTAGTTACCATTTTATGTAACCTAACTTGTCACGGTGAATATGGCCTACAAGAATAAATGGGCTTGTATGTGGGGTGATATGATTTATATAATTTATCATGGCATTCAAATGTATTATTTGAATATTGTTGGACCGTAAAGGCGACTAGAGGGGGGTGAATAGGAGCACGCTCACTTTTTCACAAATTATGAACTCAATACAATTTCACTCCAGTAGCTATTAGAAAGCTATGAAGATCAATATACCAGTACATCGGAAGACTAGTATTGAATCCAATAAAAACCCCTAAGCAATGCGACAATAATCAGCAAGAATCAAAGCAACACAAGTACTGGCGGTCTGACCTCTGTAGTGAACCGGTCGGACCGATTGCCGGGCGGTCGGACCATTGTTATCTTGGCGGTCGGACCGCTCAAATCGATCGGACCGGTGGTAATGACGGGCGGTCGGACCGGCGATCTGAACCGATCTGAAGCAAGAAAATCGGCCCGATGGCGAAGTTGCAATTAGGTCTAACTTTTGATTCTCAACTCCAAACTTCACGAAACTTTGCACACACCTTCTCTATGCTATTGAGGACCTATTCCAATCGAATATTATGATAATTCTTGGAACGATCTTGAGCAATTGTCAATTGATTAACGAAGGTCTAAAAGCGGGCAAACGAAAACTTGATCCTAAAGCTTGTTCGTGAGAGATTGATGATCAAGATGATGCTAGATAGATTCACACATATCACAGCAAGCTAATCCACGTGATAGAATCAATCACAAACTCGCGGATCAAAGAAAGCCCTAAAAACACGAAATTGAAAGCAAGAACGAAAAGAGACTTATCTCAAGCAAACCTTGCATAGATTGATTTCGTGATTGTTCTTTGGATTACATCCACACCATCATGGATCGAGTGGACAATCAAAGATCACGAAATTCACCACAAACCATCAAGAGCCCTTACCTCCACCTCAACTCCCTAAAGACAATTAGGGTTTTGAAACATAAAAGGCGAGAGTGAGAGAGGTGCGACCACCATCTCCTCCTATTTATAGTGGAGGCCTAAAACTCTTAGGGTTTGACTTAATTGGGCTCCCGTTAAGGCCCACTAACAAACGGGTCACACACGCACGCTTCGCTAAGCGCCGTCTTTAACTTTTGACCTAAACCGCTTCACCATGTGCCATGGATTTGCCAATAGGTCACCCTTGTCCATCTTGTGTCACGCTTGAGTCGTTGACCTCACCCGCATCGTCGATCGTTACGGACCTCAACTCTTCAAGTCTAGTCCGATTCTCCTCGCCGTTGACCGTCGTTGACCACCAAGCCACCTGCACAACCACAGACAAGAAAACACGTATTCGGGAACAAGTTCTTCACAACTTGACCCATGTTAGTCAAAACATGCATCATGCAAATCATATGCCATGAAACCAATGACTTTGACCTAACAAAACAACATCGCCACGGTTGGCGGACGTTCAAGTAGTTCTGGTCAGATCGCTCCAGTGAGCCGGCCGGACCGCCATGGCGGTCGGACCGCTCCACGTGAGCGGTCGGACCGCCTTGGGACTTAGCGAAATTCAACCTCCCAAATTCAAACCTTACGAAACTTAAATCCAATAGAACTTCTTCTTGGAGACTCCAAAATTATGAGACCAAGTGCATTGGGATCCTCACTTGCCTACAACACCTATTTTTGGCCCGACTTATTTTGACCACTTTTGGTCATCGCCGGTCCGACCGCCCCACATGGCCGGTCCGACCGATTTGGGACGGCGGACCGCCGTGCAAGGATCGGTCGGACCGCCGACGAAAAACACCGTAGCTTTGTCGAAAACGCGGAAACGACAAACCGTAAACGCCATTGCCAATTGTCACATCATCCTAAGATCCGGAGCATATCCCCATGAAATCCACAATCTCCTTTGATGAACACATTGGCAATTATCCGAAAAATGTAAGTAAGAGGTTTGAAAACGAGTTTACTCGCAGCTTTCGCACAAAGGCACAACTTGGTCCGTAAGCAAGAAAAGCAATGTAAGTGACCAAGTCGCATCGAAATAGTATAGGCATGTGAGACAAGGCAAAAGAAAGCATAAAAACTTTGATTTCCAGAAAAGGCTCAAATTTCTCACATAAGGTCCAAATGAAAGAACAATTGTTCAATTGACCTATGATCATTGTGAGGATAAAATAATGCAATTCAAGTTCAGAATATTCAATAAGACAATAAGAATGCAACTCAAGAACTCCCCTCACTATGATCATCAAATTTCAAATTTTCGCCCCCCCTGTATAAACTTCTCCCCAATCTTCTCCCCAATAAAGAAATAGAGAATAATTAACACAACTTCTCTTCTCATTTAACACATCTTCTCCCCTTTGACAATGGATTCATCAAGAAATCACGACTTCCTCTCATCCAGAGATAACAAATATAGAATAAAGGAAGAAGCAGAAACAAAAGAAGCATAAAGAGGAATATGCATGAAGTGCAATGGAGTGGCTTCAATTTTTGTATTTTTCAATTTTTGATTACAAGAAGCTTTGGAGATTACCCAAAAGAACAAGCTAGTATCTCTAATATTGCACAAACGACATATCAAGCCCGACAAATATTAGCAAGATCATGGTAAGACATATATATCAAAGCTAAGCACAAAGGCTCAAAAGTAAAGCGATAGATTTGATCAATTTAAGCAACACTTCAAATTCAAAGAAAGTTCATCAACAGGATCCTAAAGTGAAATTGGCCATGTCAAATCTGTCAAAGTGAGATCAAAAATCTAACAAAGACCACAAGAAGAGTCAATCAAGTCCGTATTGAATCATTTTGCTCAATATTTTGTAAACGCCCATTTGTCAACATTTTTCTCATTTGCATTGAATATTGAAGTTGACTAATGATCTAACTTAGTGACAAGATCCTGGACTAGGAGCCATCCACAAACTCATCCTAAGCTTCGACCAAAAGTTGTTTAAAGGTATATCTTAGTAAGCTATCGTGCGTATCAAGCCTTGGAGACGATCCAATGTGTTGCTATTTCCACGGTGTAGAGCTTTAGCAGTCTCATGGCGGATACGCTCCAAGCGGTAGTACTGCATGAAAACCGATAGTAAGTGCGAAAAGTGTTGCCGGACGAAAATTATACGAAGAATGTTTTACCGTCTCGTCGAGGCGGGCCGCCCGGTGACAGTCCGGACCAGCTAGTACGACGTTGTCCTGCATGGCGTCCCATCGGATGCTGCGGGCCGCCGCCCGATAAGCTCGCACCTAGTGCGCGGAACGTACCACCGCAAGTACGCAGCGTACGTCTGGTTGGCGTAGCTGCGAAACTCCAGCACCACGTCTGTCGTAACCCTGTCGATCTACAGTCCAGGGCTGCTGCGTCTGCCTCCAGTCGTCGCTCCTCCGCCCTCTCCTCGTTTGCCTGTAATTGAATTTGTATGTCAAAAAATCTTATTCAAACATGCCCTCAAAATGACACCAAAGAATGACATGCCGGTGAGCCTTTGCTGTGAAAGGTCGTCCTGCGGGCGGTGGCACCTCCTGGTAAAGTCCGAACTGCCTCATAACCCACTGCAAATTGTACTGCTCGACCATGTGCGAGAAGACCAGGTGGTAGATCGTTATCCAGAGTGCCTCGTCCAGAGTGCACTGGGACGATAATCCGTAGGGGGCCATGTCGTGAAGGAACTATGCTGTCCATAGCCACCAGATGACCTCGTCCTCGTGGAGAGTCTCGAAATGGTTATAGAACTCTGGGTACACGCACCTCAGTCTCTCCCTAGCCCACCCTAGGGTAGCACGTATCCAACGTGTTCCCATCGTAGGCCCGTCGACGGGCTTGTCCCTTGCAGCGTTCCCGTAAAGCCCGGTGGTCACCTGGTAAGGGTGCACTCTGGTGCGAAAGTACGGTCGGCCGACTGGAAAGTGCTCCCACGACCATAATCAGAGCGAGCGTAGCATACCGCGAGGATCGGCTCGCCCGTCTTTGCCCGACAAGCATCGCACAACCCTCGGTAGGGGGTGCAAAGCAACTATGAGAGCCCCAATCTGTCTTGTGGAATCTCCTCGGGCCAGACGTCCGCCAAAGATCGCATGCGGATGGATGTAGCTGGGTACCGCAGCTCTCCTGCGTGGAAAAAAGCGAACAGATCCATCCGAACATGAACAAAAGGTGCGCGACTAAGTGTGTCCTCACTTCTCCGCTTGCCGCATGCTCAGGCGAGATCATGTCTCGCCGCGCCAGAATGTGGCACACCCGACGCGTTCGCAGAATCGGGTGACCAAATATGTCGGCCAAGCGGACATTCCGGTCTCGCCCTCGGAGGGCACTCTTTGAAGACCACAGAGGTAGACATAGCGAGCCACGTCCTCCAGAGTAATGGTCATCTCCCCCCATCGGAAGTGGAAAGTGTGAGTGTCCGGTCTCCAACGGTCTCTGGCCTTGAGCGAGTGCAGCGTCAAAGCTGCGGCCGCGTGTGGGAGGTCAACATCCGGCAAGGCGGGAGCCCGGTCTCCCGCGATGCGGGGCGTCTGCTCGTCAAGGGCCAGCTCTCTGGGCGCTCAGGACTAGGCTCGGAGGGCCGACGCCGGTGGACCACGCCCGACAACGGTGTCCCACATCCCAGCGTGGGTCGAGCAGCTCGTACGCGTCGTCTAACAGGGAAACAACATGTCAGTGCATGCATATAAAACATATTGTGTGGCACAGGAAAATAAGGCAAAACATACGATTAAAAATTCAACAACACAATATGACCATAATGAGTTAACAACAGACCCGGACAACTTAACAAGTACTACATAAAGGCATGGATTAACAGCAACACAGCCCATCAAAGATATTGAAATAAGCAAGCGATATCACGACTTAGTAATTATATCTTCCTCGCTATAGTGCACTACTTGTGCCGTGTCTGTTTGGGCAGCGGCTGATGGAGTGCCCAACTGTCTTGCACAGTCTGCAACGGGGGCGGCGAACCCGTTGCCAGTGCTGGCTGTCGTCCATGTCGTTCCGGATACGTCGAGACTGGCGTCTTCCACGGCCGGGGTGCTTTAGTACGTCGTTGGGCACCCACTTCAACTGCCCCAGCCAAAGGTCCCTGTAGTGCGTGTCCAGCCCATACGAATGGAACTCGGCACTCCAAGTTGCATACAGGTGGTGGATGTCGTAGTACTCGAAGATGTAACGCTCCGAGGCCTGCTGCCACGCCGCGCACGCCGCGTACACATGGGAGCATGGTTTGTGCAGAAGCTGCGGCTTATTGCAGGTGCACGACGCTTCTTCACCAATCGTGTAGACCTGCTTACGATCCCCTCTAGCATGGCCCATCACGTACTTCTCCCTGAGCCTGATCTCGAACTTCCGCCTGACGCCATCCATGGTACGAGCGGCGTGCGATCGAGCCTTACTTATCTTATTCTCCATGTAGACATGCATTACTTTGGAGAATTGCTTCCCATCCTCCAGATGCTTCTTGGCCATCATGGCTCTGTTAACAAAGTATCCGATGGTACGGTTCGAGCTCTCCTCCACGATCGCAGTGATCGGTAGGGAGCAGACACCCTTGAGCACACCGTTGTACACCTGCAACATATTGGTCGTCATGATCCCGTACCTTGCACTGTCCGTGTCGTGTAGCAGTGACCATTTCTCCAGGTCAGGTGCGTGCGAATTAACCCACTTGGTGAACTCCCCAACTCTCGCGGACCCTCTAGCTGCTGCCCCTGCCTCGGCATTCGCTGAGTCCCTTACATGCTTCCCGGTCTCCTCATCGAGCTGTCTCCACACCGCTTCGAACTTCCTCCTTTGGTTCTGCATGCAGAGCTTCTTGAACATCTTCATGAGATCCTTGCTCCGAAACCTTGTGCGGAAGTTGGCCGTGAGATGCCTCATGCATCAACGGCTCCTAACATCGTTCCACTGGTACGGCGGCTGCGTCCCGTTTTACATCATGCACAATGCAGACAAAAACCCAGCATTGCGATCCGAGATGACACACACATCTGGCCGATCTTGGACCACCGCCTGCTTCACATTGCACAGGAACCACAACCAGCTCTCGGTGTTCTCGCTCTCAACAATTGCGAACGCCACGGGGACTAACTGGTCATTCGCATCGACCGCAATGGCGGTGAGGATGGTACCCCTGTACTTCTCACATAGGAAGGTTCCATCCATCGTGAGCACGGAACGACAATGCTTGAACCCTTCGATCGCCTGACGGAGGCCCAGAAGACCCTTTCAAGAATAAAATAATTGGGCCCCTCAGTCGAATGCACCCGCTCAAGCTTGTTTACGTACGTCCCGGGATTAGATTCTGCGATTTGATGCAGCAATCTTGGTGCTAGGTTGTAAGCCTCTTCGAATGTGCCGAATATTCGCTCCAGAACCCTGCGTTTCGCACGCCATGCCGTCTTGTATCTGACCGAGAACCCCACCATATTGGCAACATCCGCTAGCAGGAGCTTTGACGAAATTGACACATCTGCAGCGATGAGGTGGCTTATCAAGCTGGCAACATACGAGGACGTCATGTTGTGGTGCCTGTGAAGCGGCTCAGCTAACTCGCATGTGTGGTCCTTCAGCACCGTTATCCGGAAGCCCATGGCAGTGGCCGTGAACCTCCATGCACGGACCTTGCCAGCACAGGATTCATCAACACACCTGACGATGTACGTGTCGGGGTTGGACCTCTGCACCCGATACGTCCGACCGATGTTAACGGTGTATCTAGCAATATCATGTTGTGCGGCGCTCTTGTTAGGAAAGAGCTGGCCTAGGAGTAGGGTGTCCTCATTGAACCCCCACTCAGCACCCTCCGGACGTGGCAGAACCAGCGATGTCGTCGCAACGTCGTCCAATCGTGAGGGGACATAAGCAATGTCAGCGGTCACAAAACCACCAACTGCACCTCCTCCCGCAGCAGCTTCTCAGTCTTCGTTGTCTTCCGATCTAGTTGTTTCCACGTCCTCCTCGCTTTCCACCTCATCCACCTGGTCGGCCAGGTACTCATGACAATCAATACGGGCTGACCACTATCTCTCCGCTCCTTCGTTGGGCTCGAAATTGACCGCACGCCTGCTCAGGTCTCCATCGCCCACGTCTCCTCCAACACCAGAGACCAACGCAGGCTCTCCTCACCAGCAGCTTCACCTTCACTGGAACCACCCGCGCTGGATGTCCCCGTCCTCTCCAAGAACTGAACACAGACCATCGGCCGCGCATATATCGCAGCAGCGGGGTTGCAAACAACCCCCATGTAGTTGTCCATGAAGCGTCACATGTGACCTTCATAAGTTACCAAATGGTCTCGCCTGCACTACCCACCACCGAGGCATACAACGCCTCGATGCGCAGCTTCTTCCTTCCAGTGGCGTGATCGAACGCGGAACGCACGCACCGCCTTAGCTCCGAGAGGCTCATGTCCTTCAGAGCTGGCGCCTGGATCACGGTGCGGTGACAATTTGACAGGTCCGCACCGTACGGTCCATCGCGTACGAGAGCGTCCCCGTGGAACACGAACAAATCTTGAATTTTCGCCATAAAGTACCTAACACATGTGCATATGAAACCATCGAATTATTTGTGGAATTTTTTTCTGAATGAATGCTTCTACAAATTTGGTTATGCCCACTGTACACGAGCGTTTTGTCGTACATGTTTTCAATCCCGATTGGAGTTCGTAAGATTTTTCTATCCATGAAATGTCCAAGCTAATATTATTTGTAGTATAAAAAATCCGTAGCCTATTCTATGTTACACTTCAGAAATTTCCTGTGGTACTAAATCAAAAAGAAAACCAACAAAACTGATTTCCCTAAATTTTTATATAGTTATGAATTTTTTTAACTAGTTTGATATTACAGTGCAAAAATAATTCACTTCAGAAATTCTTATTGCATTTCTACGTTTCCATATCCGAGTTAGACCTAGCTTACACCAAAGACATACGGGGTCTACGACACAGTATTCTTTTTCATTCAATTTCAGACATAAAAACTTACTGAGAGGTGCGGCATGTTTCTCATTCTAGCGGTGTACTGCGTAGTGCATGCACCGAAGGCAATATGCCCGATCAAGAGTACATATACAAAGCGTTCAGTGGGTATATTTCTATTTTGTTTAACGACCTCCAAATATTTTGCTATTTTATGACCAAGTTCATGAAACTATGCAAATTGCCGAGATGAAATTTACAACACTATTAGCAACAGAACTGTTAAGTCAACTAATTACGGTCTAATGACATTGTTAACTACTGAGTCTTCAAAATAAACTAACTACACAACTATAACTACTCTGTTGCAATAATTCATCTAATTGCATCCTAATCACATTGCTAAAACTACCGATAATAATAACTGGATGCGAATGACACTTACCTTTTGTAGGTACTCGCAGCAGGCCACACAACTTATTTTCTAGGTGCTCGTGAAATTTTTCCTTCGCTCTCGCGCCTGAATTTTTTTCCCGTTCGTGTAATTTTTTGCATAAAAAATTTACCCCCTTATCACGTCGCAGGAGCAAGTGAGAGAGCTCACTGCTCCCTTTTATAGACACGCAAGGTAGCCTGGCTGCCTTTGCGCCTGGCCGGGCGCGCCCCGATGCACCGCGTGTGGGCGGCGGCACAAGGTGCTGCCGCCACGTGGCGACCTCCAGTATGGTCGCGCCGACCCGAGGTGGGACCGCAGCAAGTCTTTGTCGTTCGGACGGCTAATGCAGACGAGGACTATTTTTGGAATTTTATAATTATAGAGGTTATTTTTAAATATTTTGTGGCTAAAATAGTCCAGAATTCTCTCCATTGTACTCCATTAATTTCCTCGAATGGATCGAGATGCAGCATAGCATGCAATGTCCGATATCTGCACCGGTCAGGCCCAGCTCCATGCAATGCAACGCCAATGCATGGTGCTGATTTGCAATGTTTTTATTTCCTTTTGTGCATCTGTTACACAGAGTTGAAAGAGATCGGTGATCTAAAAGAGCGATGGGTGTAGCGCCGCAGTCTAAAAGCGCAATAGGCGGGGTTTGAGAGCACGGTATGTGATTATCTCGCTGCAGATGACTTGCTTGGCCTTTGGCTATTAGTACACCATTACAGTGCACGATCGACCAAATTGGAACTGCCGGCCCCTAATTCCCTTGTTATAGCATACAATTCATCAGTCAGTTCCCTTCCCTTAATTGTCTAGCCAGCTAGATAGATTACATTACATAGACAATACTCTAGCTAATTACATAGACATTCTCTACTACTACTACTACTAGTACTATCTAGCCAGATTAGATTGACTGGCCCCTTCGCTAGCAGCTGTTAATGGATCGATGCCTCTGCTGCGAGTGAGTGAGTAGTGCGTTAATTACATCAATGATGCATGATTTTGGACACTAATTAATAGCTAGCACTACAAGTGGAGTCTCCTAAGCTAGCGGAGGCCGATGATGCGTCGGTCAGGGCGGGGCGGAGCGGCATCTTTGGGGGCCCTCCGCCGCCATGGCCAAACGCTGACGCACCTGCAGGCAAGCATACAAGAATTAATTGAGAGTGGAGTAATTACCCAATTAAGTAGTAAGCAGGAGTACTCCAGATGCAGATGCAATTAACAGTCGTGTAAATGGCGGAGTAAGTAGTCATTAAGTACCGGTCGGCACAAGCTACTACTAAACGTAAATTACGAGGAGCAAGTGCGTACATTGAGGTCCTCTTGCCGCTTGATGAGCATCTCGTTCTCCCGCCGCAGCTGCGCTAACGTCAGCTCCAGCTCGTTCGTGTACGCCTGCTTCCGCGCGCGCGACCGGGCCGCCGACTCCCGGTTCTTGATCATGCGACGGTGCCGCCGGTCCCCGCCGCCGCCTGCGCCCGGGCACTGCGGCGGATCGGCGGCGGCGCCGTGCTTCCTGGCGGCGAACGAGAAGATGTCGGTGCGCGCGCCGGCGAAGGAGTCGGGCATGAAGTCCCCTCGGGAGTCGTCGCCGGAGCTGGAGTTGGACGGCGGGCCAGGGCAGGCGCCGGCGCTGAGGTAGGTGAACTCGAGGGTGGAGCTGAGGCTGAGCGCGGTGGGCGGGAGCGGGAGCGGAGGAGGCGGCGGCGTCGGGGGCTGCGGCACGGGGGCTGAGGCGAGGAAGTCCTGGAGGACGACGACGTTGGCGGAGGGGGAGGGAGGATGATGGCGCTGCAGGCGGAGGGGGTACAAGCCGGCGGCGGGAGTGGCGGTGGAGAGGGACATGTCCTTCCACACCTCCTCCATTTCCTTGCTTGCTTGCTTAGCTTCAACCAACCGATGACCGGCAAGTGGCCGGAGAAGAGGAAGGGCTAGAGAGAAGGAGAGGTCGAGGTCCCTCGGTAGATACTCGCTTAGTTAGCTAGTGTGAAGCAGCAGAGACACCGAACAACCTTAGCTAGCTAGGAGTAACTCTCCGTCTCATCAGTCTCAGCTAGCTGCTGCTGCTTCTGCATGTTTCTTTTCTTGGAGGGCGTAGTACGTGGTAGTGGTGAACAGGTGAATCAAAACTACTCTCTCTCTCTCTCTCTCACATTTGAGGGTACATGGATACATCACTCCTGCCTCCTGCCATATGCTCGCGCCCGTCACTGTTGGTGAACAGCACAGCAGCATGTATGCAACGGCAGTGGTTATGTTTTGAGGCTACACGCATAGCTGGGTCTCCCGATGGCATTCAACAATTCCTCTTCTCTAATCTCTCTCTGCTAGGTGGCCTCAGCAAGCTCGGTGCATCCATAGTATTTGGAGTTACACCCCGCCTCTGATGGTGTGTGTTTTGTTTCGTCGGTGGGACGAAGTTGAATGTAATGGTACGGTACAAGATATATACGGTAATTCTGAATGGAACAATATAAGTACTGTATTTAGTTGTTTGAATGAGATAATACAAAAATCTATTTGATTGCTTGGATAAGATGAACATGTGTAGTTCAAAATGTTATTTGGTTTGAAGAGCGAAGTTGGTTACGGTAACTTCTAGAGGTGGCAATTTATCTCGTTTTTTTTTATTTTTCTTTCTCTCTTTTCTTTTCTTCCACTGACAGTGATTCTTTCTCCTTTTCTTTTCTTCCGCCGACAGTTATTATTCCTCTTCTTCATCTCTCCAGACCCGCCTCTCCAACGCAACCGCACCTTCCTTCGTCGTCGCCTCCGGCAGCGTTGCCTAAAGCCCTGTCCCAGACGGCGTTGCAGTGGTCACAATAGTGACTGCATGCGGCACTGGGGTCACCTAAAGCCCACGCGAGCGAGCGGTCCCGTCCAGGACGAGATGGTTCGCCCGATTTTGACGAACGAGCTGATACATCGTCTGGGTGGAATATCCTCTAAAGTTGGATCATCTCATTTGGGACGACAGAAACACACTCTCCTCTTCCGTCAGACAAACTAGCGGGCTTGCTGATGAAGGTGAGAAGCTTAAAGCCCTAGTGCAAAGGATGGGTCTCGAAGGCCGGGACTACATACCATTGTCAGAAGATGAAGGATCCAACAACGAGTATGATATGAAAATACCATAAGTGGGGAGGTGGGAGCACCCTCCTCGATCTTGACCGTCGATATTGGTTCGGATAGTTGAGACGAGGTTAGTTTGTATATCGATAAAATGACTATTGTTCATAAGATATGTTGTCATATGAATGGCGGCTCATTAGACCTGTTCAAACACTGGACCGGCCTGCGCTCCGGGCTATTTAGTTTGTTTTCATACCGAGTGGGCGCGTCTAGCGTAGCTATAGACGTAGTGCTGGTGCAAATATAGCAACCGCCTACATTTAGGAATTTCGAGGAGCGGGGAAAGCGTACAATGCATGCCCTGGTGCATACCCCCCCAAAAAAAAAAAGAAGCACCGCATGTCTATTGGGTATAGTAAATATTTTCCATGTGCATTCCAGTACATGGGGTAACCGATATATGTCTATTGTTGGCGTTGGTCGTGTGTCTGTTGGAATTTAGTTCCGTGTGTACTGCAAAAAAAAAATTGTACATGTCTATTGTTGCCGTTAATCTCGTGCCTCCTGCGATATTTTGATATGTATACTGTACACGTTAGTCACGTGTCTACTACAATTTTTGTCTTTATCCACTGGAGTTTGATGCCACGTGTTCCGAGATTAGAGTTTCGACGATGTTTGTAGAATTTTTAAAATATAGCAAATTTATTCCAAAAATTATGAGATTTTATGTAAAACCTCCCGACACAGTATACTTGCTTTTGTAAATTTATCATAATTTTATTCGTTCAGAAATTTTCTCGCAATTTCATATAAATGTATTATTTGTACGAATTTGTAAATGCAGAGAAAGAGCACCAAAAATTATGAATTTTATTCTGACGGCTCCTCACGCAGTAGACTTGGTTGTGTAATATTTTAGCAATTTAAATTTATATGTATTTTGGAATTGCCCAAAAAATTATGGATTTAGGTCGCGAAAATTTGGATTTTAGGTTTCGAAAATTAGGGTTTCATGATTTCATGTGACATGGAATGTATTGAAAAAAGCTACATTGTAACTCCATTGGACATGTCGATATACAATATATCGTAAGATTACACATGTAACAACAAAAATACACGTACAAATATAGCAAAATAAAATATGAATACAAATATACCAAAACATAATCGCATAACACGGGATACAATATGATTCACTCATCTGAGCCACTACTATCTGCTCGTTGCAGCTGCCTCCGCATGTTCCTAGATGTTTTGCGTCGAGCATATCCCGTGGGATACGTGAGCCGGTCCAGAGGGTGCGTGTCAGATCGGAGGAGGTACGGAGACCGTTGAGTGGGCGGAGGTGCACCAGTAGGCTGAGTCGGTGCACCAGTAGGCTGAGTCTGGTAAGAGTACATGTCGTGCTGATGAGGCATACCGACCTGGGGGCCGGCTCTAAAGAATTCATGAACGACTGACTCCATAAATTCACTCCTGGGGTACAATGCCTACAAATCCGGTTGTGCGGATGAACTTTGGCCTTGGAGGTACAGGGTGTCAGCTAAGTCGGAGGAGCTCTGGCCTTGAACGTACTATGGAACAGCGAACCTGAAGGAGCTCTGCCCTGTGTACGCTCCAAACCCTGGCTGCCATGATTCAAACCTTGGCGATGTGTACTGTCCCTGGTAGGAGCTTGGAGGCCCGTCCCTTTCTCATCAGTCGACGTGAACTGCCGTGATCCCCACGGTCAATTGAAGGCTGCAAGACGGAAATATGTTAGTATAAATACACACTCTGGACGTAAATTGAGAATCTCGTACCTCCCGGATGTGCAGTGCAGATGACCAAGGGGGGCGCTAGTCTGTGTACCGAACGCGGATGGTACAAGTGATTCATCCCGACGGACCTGCGGCTGGAGAACGACATGATGTTAGTGGAGCGTATGGCATAACTAAAAAACAAAACATAGATTTTTACATAACTTTCCTCCCCGCTGATCTAGCCCGCGGATGACCGACGGGGAACACTACGACACCGGCCGGAGACGTCGTTCGTCAAACGACCGCAGCTCAAATTCTTTATTATCTTCTTCGTCTCCGTGAAGATGTATTTCAAAGTTTTCATCATCCCCGCTGGTGTTGTGTATGGGTTACGGATGGCAGACTTCGATACACTTGCGATGCGTTACGCTCGCTCCAACTATAGTGACATACATAACAGGTTCATTAACGATAAAAGTACAAATATATGTCATCAATGAAACGACAAGAGTTTGTAAGTGTCTTACGGTGTCATCACACCGCGAAACGCTGTGAAGATCGAACGAGCGGCTAAGGCTCTGCTGGTGCGTGACCTACTCTGGGCGCCCCGGTGGAGGAAGGGTGAGCCTTGAGTGCGACCGTGGCACGTACCACTCCGTGTACTCAGCGTACATCCGAACATTGTGCGAACGCTGCTCACACAAGACATCCAAGTGTGCCATATCTGTCCATACTGTAGTCCACTCGTGCTGAATTGATCACTAGTATTGAATATGCCCACCCTGCCTCGATTGTCTGTATTTCCGGAATGATTGATGTTAGAAAAGAATTAAGAAGTGTAAACATTACTCGGACAAAGTTTGACTTACAGGTGTATGCCCCGCGTCAGGATCATGCTGTCCAGGAGGCACGACCTGGTGCACACCAAACTATCGCTTTACGCACTACGGCGCGTAAAACTCCACCATATGTGTGAACAGCAAGTGGAAGGTCGACGTCCACAGTCCTGCGTCCTGGTGCATTGCACGGACAGTCCGTGCGGCGCTACCGTGCACACAAACTCTGGATACCATGTAGTCCATATTATGTTGCTGTCGTACAACAACTCGAACTTGTTGTGGAACAACGAGTAGCACCTCCATAGTCTGTCCTTGGCCCAGCGCAGACGGCCAGTAGTCCACCAAAAGCCCATGGTGCCCGTCTATCCAGCCGTGTGGAACTGCGAATGGGTGCACCGCTATCCCGATGGACGGCTGTCCAGCAGGGAAGTTCTCCCAACTCCACAGCTGTATGAGTACGTAGAAGACAGCCAGGCTGGGGGTACCACCGTGCCGCGCTACGAGGCGTCACACAACCATTGGTTTGTGGCGCAAATAATGGCTGATACCCCGATATACTGAGGCATCGAACCAGCCTCCGCATCAACCAACGACTCGGCGGCGCGGACGAAGCTGTGGTAGCAAAAAGTGCCCTGTGTGAGTGGAAACAGGACCCAACCAAAGAACTGAAGAAGGTAAACAACAAGGTGCGTCCTAACGACCTCATCGGGTGCACCCTGCGAGCAATGATCAATCGCCTCAACAAGTCTTGGGGACCTCACGTGCACGTTCCGGGAGAGGTTGGCTAAACCTCTGCTCGAGCCCGGCCTTCGAGTCCGCATCCGGAGGGCCCGGGACAAGTGGCTCACCCCGGATCAGGAGACCGGTTAAGAACGAGATGTCCTACAGAGTGACCGTCATCTCACCGCACCGAAAGTGGAAGGTGTGTGTCTCGGGCCACCACCTATCGACAAGTGCCGACAAGAAGGCGTCGGCGTCGTGGTGAACCGACGTCAAGCGGACACCACCTCATAAAGGGCAACAAGCCCGTGTCCCAGGGGATCGGGATGTAGCGATCATTCAGCTCCTAGTAATCCCTCCCCGTCCGAAGCAGCAGGGGCAAAGGGCCATCCGCGTCACCGACGATTTACAGCATGCACTAGTGGTCCTCATCATAGAAGTGTTCTAGAAGCGCCGATAGAGACATGGCTTGCAACACATAGAATTGACAGATTATTTGTGAGGAGATTGATAATGATCGTAAAGTACTGCAAATTAAATATTACGACTAAACTAACACTACAGATTAATGTACTAAATAAATATGGTTGTAATGGAGGGGGAGCCGTGCGTGCGAGAGGGGGAGGGCCAACTGATTACCACGAATGAACCTGTAATACGTACCGACAATTAAAAAACTATGTGTGTGTTGATTCCTGTTCTCCCCCTTTGCTAAAATAAATTAATTGCATATGTGTGTGTTTATTGTATGGTGTGTGCACACTTGAATACCTAGAAACTACTTGCTTGCATGAATAACAAACAATTTGATTATTTTTCTTATTTTTCTATTTTCTATCGTTATGAACTTCAACTAATTGTTTAAAACAAATTAATTACAACTAATTATTTCGTAACTAATTAACCTCGCCTTAATAATTATACATGTTAATCCTGTTCTTTCTCTTTGCTAAAAAAATAATTGCATATTTGCGTGTTCATTGCATGGTGCATGCATACTTCAATACCTAGCAACTACTTGCTTGCATGGCCGGCAATGCATGCATCACATGATACTTTCTTAACTATAAGTACGCCTGTAAATGATAACTAACTAAGTACGAAAATAATACCACGACTGATTTACTAACAACGCAGTTAATTAAGAATTTAGAGATAAGGGAAAAAAATTACCTGCTAGTATGGCTACAAATAACAATGCTTAATAACGCTAAAACATCCCTGAATATAAGTTCGATAGAGACAACCGAGAGAGAGCGAGACGGCGAAACTTAATCGTTCTTGTTCGTTATTTATAGAGTGTGTGAGCCGAGAGTGTTCTCTCTTGCATGCATGCACATGCAGGAGACAAGGATTTGACGAGGAGGCAGCGACTAGATGTAGGTGGTGGGATCATGTGACATCGTTTTTCGGTGAAAAATGGGGTAAGGAGGGCTGGGTGGGGGTGTGCGTCTGGGAGGAGGAGGAGACGGTGTGTGGTAGGGACACCGTAAGGATGACCATTCCTGCAAATACAGAGCAAAAATGTGCTAATAAAAAAAAGGGAAAAAATTCCGGCATGAGATAGACTATAATCAGCAGCATGAACATATGCATGTACCTACACATACATGTAGCGGGAATGAATTTTCTGTACTGAAGATCTACAATACTGTGCATTGAAAGGTAACCTCTACAGGTCAAAATTTCAAATTAATAGCTACGGTACCTAAAGGAAACAGTAAAATCGTGCTTTGTTTCTTCAGTACTAATATGTAGCCGTGCCCGTGCTGCTGAGTGCTGACACAGGCAAGCCACTGATCCACGTGCATCCCCAATCAATTAATGGCATCCAATTACATGCATGTAGACACAGTCCACTGATCCACATGCAGCTCCCAATCAATTAACTGCATCCAATTGCAGGCGCGATCCCAATTCCAGGACGACGAGGAGGGCGGGAGGGAGGGTGTCGGTGTAGAATAGGGCAGGTATTGTAAAGAGTTGGTATCGTGCGTCCAGTGTCTGCTCGCATGGCATGGCATGGCATCGCATGCAGCTACTAGTGACCAGTGACTAGTGATCCGTCCGATTCCGCAGCTAGTACTTACTAGTAAGTACTTGCAGCTAGCCTAGCCGTCCTTGCCTACAACTGAAACGTTACGTCCATTCATGCCTTGCCAGTTGAGTTGCCACCTAGCTAGCTTTGCTGTTCTTATTGGTTTGATTTTCTTCTTTATCTGTCTCTCTCTCTCTCCGTTGCTTGCTGCATATAATCATGCATGATACTCTCCGTCGGTATACATACTCTGGCCAGTGATAGATGAATTTTTGGCTGATACGGTCGATTTTAATATCGTATTTATGGTTTTAACCACCCCGCGGTTGAATTTGCAAAATTAGCCGCGTAGCCGACAGGGGACAAGCAGCGTCGCGGCGCAGCGGCGCGCGTGCCGCCGCCACCGGGCGCGCCAGCGCCGGCCGCGCCAATGTGGTCGCGAGCGCGCCCTGCGCCCGTAGCCGCGCCGCAGCCAGCGCGAGGCGAGCGAGCTGCGCCCGCGCGCCAAGCGTGGCTCCACGCTGGCGCGCAGCAGCCAGCGGCTGGCTCAGCGCGACGGCCAGGCGCGCGCGCCAAGCGCGCCCGCCCCGCAGCGTGGCGTGGGAGGGGCGTGGCGGCGCGGGGTGGCGCGGCCGGGCTTGTACGAGAATTAAAAACGTTAGGGTGCCCATATTTCCCACCGTCCATCCTCCCTCCTCCGCACATCTGCCGCCCCATCCGAAATTCGGCGCCAATGCTTACGAATTCCGGCGCCAAGGCGACTCCTCCTCTACTCGGCTATAAATCTGGACTCGCACTCGCTCTTGGTCATATCAATTGCGTTTCGATTCTCGTTCTTGCGCTCGTCGCTGAGAACTCAGAGAACGTAACATAATTAATTTTATTGGGAGGTAATTGTTTTCTCGCTTCTCGTCACTCGGCCTTGATTTATGACTTCCTCCGAAGGGTGATTTATTACTTCCTCCGAAGGGTGATTTATTACTTCCTCGGAAGGGCAGGTAATTTGTGTTATGCTTTTGCCGTTATTGCCGTAGTCGTAATTAGTTAGTCTTTGTTAGCTAGTCGTAATTAGATAGTTTAGGGGTAATTAATTAGTAGTAATTAGTTAGTCGAGTAGTAATGAATTAGTTTAGTGCTAATTAATTAGTCGTGATTAGTTTAGTAGTCATCGTTACAGCATATAAAGTAAGTGGAAATAAAGTACTGGTATTTTTTAGTGGTAATTAATGAACCGTAATTAGTTAGTTTATAGATAGCTAATTAGTCGTAATTAGTTAGTTCACTAGTAATAAATTAGTTTAGTGCTAATTAATTAGTCGTAATTAGTTTAGTACTCATCGTTCTGACATATCGTAAGTGGAAATAAAGTACTGGTATTTTGTAGTGGTAATTAATCAACCGTAATTAGTTAGTTTAGAGATAGTTAATTAGTTAGTTCAGTAGTAATGAATTAGTTTAGTGCTAATTAATTAGTCGTAATTATTTAGTGGTTGTTGTGGGTTTAGGTATTTTCGAACATGCAAGACTTGATTGTATTTTACTACGATGGGCTTGTATGAGCGGACACGATGGGTTGGACTGTCGAGATGCCGGTACAAGGTGGTCCGGGCGGAGGGCTCCACGCGATGAATATTCACGAGTGCTGCATCCGGAGGAGTTCCTCACGGAGCCAGGGCGAAGAAAGTTATGATTGAGGCGATCACCGCACCAATTATGTGTGGGAGCTCGTAAGGTGGATGGAAGCATAGCATGGAGGCGAGACATGGAGATTGTCTCCACCGAGGCGGCCATTCACGGGAAGCCTATGGTGTACGTCAATTTCGTACATAAGCGTCTGAAACCCCGATGATGCCGAGGCTGCATAAGCGGGCAAGCGCGGCCGAAGCTGAAGATGGCGGCACGGAATGTCTTTGCCTCGGAGAAGTCTCGTGCCTAATTTTGAGCCAAATGAGGCGGAAACATGGTGGTCGGCCCGCATCGACCGCCACGAGTATCTACCGGACGAGACTCTCGGGTTGGAGTCCGACGAGGACACCGACCCAAGCTCGGATGGTGCAAGCGAGGACGCACACGGCCGGTGGTCCTTACGTGGCATCGAGACTTGATGATATCGCGGTGCGTTCGCTCGTACTACCGCAAGAAGAAGGCTCCCGGTGGGGGTTTGAAGCGACACCCTCTTAGTTGGGCGGCGCTTCCGAACAAGGTGGCGTGCAACAAGCTATAGCACGGCACGCTTTGTCCATCGGCCGTGTACCGAGTGCACCGGTCCAACCAGTGAAGTACGATGAAGTGCATAGTAGAAGGCGCCTGGCAAGGTCGGCGCTCTCGAGCAAAGATCTTTGGCTCGGTCTTCACGGTCAAGGAGCCGATCGACCACACCGCGAGCTCGGCGAGCCCTGCGGCAACATCGGGCGTGACTTCGCATATGTTGCAAACCTCATCACGCACCTAGTTGAGGCGGGCGTGTCTATCTCCCCAAGGCGATGATGTCGAGTCGTCAATCGGGTTGGCTATCCAGATTAGCTACTGACAAGGTTCGACGAGCCAAGCGTAAAGTCATCGAGACTATGTACGGGACATACGAAGAGACGTACAACCTTGTGCCGAGATTGCTTCACAGTTGCGGATCAAACCCCGCGCGTACATAAACAAGTTGGGACCGTGAAGATCTGAAAAAGGGCCCAACCACTTCATACTGGATAGGGTGTTCTGGGCTTTCGCTCAGGCCATCAGGGGCTTCAAGTTCTGCCGTCCCGTGCTAACGATGGATGGCACTTTTCTCCCTGGGAAGTACAAGGGCACCATCCTCACCGCGGTGGCGGCCGATCACGAATGACCAACTTCTTCCGGTTGCATTTGCCATTGTCGAGGCGAGAACACATCCACCGGTGTGGTTCTTGGAGAACGTGAAGAGGGCCGTGGTGGGAGACCGCCAACGCCCGCCTAGTCACGCATCGCAATCTTTGGGTTGTTGGCGGCCATCAACATCATGCGGCGTGGGATGGATCCATCTCACCGATGGAGCGACGTGCAATCCGGTGGTGCATGAGGCATCTTGCATCTAACTTGTTCCGCAGCGGTTCGCGATCGGGAACTCATGAAGGCGTTCAAGGCATTGTGTATGCGAGAACGGCGACGGAAGTTTGAGTCTATTTGGAGAGACCTTGAACACCGGACTACGAGACATACAAGGGAGTCCACTCCGGAGAGGAGCAACCTAGTAGCGCCATAACCTTCTCCCAAAGGATTAACGACCACGCTCCGAATTGGAGAAATGGTCCCTCCTCTATGACACAGAGCGGTGCGAGTGCGGCGTTATGACGACCAACATGTCCGAGGTCTACAATAGCGTCCCGAAGGTGTGCGCGGGCTCCCTATCACCTGCGGTTGTCCAGAGACATGGACTCGCACCGTTGGTTATTTCGTGAATAGAGCCACCGCAGCCAAGCGGCAGATGGGCGAAGGCAGCGGTGGTCCGAGAACATGCGAGACACATGGATCGGAAGATGGAGAAGGCCGAATGCACGACATTCGGGTGATCGGCGACCTTAAGCGAAAGTACGAGATCAAGCTTCGGCGTAAATCGTCAATAGTCATGCTAGGGGAAAGAAAATGCAGCATGCACCACAGGTGATGTGGCGACATGCACTGCAACAAGCCAAAGCTCTTCCACAAACCATGCTCGCACATGTACAAGGCATGTGCGCAAATGCGCAGATGGCTACACCATACATCTCGAGTACTACGACATGCGGCACCTATTCGGTACATGGGCGGTGAGTTTCACTCGTATGGTTTGGAAATGAACTACAAGGATCTTTGGCCCGACATGGTGCAATCGTCCCAACAGGGACTTGAAGAGAACACTAAGGGGCGACGGCAGACGCAGCGCTCCGAATGACATGGATGCTAGTCAGCGTATCAAGATTAGCCGCCTGTGAAGTGCGAGATATGCAAGACCCCAGGCACTCAATGAAGGATTGTCCTAATGCACCTAGTTCGTCCGGCGTCACTCGATGTCGTAATTTAAAGTTTTTCTGTCTTGCTTGTTATGTACAGCGCAAAATTATACGAGACCCGGCTATGGACTCTTGACAAACTTCTACAAGAGGATGTTGCGAAGCGCAAATCGCTTGGCGAAGAAGAGGAAACAACTAAAATACCCGGATTTTTCAATGAAAGATGCTCCGGTGCCACCACGTTTGCGGTCCCGGTGTGTGTGTGGTAAACCGCGAGAGATCATTCATCCACACACCTGATACCACGGCCGCGGGCGTTTACAAAGCGCCACTACATGGTAAGCGTTTCTTTCGCGCGATCGATTTTCCTCCCAATGTTTAATTCCTTCAATTTTAACTTCATCCCCACGTAATGCGGCCGAGATGCTACCGCCACTTCTTCCGATGGATTGACGGCCCGAGATGTGCGATATGGCATTCATCCAAAGCGAGTACATGCTAAACTACTCGGTGCGGGCGAGAACTTCTCACGGTGGAAACCTTACGTGCTGATGAGGAGGCACCGAAGGACCCGATAAACTCCCGGCGTAATCCATATCGGCGACAAGGGAAAGGCTCATGCAAGCGTCGCTTATGAAGAAATTACATCATTCTTATGATTTTCACTATACGGTGTACTTACATCATGCAAGCGCAGACATGGGCGACTTCGACACACCACCGACGTGGACATTCCCGTAACAAGGGCAAGGAAAGGCTCATGAGGTCGAGCCGGCCGCCACAACGTATCCGGCCGCCGGCGTCATCCGTATCCACGACGTCGATTATGAAGAAATTACATCCTTCTTATGATTTTCACTATCGGTGCACTTACATCATGCAAACGCAGACTTGGGCGACTTGACACACCACCGACGTGGGCGGTCCGTGACAAGGGCAAGGAAAGGCTCATGCGGTGAGCCGGTCGCCACAGCGTATCCGGCCGTCCGGAGCAATCTACATGGACGACGTGAGTTATGAACAATTGACATTCTTGTTACGTTTTGTCTTGACGATGTACTTACATCATACAATCGTAGGGTGCAGACGACTTGACATACCGGCCCGACGTGGAGAGTCGGCGATAAGGGAAGGCTCCTTCGACCGAGACCCACCGACGTCGAGACAAGGCTCCTTGCTATGGCGCCATGAGACAAGTAGCACACATCGTTAAGTAGTTGCTACCCACATGTTGTACAGTATCTTCATAATCGCAATGTTTGGTCTCCCGAATTTTAAATTATAGCAAATGAGGTCAAAAAAATGAAAATTTTTGTGTTTGACAAAGTGTATTTGATTATGTAATTTTTGTATTATTTTATTTGTTAAGAATCTTTTGATATAACTTTGCTTTAAATGACAGATCAATTAATGTACTTCATACAAAGGAGGTCTCGGGAGGCCACGAGAGGTCTCGAAGGTTTAATGGAGTGGAATCATTATACAAAAGTTTGTACGTTTATTGATTAATACGAACAAGACACTCATACTGAAATAGCGATAACAAGCATGTAGTACAATGAAAATCGCATAACACGTGAAACTATACGGCTCACTCGTCGAGCCACTACTCTCTCCTCGCTGCGGCTGCGTCGCGTCTTGCTGCCTTGTTTTGCGCCGAGCATGACCCGTGGAATCGTCCACCGCTCCGAGAACGCGTGTCGTTCGGAGGGGGTACGGAGACCGTTGAGGCGGAGGTGGACGATGGTCGAGTCCGAGCAGTGTCGGTAGGCGTACATGTCGTCTTGATGAGGCGTCTTGACACAGGGGACACTTCCGAGGAATTCATCCACGACGGAGGCTAGAAAACCACTCTGGGGCCACTGGGAAGTACGATGCACGCAACTCGATTCGCGGATGAACTCTCGCTGGAGTATACCGTGGGGCACCGAACCCGAGGACATCTGCTCTTGAGCGTCTGGGGGCAATAACCGGAGGAGCTCGCCTGCGTCGCTAAAAACCACGGCCGCCATTGTCCTTGCCACGGCGTCGTGTCTTGCTCCTGGTAGGAGTTGGGAGGCCCGTATCGTCGTCATCGATCGATGTGAATCGCCGTCACCCCAGTGAAAAGGTCGCAAGACGAAACGATGTTAGTACAAATGAACACTCGGATGTAAACTAAGAACCTCGTACCTCCGGATGTGCGGTCACGATAACCGAGGGGCGGCGGTATGTACGGGTCGGACGATGAAGTGATTCATCCCGACGGACCTCTGGCGAAGAACGGCATGATGTTAGCGGGCGTAAGGCATAATTACAAAACTTGATGTAAATTTGTACATAGCGACTTACGTGCGCGCGACCGCCCGCAGATGACCGACGGAACGCTACGACGCTGCCGGACTCGCTAGGTCGTGGTGACCTAGCGGGTGAGCACGCCCCCCAGCCGTGCCCGTCGCAAGGCGTCGTCCCTCGAACGACCACGGCTCAAGTTCTTTACTATCTTCTTCATCTCCGCCGAGATGTGCTTCAAAACTTTTTATATGCCGCGGGGTTCTATCTGGCCGAGTTGGGCCTCGTCCACGCGCGCCAGACGCCGCACCGCCCACTCCAATCGTAGTGACATATGTAACAGTTCATTAACAAAAATACGAATATCGTCAACAAAATCGCGAACGTAGGTTGTAAGTGTCGACGGTGTCGTCATGTCTTGAAGCGCCGTGACGGCCGTGCGTGCGGCGGAGGCTCTCTTGGTGCGTCGAAATGTCACCTCCTCTGGCGCTCGGAGGAGGAATGGTGAGTCTTGCGCGCTCGTGGCATGTACCACTCCATGTACGCAGCGTCGATCGAGGGTCATATGGACGCGCTCATGCCATACATCCACGTGCACCACGTGAAGCCATGTCTCAATCCACTGGTCTTTGGTGCATTTGCGATCCAAAATATGCCCACCCGACCTCGATTGCTGCATTTTCGGAAAGATTAATGTTACAAAAGAAGACGTAAGGACGCAAAATTACTTGGATGAAATTTGACTCACAGTGTACAGCTCGCTCCTGAGGGCCCGCTGCTCGGGGGCACGAGCCGGTATCGATAAAATCGTCGCATTACGCTGCGACGCGTAAGGCTCCACCATATGTGAGAACACCGTGGCGGTCGTCGTCCACAAAAATCGATCCACGAGGCATGAAACAGACGGCCTGCGTGCGGCGCAACGCGAGGAGAAAATCAGCATGCCATGGACACCGGATGATGTCGCTCTCGTGCAATAACTCGAACTCGTTGTGGTACAACGAGTAGCACCTCGCCGGTTTCTTGTTGGCCCAGCGCAGACGACCGGCCGCAGTCCACCGTAAGCCCATGGTGGGCGCGTCTATAGGGTCATGTGGTATGTCGTCATCCGGAGAGGGAACAGGTGCGCATTGTCTCAATGGTCGGCCGCCAACAGGAAGTGCTCCCAACTCCACACCGCGAAGCACGTAGCACACGACTAGGTTGCTACCAGAGCCGCCACCGCATGGCGTCACACAACCCTCGGTATATAACGCAAAGGGCGGTGATCCCGGTGTAGTGCGGCATCGGCTCGGCCCGCGTCAACCAAAGACTCGGCGACGGATGAAGGCGGGTTCAAAAATCGCCTTTGTGGTTGGAAACAGACCCAACCAAAGAGCCGAGAAGGTAAGCAACGAGATCGTCCTAACGACGCCTCGTGCACACCTGCGGGCATTCACGAATCGCCTCCAAGCCCGAGGACGCCACGCACCCTCCGGCAGAGGTTGGCCAAACCGCTGCTCCAGCCTGACCTTCCAGTCCGCTCTCGGAGGGCCCGGAACAAGCGGCACACCCCGGATCGGGAGACCAGTCAAGAACGAGACATCCTCTAGGGTGATCGTCATCTCACCCCACCGAAAATGGAAGGTGTGCGTCTCGGGCCTCCACCGGTCCACAAGTGCGGACAACAGGCTGCCGTCTAGGGTGAACCCCCGTTGGAAGGACACCATCCTCGCAAAGGGCAACAAGCCCGTCTCCAGGAGGATCGGGACGTAACGATCGTCTAGCGCCCACCAGTCCCTCCCCGCCCGAAGCGCCAGGGGCGGAGGGCCATCCACGCCAGCGGTGAGCCACAGCTTGCACCGGTGGTCCTCATCGTAGAATTGTTCTAGTAGCTCCGGTAGAGACATGACTAGCAAAACATACATAGCGAACATTACTGACAATGTGGCTAATTAAACATAGAAAAATGTAGCTAAATTAAAATTACGATAAACCTACATGCGAACGGCATTTACGACGGTTAATAACGTTAAAATATAATCGAGAGAGCAAGCGCATGAAAAGAAAAAGAATGAGCGGAGGAGCGAGCGAGAGGATCAATATGAACTTAGCGGAAGAACGATGCGAAATGAAATCGCGCGTTGCTCTCAATATATGCGCGAAGCCTTGTCAGATGCCCACCCGCGCCCGGCCGGGCCGAAGTCTTTGGCGCGCGCGCGTCAACAGCAGCGTGGCGCGCGCGCCAGCGCTGCCACCGGCACAAGCAGCGCTGCGCCAGCGCGCCGCGCGCGCGCCACGCCAAGGCCATGGGCGGGCGCGCGCGGCGCGTGCGCCCGCGCCGCTGCGAGTGGCGTTGCCAGCCGCCCCACGCGGCGCCGCGCCGCCGTCGCCAGTCCGGCTAGTTTTGTAAATACGATCGAACGCTGGTTAAAACCGCAAATACGGTATCAAAATCGGTCGTATCGGCCAAAAATTAGCATGCATGGTACGTAACTAGTTAGCTCTAAACACTGCAATGCAGCGACGCAATCAACGGCGCCAGGACAGCGTTGATTTGACCTGCCTTGCCTCGGTTGCCTTTTCTGTGTGTGTTCAGATCGATGCAGCACCCGGCCGAGCTAGCTACCTGCTCTTCTTGTGCGTGCTGACGTGCATATGCCACCGGAGCAGGACGACCACGTGCCCACTGCGCACTCGACCTCGACGGGGGCGGAGCTAGTATGTACATATGATGACATCGCCACCACCACCAGCAGCGTCTCAGCCAGCCCCCACTGGTGACTAGTCCATACCGTGCACTGCTCCTGTGTGGCTGGCTGGCTGGCTGTCCGGCGGTCACGACTGTCAACTAGGTCGCAGCTGGAAAAGACAAGAGCTCGCAGTTAGTTCATCTGCACTGGAGAGCCGGACGCAGAGGTTGCTCCACCAACACGGTGTCTAGCTTCACCGTCCAATCAGCCGGTACAACGGTACGGCAGTAGCTTTCGGTTGCGCTCCAGGACGAATGCAGCTAGTTGTCTCGATTTTAGATAGATTAGCTACAGATTTGAGAAGAGAAATATACGAAACGCTTTGAGGAGGATAGTAATAACTTATTTGATATTGTTAACGTAATTAACAATAACTAATGTAATTATACATATTCAACGACGGCTGACAATAGTATAGCACAAACAACATAATAAACTAAAATTAGTGTATTTAATAATTATTACTATAATAAATAATTATTACGATAAATAAATAATTATTAATATAAACAACTATTACATAAAGAATTATTACAATCATATACATCTAGTTAAAAAGTACAAGAAGGTTGTAATAACGCTTTCATAGTTCAGACCAACATGAAGTAAATGCAACATCATGAAGAAATTTCCTTCTTCTGTACAGAAACTACTTTTTATTCAACGAGCACATAATCACTGAGTTCCTAACTACCTATGTACCAAAAAGAAGGCAAGCTGCGTAGCATAATTGATTTACACGACATCTCTCTAGCGAACGAATCATGAAATGAGCTGGTTTCGTTTCCGTGTTTTTATTAGTTCAGAAAATACACCAGTGAACAATGTTGCAGTAATCTTTCTCAAAAATGAAAAAAAAAATCTACAACTACAGAAGCATCAGATCTGTGGTACCCAAAGCAAAACAAGCACGGATTTGTAGTTACAGACTTAATACTTACCTGAAACAAGGGCTAACAAAGCTGTGTAATTTCAATCAAGCTAATTCTAGAATGGTTTAAAATTCATGCTCAATCCTCACTTGGAATGTGTGCAAAAATGACGCAGCATTTCCAAGATAGCCAGGTAAAAATAACATGACCTAATTACATGAGTAGATAGATTGTAACTTACAGGTCAACCAGGGGAACCATTCCAGAGAAATATTTCTCCAGGCTAAAATTCATGCTCAATCTTCACTTATAGATGATAACTGTCTATTTGGGAAGACCTCGATGAAAGAAAACTCTTAGCAGAGAAATATTTCTCCAGGCTAAAATCATCCGGGTCAACCTCCAGTTCTCCTGACGAAATGAGCAGCTCGATGCATTCTTTCCAGTCCTCACAAAGGAATTGCCTGTCTTGCTTCACTATCTGCCTAGAAATTTGCCCGTTTTTAGAGTCATCTCCATGCTTAGACAAGAATAGCTCGTATTATTTCACAAGAAGGCGAAGCTTTGCCGCAAACACAGCATTAAACACACTCTAATTAGCACGTTAAAACAATTTGAGCAAACAAGCCACATTTTCTTGCAAATCAAACTAGCCAGCGAGTACAAGGTGACCAATACGGCAGTACACTCCCTTACCATAAAAGAGCCCAAATTTACTGCATTGCAACGTCAATCGCAACGGACAGATAGAAACATTGCAACTTCTTACAAAGAGAAGGTCTCACACCTTATCGAGCTCAGTGCCGGCAAGGAGACGCTCGGCCTCGTCGGCGGGGTGGCCACGAGGTCTCCGCCGCGGCCTCGGTTGTTGGAAATTCTATCCGTGGACGCACATTTTTACAGGTAAAATAGATAAACTTACAAAGAGATAAAACACACAAAAGATTTTGCGTAGCACTGCAACTAACTAGCGCTACTTTCCCATTTTCTAAACAACAACATTAAGAAGGCTAAATAGCTCATCAACAAACACCATGATCCACTAACCCCTTGCTCTAATGCAAACACTAATATACGCATGCAGCGCACGCACTAATGCATGTAACGCACGCCTATTCAACTACATGCGTTTGCATACAACTACATCGGTACTACCGCATGTCAGTAGTACCAAAAAATATATGGCGGTTCGTATGTTACAGATAGCGTGTTTTTGGGAGTTTTGATCTCCCATGAATCGGTATGACCTCATTCCCTTAAGTGCTACTACCGGAATACGGTAGTACCGATGTTTACATGGCGGTACGAGTTTTTCAAAGAATGTATTTTTATGAAATCTTGAGCTCTGGAAAACGGTAGCTCTGTTCTAGTCGAGCGGTACGACCGCGATGCAGTAGTACCGATTTCTAATTGGCGGTAGTACCGTAACTTTTTGTGTAACTGCTAGTTCAAAGCATTAAATGCCATTGTTCCGACCGTTGAGCCGAAAATCTGTAGTACCGGGTTTCAATAGCGGTATTACCGTAAATCCTGATTTTTCCAGGACTGTGGTCGTAACATCTAGTGTTATGGTTGAGGGCTATAAATACACCCCCACCTGCACCAAATCCAGAACCTTTGGCCATATTGAATACTCTTGAGGCTTTGGTGCTCTCTGTTCTACTCATTTGCATTCAATTCACTCTTTGAGGTAGTTAAGAGCTAGTCAAGTGCATTGTATCATTAATTAATCTTTTGACACTTGATAGTCTTCAAGCAAGCGATGTGATTCATTACTCTTGTTGCTTACCGGCACCTAGATGGCTTGGAGAAGTTGCGTGGAGATCACTTCAAGAAGCTTGTGAAGTGACCCAATAAGGGTTTGTGATTGGTGTTGTGCTCACCAACTCCGGAGTGGAGGAAGAGCAACTCTAGTGATCGAGATTGAGGCTTAATTCGTGGAGCCTTCTTGATTCATTCAAGCTTCCTCAACGTGGACTAATGAAGATCGGCAAGTCTTCGATACCACGGGAAAACATCTTCATCTCCATTGTGATTTAATTTCTTGTCTTTACTCTTCCGCATTTACAATTCTAGCATTTTACTTGCGTAGAATTGCTTAGCTAGAACTGCATCTAGTTTTGTCAAATTCATAATTGTGTTAAAATTGTTAATTAGTGGAAGAATTTTAAAAATATCCTATTCGCCCCTCTCTAGTCGGTTATCCTTGATCCTATAGAGAAGAAGCTTCTTTACGACGTAGCTCTCCTTCATCTTGTCACCAAGACCGCGAATCTGGTTGATGAGAGTCATCAATCTCACGGCGAAGTCATCCATCGACCCCTTTCCCTTCATGCGCAAACCCTCAAACTCGTTCTTGAAGGTTTGCGCACGCGCCTTCTTGACGCGGTCGGTGCCGACATAAATCATCTTGAGCATGTCCCACTCATCTTTCGCCGTCTCCTTTTCGGTGAGTAGGAGGAGGGTCTCCTCCAGGACTCCTTGGAAGATGGCCGCAAGGGCCATCTTATCTTGATGCTCATCAACGTTGTCGGTCACCACAGCTTCACAAATACGTTGTGCCTTCATAAACACCTTCATCTTGATTTTACACATGCCATAGTTGCCTTGTTCTGTATAGGGTATTGAAGAGAGACGCTGCTTTCTCTTCCTGGTACCTTTGATGGGACCATCGCCGGTAACGATGGTGCGGCTCGACGGCGGCACGGACCTTGCCCTCGATATGGCTCTGATACCAAATGTTGGAAATTCTACCTGTAGATGCACACTTTCACAGGTGAGGGAGATAAACTCACGGAGAGGAAGAACACACTGAAGATTTTGCGTAGCACTGCAACTGCCTAGCGCTACTTTTCTCTTTTCTATTCTTCTCTCTTTTCTGTTTGGCTCAACTGAAAACAACAACGTCAAAGAGGCTAAGTAGCTCATAAACAAACACCATGACCCACTAACCCACTGCTCTAATGCAAACACTAATGCACGCATGCAACGCACGCACTCACGCATGTAACGAATGCCTATTCAACTACGCATACAACTAAAACACTAATAAACTAAGAACGTTACCATGCAGGACTCAACTCAATGCAAAAGCATTAATGCAACAATCTTGATTATTTCTAACATCGGTGGTGTTGAGGCGGAGCACATCGCTGCAAACGACGCCATGCTCCCACATCTAGTGCTTGAAGGGGCGGAGGTGGCTGTGTGGACACGGAGGAACTAGTGTTAGGGGTTCAGATTTAGGGTGGATGGAAAGGAGGCTTTCTTACCATGCGCTTGGGGGTGTGCGCGCCAGGGAGGAGGGAGGTGGAGGAGAGCGGCTCAGAGGAGGGGAGGTGGAGGAGGGTGCCGGGGGAGATCCAAATCGGGATCTGAATCTGGGAGGAGGAGGGGCGCCGGGGACGAGGCCGGTGGGGAGGAGGGCGCTGGGGGAGGAGGGCTTCGAGGAGGAGGCCGGCAGGGAGGATGAAGCCGGGGGAGGGGAGGCTAGGGTAGAAGGGCGCCGAGCGAGGAGGAGGTGGGTGTGGGAGGATGGAGCTGAGCAGGCAACGGGGCGGGGGGGGGGGGCGGGGCTTTTATGGAGTGGTAATTGGCGGATAATTACCCCTGAACTTCGGGGGTAATTTGGGAACAATGGTTGCGGGAAGCTGCGGAAGCTCTCTACGGGCAGCTTCCCGCTTTCGACTTCCACATGTTGTAACCAGAAACGACTTCGGTGAAAAGCAGCTGCGAACAACTGGCCGTTTGATTTGGCTTTCAACTTTTCCGCTCGGAAGCTGAAGCCAAAACAAACATGCCTAAATAGTGATGATACGTTACCAAGCAATGTTTGTACAGTATCACTGACATTCATAGCCTTCGATTCTTAATCTAATGGTTGGATAGCTAATGCATATAACTGTAAATGTTTGTACAGTATCACTGACATTCATAGCCTTCGATTCTTAATCTAATGGTTGGACAGCTAATGCATATAACTGTACAGCTAGCTAGTGAACAGCCATGACCCACCGGCCTTCCTTCCTTCCCCAGTTGCTTGTGTGGTCTGCTCATTTGTTCTATTTATCAAATTTAGTGCTATCTTTCTCGGCAAAATGTCAAAAATATCACTACAGATGGATAAACATACGATATGTGTCATCTACAGTGAGCACAGAGCACTACAGATCCCTACCGCGATCCCAGTTCACGGCATGTTACCTGCCGCGGTCCCGGTTAGCGTTAGGTCGTCTGCTGTAATGGTTTTGTGCGGTAGGGATACCATTTCGTTCGTATGTAGACTAATTTTGCTATTTAGTTAAAAAAAAAAGAGGTTGAACGAGACGAAAAAAACGAGACATGGATCTTTTGTCCTACTCCGATCCCATCCTTAATTTTTTCAGGATCTGTTACTTGTACAAACTGTGTGCAGCCGTTGATTGGATTACTAGTTGCTAACAAGTAGATTTCGCTGTGATCTCTCTGTGTGTGTGACTGTCTCTCGGAGATGGAGATGGAGATGGAGATGGAGATGGAGATGCAGCGACTGATTCAGCCCAACTATTCGATTAAAACGGCCAGCCTGCAAACTTCAGCTTATGAATATAGCGGCGGGCATCTAATATGCGTATTTGAGAGTAGCCACGCTACAAATTAAGCCTGCCTTCCTCTAAAAAAAAGGTAATTAGGCCTGCCAGGTTGATTGTCATATGCCACGTGCATATCGTTTCAATATGTAGATTAGCTCTGAGATGTGTACTCTGTGGCTAATCATGATTTTTCTTGACACAATTGTTCAAAAAAATCGACTTATATACGTAAGAAACCATCAATCACCTTATCTATCTCTGATCTATGCGCGAGAGAACGCACGGCTCTACCTTCGTTGTGGCCCCATCGACCAGTGGGTTTCGCCCAGCTCCGTTTCCGTTCGCCATTCTTTGTGAGATATGCCACGCGTATGTGTTTTGCTCGGTCCTGCCCGTCAATACCTCACGGTGCCTCGCATCGAGTCCATCGCCTCCTCGATTCTCCCATCCCGCTCGCCTCGAGTCCATCGCCTCCTCGGTTGGTTCTGTCGTCCCTCGAGTTCGTCGGTTCTATCGCCCCGCCCGCGCCTCGTCATCTCCGGTCGTCTCCACGCCCTAGCGTCGACGGCGTCTCCAGTCGTCCCCGCTGCGCCGCGTCGTACCGTCGGCCGCGTGCATCGTCGTCTCGTGGTTTCCGTCGGCGCTGCGTCGTAGGGTCGGCCGTGTGCATCGGCGCCGTCGCCCCTTGTCTTCGGCCTCGTCATCTTCGGTTGTCTACACGCCCTAGCGTCGGCGACGTCGCCGTCTCTAGTCGTGATGCGGACATCCTTAGCTATGTTGTTTCATATAATATTTTCAATTCATTAAATACCTCAGAACAACATGAACTTACCAAGAGAGTTGAAAAACAAGAGAAACTTATCCAACAGGTGAATCTGTTCACTAAATTTTCTTTTAAATTAAATGAGAATTTTATACTACCTAAAACTAGTATTTTGCTTGTGCTCAGATTGGAAGATTCAATAATGAACAGAGATGAAGGATATGAGGTTGTTCTTGAAGAAAGACCATCACAATGGAGGAGAAGCTCGTGGGAGACAAGCAAGGGAAGAGAAGCCCAAGAATCTAAGTCAAAATCGAAACTTCCACAAGCCCAACCAAATTCAAATTCGGAATCAACTCATAATTCAATTCGGATTCGGAATCAGCCTCAAATTCGGATTCGGAATCAGCAGGACAGTCTGGATTAAAACGGCCATAACTTTCACAAACGGAGTCCGATTCGAGTGTTCTTGGGCTTGTTAGAAAGATAACTTCAAGCCCGATCCAACGGATCCTCCCTCACTCCGAAATTCCATCTGGATCAAAAGATATGATCGAATCAATATGACGGTTGTAAAATCAGAGTTTCCTTTTTTGTTTTGTAATGTATCGGAATTGGAGTAGGACTCTAAATCCGAATTAGAATAGGAGTAGGGCCTCTTGGCCAGCCATGAGGAGGAGTAGAAGCACTATATATAGAGGGGTAGACCCCCATTGTAACCTCAGACCACGTTTAATATAATTTCAAAGCTTTTGCTTGATTCTCCTGTTGTGCTTAAAGCCACAACAGAGGGAATTGGGCATTGAGAATAAGGGTCGTTCTTGCTTTTCCATTGGGAATTGAGGTTCGACGATCTTCGCTTGTGTC
This sequence comes from Hsuehochloa calcarea, assembly GCA_036346395.1. NCBI lineage: Eukaryota > Viridiplantae > Streptophyta > Magnoliopsida > Poales > Poaceae > Hsuehochloa > Hsuehochloa calcarea. The sequence goes on along the minus strand of JAYEVG010000091.1, from coordinate 52,984 downwards.
AACGAGGATCCAATCAAGTGTGTGTTTGGGCGAATTTTCCATAGAGTTGCAAGTCCGTGCATTGGCGCGGGGATCGGTGGTGGTTCGTCGAGGTACACAAGTTATCGACGAGTCCTACGTCGAGAAGATCGGGCACCCGCATCGGTGGTATCGAGCTCCGTTGACTCGGTAGGATCTTTATCCGCTTATATAATTTTTTCCCTATACGAAAAAGTCATACAAAAAATCGTTCGATCGTAGTATTTAATTTGTTATTCTAGTGAGTTTTGTTAAGTTTTTGTCCATTAGAATCAAGTTTAGTTTGCTGATCTTGAATTCTTTTGCGTTGCTTTTTATTTGAGCCTAGTTTGATTTTTTTAGTCGTGTCAAAAAAAAGTGAGTAACCAATTTATCCTTTGTGAACCTTTCAATCCTTTGCGAATACTTTGAACCTATTTAAGACTAGCTAAATCGTTGCTTAGGGCTGCATATTAATATTTGTGTTCTTGCAATTGTTCAAAGATCAAAAGGTGGGAAAGAACTTTTGCTCATTTTTGGTAGACCAAGAATTTTGGCCATCGTTCAAAAAAAAAAAGAAGGAAAAAGAAAAAAAAGAAAGAAAAAAAAAGAGAAAGAGAAAAGAGAAAAGAGAAAAGGAAAAAGAAAGCGCATAGCCGAACCATAAACTTGAGCGAAAATCCCCACTCATTCTTGGTTCAATTGTTAGAATATTAATATTTTGTGCAATCTTGTGCCCTAGTTTTATTATTTGCAACTAGCTAGCGTCTTTCTATAACTTGTGCAATACGAGCTATTTTGTTCTTCACTTATATCTTACATAGCTCATTCCTTGATTGCACTAAGTTCTAATATCTTTGCGTGTGAGTTGTTTTGATTTTCACTTATATCTTTGTGATCGGCAACTAGGCATTGAATTCTAGTTTGGATATTTACTTAGCCTTACAATACCTAGAATTTTCAAATTAAGTAGGTATCCATACCAAACTCCACAAAAACACCCGTTGTCGTGCTTTGACTTGCTCTTGAAATTCGCTCACACATCACCTTGTGGTTCTGCGCCTCAAAGTGTAAGTATTGTTGATCTTAATTCCTTTAGACGGTAAAGAAACTTCACCTTGTTAGGATTGTGAGTTGAGTGACCTCTACATATACACATACACCTACATACATATTCTTTGCTTTGTTTGCTAACAATGGCGGATCGCGAGTATCGTATCTTCCCTTCTATGGTAGTAATGATCCGGAGGAGTATCTTGAGTGGGTACAAGACATGGAGTTCGAGCTTGAATCCCATAAGTTCGAATCGAAGCCAAGGAAGTGAGTGGCCACTTTGTTTTTTACGACTATGCCTCTAGTTGGTGGCAACAACTAGGTGGAAAACAATTCATTACATCTTGGTTCTGTTTAAAAAGGCATCATGAGAAGAGAATTTGTTCCATCCTATTATGGCGGGAACTACTACGACACGTGGAGAGTATTAAACAAGGATGCAAAGTTGTCAAAGATTACTATATTGAGTTGAACCATGCAATGCGCCGTGCCAATATCACTAGTGCATATCAAGAAAAGGCATATTTCAAAGCAGGCTTGAATTATCAGATCGTTGCTGCACTTCAAGATGAATATTTTCGTAGTCTGCAAGATCTTGTGAAATTTGCTATGAAGGCAGAAAAGAGACTTAAACACATTCAAGCACATCAATTAAATCTGCGCCGGCTCTTTAGTTCTAATTCATCCACTGGTGTCTCACTTGAGAAGAAGATCAAGTATGAGAATTTTTCTTCGACCGAGGTGATGAGTAATGCTGCCCCGTCACAACCCGCAACACGTGAGGAGGTCATGGTTTGTGGTAGTTGTGCCCTTGCTGGCCCACGGTCTTACAAGGATGAGATGTATCAAAAGTCATGTGAGAATGAGAGCCACATAGCCAAATTGAGTGAGAGTGATAAAAAGAGTGAGCTGTGTGAGTCCACCATATGCGAGGTTGAGAGCATCCCAATTGAGAGTGTGAGAGATACACCAAAAGAAAAGAGAGAGATAGATGATAGGATAAGTAAGATTATTTTTGAACCTAACAACTTACCCTCTATTTCTAGTGTTGTATCACACATTGTGCAGGTGGACCAATCAAATAAGGAGTTGGACATTCAAGAGGCCTCACCATTGGAAGAGAAAGATGAAGATATAACCATGGTTGGAGAGGGAACACATGATACCCCGTCGTTACATGATGACATTACGATACCCGCGGCACCTACATCAACTGAGGAGGACGACAAAGGTAACACTATTGGTACTAAATCGATATATTATCAAGACAAGGTGCGTAAAACTGAGAACTCCATTATTCCTTTGATGATTCCAAGTTCTAAATTTGATATGCTTAATTTGCATAATATGGAATTGACTACTCATACAGAAGTTATTACTACGGATCCCAAAATTTGATTCGATTCGGAATCCTCGTGTTTAGTGCACTAGTCGAGGATCACGCTAGTGCACACATGTGTTAACAAAGGTGGATGTCGATCCACACCTTTTAAATTAAATGAGAATTTCATACTACCTAAAACTAGCGAATAATAGCATAAGCGATAAATAAATAAAGGTTTGACCTTACGGTCGAGTTTACATTTATTTAAGCCACGCGCAGATAAATAAATAAAGGTTTGACCTTACGGTCGAGTTTACTTTATTTAAGCTATGAGAGAAATAAGCGGCGGAAACATAAGCGGCGGTGGCACCCATCGATTCACCACGAGCAACCGTGGGGTCAAGACCTCGCGATTAGGCACCTTGATAAACTCCTCCTCGAAAGTGGTGAAGACTCCTCCTCTTACCTTGATTCGTCAAAACAAGCGTGAGTACACACCGTACTACATAAGCCACACCACGAGATGCAATATATATATACATCTTGGCTTTTACAAGGGAAAGGCATTCGATGGTTCTTTTGCATAAATGCAATGTTTGCAATTGAATAATAAATATACATTGATAACAAGTAAAACAATTAGATAACAATAATTTGATAATTGATTTCACAAAGGCGCTGCAGCTTAACCGATTATTCACATAGCGGATGATTTATATCACACGGCTCCCTCCCACACAGTTTCTGAAAAACTACCCCTAGTGTGAAATTCCGAGCATGCCCATGACCATGGGCGCGCTATTCGAATAGATTATATTATACTCTGCGAGTTGTACACTTTACCCACAAGATATAATTAGTGTAGCTAGCACTAACCATAACAAAGCATTTGGATCCGCATCGTACTATGCTAGGCCGTCTCAAAAGCAGACATGTGGTTATGCAGATAGGCTCAGTTCAATGGCACACATGGTGAGGTCCTTAATTGACCAAGGCAAGACTACCATTTGCTAACTATGCCACCGCAGATTAGCTCCCATGCACCAGATTCACACGATCCACCATTTCACAGTATCCACCACATGCCTCGGTCTAAATCCTTTTACCACCCAGTTGATTAAGTGCAACACATGCCATAACGACACACAGTACACAGATTTTACCACACAGTTGCATATTCACTTAGTCGGGTTTAATAGCTGCGGTCTCACATGACATGGTGATTAGTGGCATGGCTAAGCAATCTAATCGCACTAACCAACCCGTTGGTGCTACAATATTACCAACTAAATATCAACTAGGGTGACAAAGGATCAAGGCATAACAATTATACAAGGAAGGCATAACAATATGGAATTAACTACTACACCCAAAACATTTAAATAAATACTTGAATTAAGATGCGATAACTTAAATTAAAATACTTTTAGCAAGCTGGGAATCAAGATGGTCAAGGGTATAGCTTGCCTTGGAATAGGTTCAGTCTTGGTCTTGGTCTTGAAAGCTCCTTCTTCCTCAAACCCTCCGAAGTATCGTCGAAGTCTACTCATAACAAAGCAAACAACAAGAATAAATAAATAACAGAAGCAATTAACTCCCATAAAATAATTAAAAATCTCAATAAATAGATCTTGATTTTATACAAATTTAGAAATTTGAATGGATGGATTTGGAGTTAGGATGCAAAAGTTATGAGGTTCCAAAGTTTGGAACAAAGAAAACCCTAAAAATAGGATTTATTGGAATTCGAATTATTTCTCAAAGAAAAATCGGATTATTGCATAAACATGACATCGACATGACGTCGACCACGGAAAAACGGAAAATATAAATAAAAGAAATCGGCGTGTGGGGCCCACGTCGGGGACCTGACCACAGTGGACCGAGTCCACCGAGCCTCTGAGATCTGGTCGGTGGTGGCGCGCCGTCTGGCGTGTGCGTGCGCCGCCACGTGGCGACACGCCTGCGCGCGGAGAGGTGAGGTGGGTGGTGATCGGGCTCCACGTCGTGAGACGACAACGGCGGCGGCGGCTCTGACGGGCCGACAGCGGCCCAGCTGCGGTGATCGCCGGCGAGTGAGTGGCACCGTGAAGCTCACTCGATCACGAACCTTTAGTCTTGGTCTAGGCACAAGAGGGCAGCGGAGGTGGCGGTGGCGAGCTCGAGCGGCGGGCGTTCGGGTTTTGTCGGTGGCTACTCGGTGAGTCGAGCGGCGTGGGTGGTAGGCGGAGGTAGGTGCAGGGGCGGCGGACTTGGCGGCAGGCTCCACGGAGGCGGCGTCACCGGCGGCGCAATTGAAGTTTTAGGGTTTGGTGGCGAAACCCAAATCCTAAACATGGCGGCTCTAGGGCTCTTGGGGTGAGGTGGTTGGCGGATCAGTAGCGGAGTCTTGGCGATCCACAGGACCTATTTGTAGGCCACAGGGTGGGCTGGGGTGGCGAGATGGCGGCGGGGTTCAGCGAGTCAAAGCGAGCAGCGAAGAAAGCGGGATAGCGGCGGATTTGAACTCAAAAGTGTTTGAAAGAGTCAGGGGCGAGAGGGCTTCTAGAAGCGTCGTCCGTCGAAGAATCGGGGCGTTTGCGAACTTGTCGGACGGAGCTCGGCGGCGCAAAAATGGCGGGCCAGGCGTTCAGCGAGAGCGAAGAAGAACGGTTCGGGGCGATGACCTCGGCGGGCCCTGCGTCGAGAGAAAGCGGCGCGGCGTGAGCGGAGATCGATCGTCGCTCGCGATCAACGGTGAGGTTTAACGGAGCGCGTGGAGGAGAGAGAGCAGCGCGAGATCAAGCGTCAATGCGGTCGGACGACCACGAAGGATCGGTGAGATGAGCGAGGTGGGCGAAGGATTTCGGCCCAACTACTATTGGAGATTTAAAATAGCTTTTCTTTTAAGAAAATACGAAAATCAAATAAGCAATGGAAAATAGCAAATGAACTTAGAAAAATTCGAAAATTCTAGAAAATACAACCAAGCTCATAGAATCCAATAAAAATAGTTTTGACTATTGTCCATGTTGGAATTATTCATATTATATTGTTTGTTACCCAAAGTCAATATTAAGCTTTTAAATTAAATTCAAATAAATCCGGATGGTGAATTTTCTTCCTACTAACTAAATTAAAGGATTTGAAAGCTACGAAAATTTGGGATGTTACAAACCTTCCCCCTTAATGGAATCTCGACCAGAGATTCGGGCTAATAGAGAAAGGCTAGGGAACTCGGCTTTCAACTCTTCTTCACGTTCCCGTTGCTTCTCCTTACAGTGGTTACTCCTTTGGACTTTGCGAAGCGAGCGGTCTTGCTTACAGTGCGGCGCTCTGCGACATCGAAATCTTGACCATTGCTCCTTGTAGGTGAGGTCTTCTTTTAGTTCAATCGAATCCAGCGGTGCTTTTCTTACGGTACGAAGACACTTCTTGGTGTGAGGCGTGGAAGACATCATGTACTCGGCTAGCGATTGGGCGCGCTCAAGCGATAAGCCACTTCTCCACGGCGTTCCAAAATCTTGAGCGGACCAACATACAGAGGGCAAGTTTCCCTTTGGCGTGGAACCTTTTCACACCTCGAGGCGTAACTCGAAGATACACAAAATCTTCGACTCAAAGCGAGATCGCGGCGGCGATTGTCGGCATAACTCTTACTGCCTCGGTGAGCTATCTTTAATCTTTCTCGATCATGGACACTTGCTTTTACGCTTCTTGAATAATATCCGGACCAAAGGCATGTTCGTTCGGTTTCGACCGATTCAGCGGGGTTACTGCGGGGCGACCATACAAAGCGCAAGCGGTGACATTTGCGGTGGCTTGATAAATTGTTATTGTGCGAGAACTACGCATAAGGTAAACTCTTATCCCAGCGGGTAGCATTTGCTAGAGCACGGGCTCTCAACATATCTTCTAGTATCGATTGACCCTTTCGGTCATCCATCATGCAGGGATGATATGCGATCTTGAAATTGAGATGAGTCCCAAGGGCTTCTGCGGACTATGCCAAAAGCGGGAGGTGGCGAGATCCTCGATCGACACTATCTTCTTGGGCACACCATGCAAGCGATAATTCTTGACATATCTGACTCGCGGGACGATCTCACGAGTATGTGGTTTTGGCCGCGGAAATGGGCCACTTTAGTGAGGCGGTCCACTATTACCCAAATCGAATCGCAACCGATTGAGTCTTGGGTAAACCGGTAATGAAATCCATTCGATTTCTTCCCACTTCCATTCGGAATCTTCAAAGGTTACCATGAGACCTGCTTTGGTCTCGATGCTCTGCTTTTACCTTCGACAAGCGTCGCACAAGGCAGCGAACTCTGCGACGTCTCGCTTCGAGTTTGGCCACAAAATTTATTCTTAACATCTGATACATCTTAGTACTACGGGGTGAATCGAATACCTCGAGTCATGGGCCTCCTTTAAAATTAGTTGTCTCAAACCATCAATATCTGGAACACGAATCGTTCATTGATCCACGGTATGTCACGATCATCCTTTGTGAAGTCCTTGAACTTCCCTACATCATCTTCTTCTTGATGTCGGAGAACTACGAGTCTTTGGTGAGCTTGCGAATCTGCTTCTCCAAAGTAGTGCACTTCTAAATTTGCCAAAAATCCATCGGATACTACTTCTAGCCCGACACGGAATTCCTCTTGAAGTTACGAACAAAGCTCTTTCACTTCAAAGCATTGCAATGGCTCTTACGGCTCAAAGCATCGGCGACAACATTGGCTTTGCGGGATGGTAATGAATTCCAAGATTATAATCCTTTATTAACTCCGACCATCTTCTCATCTCATATTAGTCATTGGTGAAAATATATTTCAAGCTTTTATGATCATGTATATCTCGCGGCGATTCTGGAGTAAGTAATGGCGCCAAATCTTCAAAGCATGCACTCTGCTGCTAATTCTAGATCATGAGTAGGATAATTCTCTTCATGAGGCCTTAAGCGCCTTGGCGCATCTGCGACGGCTCTTCCTTCTTGCATCGGGACACATCCTAATCCTTGGCGCGATGCATCACAATAGATATCAAAATCCTTGCGAATATCGGCAAAATCGACCTTTGGGGCGAAGTCGGGCACTTCTTCAACTCTTGGAAACTTTCTTCACGGTGGGGTCGGGTAAACTTTTCTCTTTCTTCAACAATTGCGTAAGAGGTTTAGCAATTGGCGAGAATCCTTCAATAAAGCGGCGATAATATCACGCCAATCCCAAGAAGCTGCGAATCTGCGTGGCAGGTCTTGGGTGCTCGATGTATCTGCTTTCACTTTCTGGGGTCAGCTGCTACTCCTGCGGTTTGTCATCACATGACCAAGAAATCCACTTCCTTCTTCGAAGTCGCACTTGCTAAACTTAGCATACAAGCGATGTTCTCTGAGCTTCTCTAGGATTAACCTCAAATGCTCGGCATGTTCTTCTTCGACTTGGAGTAAACCAAGATATCATCGATGAATACAACTACAAATTTATCCAAATATTCCATGAATACCTTATTCATCATGTTCATGAAATAAGCGGGGGCATTAGTCGGACCAAAGGACATGACTAGGAACTCATAATGTCCGTGCAGCGTTGAAAGCGGTCTTAGGTACATCCTTAGGGCAAATCTTCAAGCTGGTGGTAACTTTGATCGCGAATCGATCTTGAGAACACTCGGCTCCTTTCATCGATCAAGCGGATCATCTATCAGGGGCAATGGATACTTGTTCTTAATGGTGACTTCATTGAGAGGCCGGTAGTCGATGCACATTCTCATGCTTCCATCTTTCTTTTGTGAACAAAGCTGGCGCTCCCCATGGTGACGAACTAGGCCTCACAAAACCTTTCTCCAAAAGTTCTTCTATTTGCTTCTTCATTTCTACTAACTCATCGGTGGCATCAGATAAGGTCTCTTCGAGTGGTCTTTGTTCACGGCACTAGGTCGATAACGAACTTCGATGTCACGATCGGTGGCATTCTGGTAACTCTTACGGAAACACATCTGGATACTCCCGAACAACGGGCACATCTTCCAAGCGACAATCCTCATGCTATTGACAAGCGGATGTCCATTACGCCTTGAGGTAGCTAGAAACTCCACTTTGTTTCCTTTGGTATCCTCGATTATAGCGGCTCTTGACCACAATCTAGCACGACTTTGTGCTTGGTTAACCAATCCATGCCAAGGATGACATCTATGGTTTGGGTGCCTAGAATAATTAGGTTAGCTAGAAACTCAACTCCGACTATGAGTAACAGCCCTAAACAACCCACATTAGAACTTAGCTCTGCTCGGTATTGGACTAACGATGCGCAAGAGCATAACTTCCAATTTGTTCTTAGTTGCAAAATTTCCGAAACAAGCGAATCGAAGCTCGAATCAAGCGAGCGGATCAGGTCTTGAATTTACGGGAACTTACCCGGTCTGACGTCGGTGCTTCTGGGCTCCTTCAAGGTGGCGTGGTTAACACGACCTCGACAAGCGATTGAGCGCTCCTCTGGTTGGTGGTTCCTGAGAAACTCCTGGTTGTTACTGCTTTGGGTCTTAGCGGTGTTGCTCCAAGGTTGAAGCGGTGGAGTGATGGTTCCTTTACGAGGACACGATTGGCGAAGTGACACAGTTGGCGGCAAGCTGTAACACACTCTTGGTTCACCTGCGGATGTTGTTCCACAGGGTGGGGTTGGTGGTGTAGTGTTGCGAGGATTACGAGCAAAGGGCGAGTCTTTGGCGGTGCGAGGTCTGACGAACTACGTGGTTGGAAGCGATTAAGCTGCGTGGCACTATCCTTGCCCTCTGCTGTTGTGGCTGATGGCCTCCCTGCTGATTCATCTTACGCTTGCGGTGCTCCTCCAGTTCCTTGCGTTTGTCCTCCATGATCAGCGCCTTGTTAACTAGTTCTGGAAATGCAGGAAGGTGTGGGCAATCAGTTGACTGCGATCTGAGTTCAATCCCTTCAAAAAGCGACTACGGCGAGCCTTGTCGATGGCGACATCCTCTGCGACATAGCGAGCTAAGCGAGAAAACTTGTTGGGTGTCGATCAACGACATAGCTCCTTGCTTGAGAGCACGGAACTCATCTTTCTTCAGATCCATAATGCCTTCAGGTACATGATACTGGCGAAAAGCTGCAGAAAATTCCTCGCAGGTGATATTCTGCGGTGCCTCATGTCTTCTTGTGAAGTTCTCCACCACTCGGCGACTATGCCCTCCATCGATGAGTGGCATATAACACTTTCTCATGATCGCTGCATTGGGTGATCGGCGGCTTCCTCTCAATTCTGCGAAGCCAATCATCCGCTTCTACTGGTGAGACATGTCGAGAGAAAGTTGGTGGGCGGGTCCTCATGAATTGACCAACTTGGATGGTCCTTGATGACCATGGCGGTGGGGCTCCTCCACGATGATTGTTGTTGTTGTTGTTCATGGCCTGCATCTGGTTCATCATGGTATACATCATCTGCGTTTGTGCTGCCATGAAGGCTCCAAAGTTCTGCAAGTCAAGAGGGGGTGCTTGGGGTGGTACTGCGCCTGCTGGGATCTGCTCATTTCCTCCGGATCTTTGAGTCTGGAACCACTTGCGGCGATGTGGCGATCGAACCATCGATGAAGTTCATAGGTTAGATAAGGTAGCAAGCACAAGATGAGTTAAGAACTAGGCGGGGTAGATTAAACCCAACAAACACGACTCAAGAAACTCAAATGGAATAACCTTTATTAATAGCTTATTAGTATGGTGCAACAAATGCCCAAGGGCCTTTGCGGCTCATACTTACCTGAAAAAAATAAAGCGGACCTAAGCACACAAACTACCGCCTAAAGGCGACTCGAAAAGAAGCGGCTAAGCGACTAAGCTGGAACTCAATGAACTACTCCTCGAAAGCCTCCAAAGCCATGGCGCGCTCTGATCGGTGTAGACTACGAAGTGGTGGCATCCTCATGGCCCAGTCTGATGCTGGGCCCGTGTAGCAGGCGAGCGTCTTTGGGTGTAAATCTGGTGGCTCCTCCATTTGTCTGAGCTCTGCTTGGTCCCTCTAGCAGTGCAACCTCTCTGGCTCCTCAGGGATCTCTTCGGATTTTCCTCTTGATCATCCTCGAGCTCATCTTGGCCGTAGAGGCGTGCTCTAAGGCAGCGATCCTTTCTCGGCTTCTTCCAAGGCACGATAGGCGCACCTCGGCTCGGTGTCGGCCATTGCCGTGACTCCTCGGCGGTGTGAGCTGTGCAAGATACACTCTTGTGGCATTGCCTTCCCTATTGGTAGGCGGAAGCGCGAGATAGCTCCCTGAAGCGGCTACGGGATGGTAGCGGAAGGCGGTGTGTTTGACTCTTGGCGTAGATGTGGCGGACTCGGAGTATGGCCAAGCGTGATGACTCTGAATTCCTGCGAAGGTGGTCCTCGGTGAGATGTCAAAAGTGGTGCCTCTGGTGTTCCTCCTGGCGTAGACTGTCAGGCGACAGACCCAACCATGATCTCGTCCGTTGACCATGTACTCCTGCCACGGTACATTGGGCGATCAAAGCCCCAAGTGTCTGCGATGGCGTCCACGGCTCTGCGGCAAGTCCTCCGTTGCTATCTCAGAAAGTCGGCGGTAAGGCATCATCAAGATGGACAAAGAGATGAAAACAACTTTAAATGACGAGGAGAGAAAGAATTTGAGCAATAGTTGAGTCAAGAGAGACATGAGATGAGTTAAGGAGTTCAATTAATCTTGTAAGTTAATTCTTCCTTAGAAAATAGTTTGGACTCACTAAGAACGGCCAATCTAACTAAGGTCAAGACCTACAGTCAGTATGGCTCTGATACCACCTCTGTCGGATCCCAAAATTTCGATTCGGAATCCTCTGTGTTTCGTGCACTAGTCCAGGATCACGCTAGTGCACACAGTGTTAACAAAGGTGGATGTCGATCCACACGGCGAATAATAGCATAAGCGATAAATAAATAAAGGTTTGACCTTACGGTCGAGTTTACATTTATTTAAGCCACGCGAGGCTATGAGAGAAATAAGCGGCGGAAACATAAGCGGCGGTGGCACCATCGATTCACCACGAGCAGCCGTGGGGTCAAGACCTCGCGATTAGGCACCTTGATAAACTCCTCCTCGAAAGTGGTGAAGACTCCTCCTCTTACGCTTGATTCGTCAAAACAAGCGTGAGTACACACCGTACTACTTAAGCCACACCACGAGATGCAATATATATATACATCTTGGCTTTTACAAGGAAAGGCATTGATGGTTCTTTTGCATAAATGCAATGTTTGCAATTGAATAATAAATATACATTGATAACAAGTAAAACAATTAGATAACAATAATTTGATAATTGATTTCACAAAGGCGCTGCAGCTTAACCGATTATTCACATAGCGGATGATTTATATCACACGGCTCCCTCCCACACAGTTTATGAAAAACTACCCTAGTGTGAAATTCCGAGCATGCCCATGACGCGGGCGCGCTATTCGAATAGATTATATTATACTCTGCGAGTTGTACACTTTACCCACAAGATATAATTAGTGTAGCTAGCACTAACCATAACAAAGCATTTGGATCCGCATCGTACTATGCTAGGCCGTCTCAAAGCAGACATGTGGTTATGCAGATAGGCTCAGTTCAATGGCACACATGGTGAGGTCCTTAATTGACCAAGGCAAGACTACCATTTGCTAACTATGCCACCAGATTAGCTCCCATGCACCACGATTCACACGATCCACCATTTCACACAGTATCCACCACATGCCTCGGTCTAAATCCTTTTACCACCGGTTGATTAAGTGCAACACATGCCATAACGACACACAGTACACACAGATTTTACCACACAGTTGCATATTCACTTAGTCGGGTTTAATAGCTGCGGTCTCACATGACATGGTGATTAGTGGCATGGCTAAGCAATCTAATCGCACTAACCAACCCACGTTGGTGCTACAATATTACCAACTAAATATCAACTAGGGTGACAAAGGATCAAGGCATAACAATTATACAAGGAAGGCATAACAATATGGAATTAACTACTACACCCAAAACATTTAAATAAATACTTGAATTAAGATGCGATAATTTAAATTAAAATACTTTTAGCAAGCGGGAATCAAGATGGTCAAGGGTATAGCTTGCCTTGGAATAGGTTCAGTCTTTGGTCTTGGTCTTGAAAGCTCCTTCTTCCTCAAACCCTCGAGAAGTATCGTCGAAGTCTACTCATAACAAAGCAAACAACAAGAATAAATAAATAACAGAAGCAATTAACTCCCATAAAATAATTAAAAATCTCAATAAATAGATCTTGATTTTATACAAATTTAGAAATTTGAATGGATGGATTTGGAGTTAGGATGCAAAAGTTATGAGGTTCCAAAGTTTGGAACAAAGAAAACCCTAAAAATAGGATTTATTGGAATTCGAATTATTTCTCAAAGAAAAATCGGATTATTGCGCAAGCATGACATCAACATGACGTCAGCCCTGGAAAAACGGAAAATATAAATAAAAGAAATCGGCGTGTGGGGCCCACGTCGGGGACCTGACCTGATGGACCGAGTCCACAGAGCCTCTGAGATCTGGTCGGTGGTGGCGCGCCGTGCGTGCGTGTGGCGGCCTTGCGCCACGTAGTGACGTGACACGCACGCGGAGAGGTGAGGTGGTGGTGATCGGGCTCCACGTCGTGAGACGACAACGGCGGCGGCGGCTCTGGACGGGCCGGCAGCGGCTGCGGTGATCGCCGGCGAGTGAGTGGCACCGGTGAAGCTCACTCGATCACGAACCTTTAGTCTGGTCTAGGCACAAGAGGGCAGCGGAGGTGGCGGGCGAGCTCGAAGCGGCGGGCGTTCGGGTTTTGTCGGTGCTACTCGGTGAGGTCGAGCGGCGTGGGTGGTAGGCGGAGGTAGGTGCAGGGGCAGCGGACTTGGCGGCGGGCTCCACGGAGGCGGCGTCACCGTGGCGGCGCAATTGAAGTTTTAGGGTTTGGTGGCCGAACCCAAATCCTAAACCGCGGCGGCTCTAGGGCTCTTGGGGTGAGGTGGTTGGCGGATCAGTAGCGGAGTCTTGGCGATCCACAGGACCTATTTGTAGGCCACAGGGTGGGCCAGGGTGGCGAGATGGCGGCGGGGTTCAGCGAGTCAAAAGCGAGCAGCGAAGAAAGCGGGATAGCGGCGTGATTTGAACTCAAAAGTGTTTGAAAGAGTCAGGGGCGAGAGGGCTTCTAGAAGGCGTCGTCCGTCTGCGAAGAATCGGGGCGTTTGCGAACTTGTCGGACGGAGCTCGGCGACGCAAAAATGGCGGGCGCGGCGTTCACGCGAGAGCGAAGAAGAACGGTTCGGGGCGATGACCTCGGCGGGCCCACGTCGTCGAAAGGCGGCGCGCGCGTGAGCGGAGATCGATCGTCGCTCGCGATCAACGGTGAGTTTAACGGGCGCGTGGAGAGAGAGAGCAGCGCGCGAGATCAAGCGTCAATGCGGTCGGACGACCACGAAGGATCGGTGAGATGAGCAGGGTGGGCGAAGGATTTCGGCCCAACTACTATTGGAGATTTAAAATAGCTTTTCTTTTAAGAAAATACGAGAAATCCAAATAAGCAATGGAAAATAGCAAATGAACTTAGAAAAATTCGAGAAAATTCTAGAAAATACAACCAAGCTCATAGAATCCAATAAAATAGTTTTGACTATTGTCCATGTTGGAATTATTCATATTATATTGTTTGTTACCCAAAGTCAATATTAAGCTTTTAAATTAAATTCAAATAAATCCGGATGGTGAATTTTCTTCCTACTAACTAAATTAAAGGATTTGAAAGCTACGAAAATTTGGGATGTTACAGAGAAGCCCAAGAATGCCCGATCCAACGGATCCTCCCTCACTCCGAAATTCCATCTGGATCAAAAGATATGATCGAATCAATGTGACGGTTGTAAAATCAGAGTTTCCTTTTTTGTTTTGTAATGTATCGGAATTGGAGTAGGACTCTAAATCCGAATTAGAATAGGAGTAGGGCCTCTTGGCCAGCCATGAGGAGGAGTAGAAGCACTATATATAGAGGGGTAGACCCCCATTGTAACCTCAGACCACGTTTAATATAATTTCAAAGCTTTTGCTTGATTCTCCTGTTGTGCTTAAAGCCAAAACAGAGGGAATTGGGCATTGAGAATAAGGGGTCGTTCTTGCTTTTCATTTGGGAATTGAGGTTCGGCGATCTTCGCTTGTGGTCGGCGAGGATCCAATCAAGTGTGTGTTTGGGCGAATTTTCCATAGAGTTGCAAGTCCGTGCATTGGCGCGGGGAATCGGTAGTGGTTCGTCGGTACCGACAGTTATCGGCGAGTCCTACATCGAGAAGATCGGGCACCCCGCATCAAGTCGCCCCCGTCGTGTCGTGTTGAACCGTCGACCGCGTGCATCGGCGTCGCCGCCGCCTGTCTTTCGTTCGTTTTCTTGATTCGATTGTTTGATTTCTGACGAGGATCTAATAATCCTCATTTTATCTTTTATCTATAATTCTTATTATGGGTAAATATGATGTCACATAGTCCCCAGAAGTACCCCCTATATTTATAAAGGGGAGACCTACCAAGTGATTGTAAGATCTTCTACAATCACTCCCATAGTCGTAAGTCTTACTACGACTATATCATGGTCGTAAGTCCTTCTCGACCACTACCGCTCGTAAATCTTTCTCGACCACTACCTGGTCGTAAGTCCTTCTCGACTATTGCGATCGTAAGTCCTTCTCGACTATTGCACGATCGTAAGCTCTACTACGACTTATACCCAGTCGTAAGTCATACTACGACCAAGTAAACCACGACCACCTTATAATCATACCTACAAGCGAGTGGGTCCAATTGATTAAGGAATCCGAACGGTCCATGCGCACTACTATTCCACGTAGTAATAGTGCTTAAATATCCCATTACCTCGGAATGATAAGCGCGGACGGCGTGAAGAAGCCAATACGCGGTAATTCACGCCATCATCGCCCATTCTGGCTCAATTAAGGCGCCTCTTCCGCGAGACAAAGCGGCTACTTCTTCACGACTATATAAAGACATCAATCGAGGGTGAAGGGAGGCGGAAGCGAGCAAGTCAAGGAGAAACACAAGCTTGTTATCGTAATAGTCTTAGTTTCTTCTTTGATCATCGAGAATCTGATCAATACCATACACACACGGGAGTAGGGTTGTTATTCTCTCGGAGAAGGCTGAACTGTCTAAACATCCCGTGTCAACCACTCTGCGTGCTTTCATCTCTAGGAGGCCCCGAATCAAATAATCTTTACGTAAGATCGGTTCTAATACACCGAAGCGGTTGGCGCCGACCGTAGGGGAACTTCCGTAATCTCTTGTCAACATACTCTCTTTTTCCAATCTCATGCAATCATGGCGGAGAATGGAGCGAGGAGAACTGGTTTGACTTGGCGGTCTGCAGACGTCGACATGGATGCGGTTTAGACTACGAGCCGAGTGATGCATCCGTGATGGTGATGTTACCTCGGAGATCATTCTCGAAGCGATCACATCAATGGAGTTGAGGAGGATCCTTATCCCCACAACGATCGTCCAACAGAGGAGCCAATTCCCTCAAAGGACAAGGGTCAATCGACCTGAACCGCACCCGGGAGGACTCACGACACGACGAGAGTTTTCCTCCAAGTGTCCAAGTCCCCTCGGCGGTCCGGCACAGTGAGACAAGTTACGAGCCACCATTCGAGACTCCACCAACATCGGTGATCCTTTCTCTCGGGGTAGCTGCAGAGAGGATGGGATCAAACATGCTTTTCTGCAAATTCGGCCGTCTCTCCATGAGATCTCATTTGCGGACGGAGGCGATTATAACCAGTTCCCCTACGGAGGGGATTGCTCCAAGTCGCGGATGGTGTCTCGAGCACTCCTCAAGCGGGGAGGCCTCGAGCGCAAGTGAGAATCATCAACGGGAGGTCTTCGTCCTTCCCACAAATCAGGGTCAGCCTCATGGAGGCCGAGATAGGAACACTCCCCGAAGATCACACACTGCGCCCCCTCGTGGTAATGGCAAGGGCACCACCGGTGAGACGAGAACCAACACTCGATGATGGCGAGAAATCCTCGACATTCTCGCACTCCATTGAGAAGGCCTCAAGGATCGATGAGGAGAATTTTGAGGCCATCCGACGGAAGAAGATTGCAGCCCAGAAGAATCTGCCGGGGCGCATTCAACATCAGTCGAAGGAGGTACAAGAATTCCATGACATCAACGACTTGCTCGAAAATCCCAATCAAGAGCTTGCTCGAGCGCGGTCACGATCTCTTTCTTTGAAGAGATTGCACAAAGGCTTGAACCGTGATGACAAGGCGGAAGTACCTCGTCGACATCATTCAGTTAGTCGTAGCAATGCGACTTCCTCAGCTACCAGTCAATCGAATATTTTACCACGTAGAAATCGACATGGCCATAAGCCGCATCGATCCCCTACTCGGAGAAAAACATTTCGATTGGCTGACGATCAAAACCCCTCTGGAGGTGATCATTCACCACTTCGACAAAGAAATCCACAGCGGATGGAGTACGAGGTATTCATCTCGTGAAGTGAAGCCTACTACGGGATGCGGTCGACCGATTCTTGGGTATCGTCGTATCGATCACTGGTCACATTAACCCTTCTTTCACGCAAAGGCGTCAAGAAGTAATTACGGATCTCGGGCATTTTACGCGACCTTGAGCGATTCGTTGGCCACCTCATTTTCGACCGGTGAACATGGAAGTTTGATGGATCTCAAAATCCCATCGAATTTCTTGAGATCTATACAACAAACCGTCCGGCGGCGGGAGGAGGAGAGCATGTAATGGCAAATTACCTTCCGATGTGCTTGAAGGATCCGCTCGATCGTGGTTATTAAACCAACCACTCGAGTCGATCTACTCTTGGCAACACCTCTGCGATCTTCTCTGGTAATTTCCAAGGCACATACAACCATACGAAAGGAAGGCGACTTGCCGGATAAAACAGAACAACAACGAGACTTTGCGTCAATTCATCAAACGCTTTAGTCGGGTTAAGTAACTCAATTCCGAAATTTCGACTCATCCGTGATCGGGGCTTTTAAGCAAGGAGTCCGTAGTAGAAGGATAACGGATGATATTGCTTTGAATCCTCCTAACATCTTGTTGCGAGCTCTTGAGATGGCCGATCGATATCGATCGCTTACGAGGCGGTCGAGTGGAACAACACTATTGATCGAGCGTACACTCCTCGAGAGCGGTGAAGTTGGTAAGGATAAGAAAGCAAAGAAGTCCAAGAAGAAAATAAAAGTCAAAACCACAAACCGGTGGTTTCAAGGAAGTCTTAGCCGTGAAAGATAAAGAGCCCGAACCACCAAGTCGTACTCGATCAAGGCAAAGGTAAGCGCCACGATCGTAGGAGCGACAAGCTAAGGTGGTGTCCTTTTCATAAAAAGGAAGGACATGACCTCATAGCTCGCCGAAGTTTTCCAAAGAAAGCTCGAGGACTACTACAACGGCAAAGGGCCACTCCCCACTCTCGAGCAAGTAGGGAATACGAGTGGCCAAAAGTCATCGGAGGATGATGAAGAGATGCCGTTCCAAGATCCGCAACATACCGTAAAGCATATCTACGGAGGATCATCGACATACGAGTCGAAACGACAACTCAAAGCTGCCGGACGAGAGGTAAACTCTATAGATGCTCCTCTTGTCAATAATCTACCAAAGTGGTCGGAAGTTACCATTTCTTTCGAGAAGGGTGACTGCCCGATCATTTCGAATCGATCAGGTCGTTATCCGATTGTGGTCGAACCCACCATCAACAACTGTCGGGTCAATCGAGTATTGGTTGATGGTGGCAGTTCCTTGAACATACTATTTACTAATGCCCTGGACGAAATGCAAGTACCCAGGACAAAGGTAAGACCGGTACGATACTCTTTTCATGGAATCGTACCGGGGTCTTCGGCCAAACCCATTGGCCAAGTTTCTCTTCCTTTAACATTTGGCTCACCAAATAATTTCAGGACTGAGAAAGTTTCCTTTGATGTGGTCGATTTCGATACGGCATATAACGCCATACTCGGACGACCAACTTTGGCAAAATTCTTAATGGCTACTCATTATGGGTATCAATGTCTTAAGATGCCAGGTCCCAAAGGAGTGATCACAATTCATTGTGATAAAAAGATGGCGTATAACTGCGACCGTCGATCCCTCGAGATGGTTGGCCAAATACCAACTCGAGATGAAAGTCAGCCTTCGACTAGCAAGTCGAAGCCTAAAAGTCGCACTAAAGCCGAACGACCAAGTCAAAGAGGTTCCTCGGGCGCAAGAAACCCTCGGATCGTTCGCATTGGGAGACTTCCGACCCCAAATAGGAAGGCGCCCTCATTACTTTCCTCAGAGCTAACGCAAATGTCTTGGCGTGGCAAGCATCCGACATGCCCGAGTCCCGGGGAGGTGATCAGTGCAGGCTAGCTTTACGGCCGATAAAGTACCGTTAAATAGAAATTACGAGATTTGCCTGATCGGCGAGATGCTATTAAATCGAATTGGATAAGCTACTTAAAGCGGGCTTTATAAGAGAAGTCAACCACCCGAGTGGTTGGCTAACCTGTAATGGTCAAAAAGTCAAGCGGCAAATGGCGTATGTGCGTGACTTTCTTGATCTTAATAAAGCTTGTCCAAAAGATGATTGTCCTTTACCTCGTATCGATCAGTTGGTTGATTCTACTGCAGGTTGTGAAATATTAAGTTTTTTAGATGCATATTCTGGATATCACGAGATCAATATGTGTCTAAACGATGAAGAAAAGATCGCATTCATTACACCATTTGGTACCTTTTGCTATGTCAAAATACCATTTGGTCTAAAGAATCTTAGGCTTCTTTTCAGCGCTTAATGCAATCGACTTTTTCATCTCAATTAAGTAGAGTCGGAAGCCTATGTTGATGATCTAGTCGTAAAAAGCGTTAAGAAATTTAATCATATCACCGACACGCAAGAAACATTCGACAACCTCGAGAAAGTACCGCTTAAAACTTAATCCCGAGAAGTGTGTTTTGAATTTCTTGAGAAAATTGCTTGGATTCCTAGTATACGAGCGAGGAATCGAAGTAAATCGAAAAAATAAAGGCCATCCTCCGGATCGTCCTCAGACCACAAAAAGGAAGTCGAAACTCACTTGGGTGCATGGCGGCTTTAAGTCGTTTCATCGCATGACTAGGAGAAAAGGACTACCTTTCTTTAAACTTCTCGGGAGACATGAAGGTTTTGAGTGGTCGAGCGAGGCAAGCGCCGCCTTCGAGGATGTCAAGAGGTACCTTTAAGTGCTCTCTGTTACGGTTTCTCCAAAGCGGAAGAGGCGCTCTTAATTTACCTAGGCGCCACGCCACGTGCGACAAGCGCGATCTTGGTCGTAGAGCGTGAAAGCGTACAACGACCGGTTTACTCGTCGGCGAGTTTTACGGGCCTAAGGGCGTTACCCTCGGTCAAAAACTTCTATATGCCCTCCTCATGTCTTGAGGAAATCTGCGGCATTATTTTCACGCGCGCACAAAATAGTCAGTGTGCCCGAGTTTCCTTTGGGAGCGATCCTCCATAACAAGGAAGCAATGGGGCGCATGGCAAAATGGTCGATCGAACTTGGGAGTTCGACCTCCATTCGTGTCGACGGCCATAAAATCCCGGATCTTGGCGGACTTTGTCGCCGAATGGACAAATCTGAACTCATTCAGATCCCGATCTGATTCCCACGACCGGTGGATGATGTACTGACGGGTCACTTACTCTAAGTGGCTCGGGTGTGGGTGGTCTGGTATCTCCTCTGGAGAAACCTTAAAGTATGCCATACAATTAAACTTTCGGGCCACTAACAATGTGGCGAAATCGAAGGTTTGCTAGGCGGCATACGAGCTGCGAAAGCACTCTCGATTAAATCGACTACTCGTGAGAGGAGACTCTCAACTAGTCGTGAATCAAATCGGGAAAAGTACCGAAGCTCTAGCTCGACAATGGCTCGGTACTTATCGAATCGTAAGCTAGAAAAGTATTTTTAGGTTTGAGGTACAATTCATCCCTCGAAAGGATAATTTCCTCACATACCAACTTGCTCGGATGGCTTCTTCCCGATCAACGGTACCAAAAGGAGTTTTCTTGGAGCAACTCCAAAAGCCGTCTCTGTCGAAGAACCGAGACACCTCCTATTGAGATGGCCTCACTAGATTACGAGGATACTGGATGAATCCCATCTCGAGTATCTTCACAAGGGTTCTGATCAGAGGATGATCTTGAGGCGGTCGTTTATCCCAAAAGCCAAAATGTATACTTTGGTCGAAGGAGTCCTCTATAAGCGAGGAACCCAAGGGATACTCATGCGATGCATTCATAAAAACGAAGAATAACACTCCTTCATGATATACACACTGCGGCATCGTGGGGCGCATGCTTCCTCTCGAGAACATTAGTTAGTAAGGCCTTTCGACAAGGATTCTCTTGCCATGACTCAGACGATGCCAAAGAGGTGGTTAAAAGTGTGTCCAATGCCGGTTCATGGTAGACGAGATACACCAACGGCTCAAGCATTACAGACAATACCTCTTTCACGACCTTTTGCGACACTGGGTCTTGATATCCTAGGACCGTTTCCCAAAGCACCGGTGGCTTGAATTCCTTTTACGGCCATTGACACGTTCACAAAATGGATCGGCCAACTCATGAATCGGATAACAGCAGGCGACAAAAGGTTCATGATGAGATGCGTAATTAGCCGATTTGGAGTTAAGTCGGATAATTACGAACAATAATAAACAATTCGTAAGTGCAAAATTTCAAGAATTTTGCGGCGAGTTGGTACCAAGTTATGCTATGCTTCATTGCACATCCCAAAACAACGGGCGGTCGAGCGTGCAAGCGGCCAAATAATGCGAGGAATTAAAACCGAGTCTTGACCCGACTTGTTAAGCGCTCGGGGCTTGGGTACAAGAATTACCTTACGTATTATGGGCGGTTAAATGCGACCACTAGTCGGCGGCAGGAGAAACACCTTTCTTTTTAGTGTTCGGAGCCAAAGCCATGCTTCCTCTGGAGCTAAAATTGCGGTCGACACGAGTTGAAACCTTCAACAACTTCGACCAGGAACAACTTCGAGCAGATGATATTAACCTACTCGAGGAAAGGAGAAACATGGCCCTAATCCGTTCTGCAGTCTACCAACAAACCCTACGCGAGATACTACGATCGTAGGTCGACCTCGCGACCTTCTCAGAGGTGACTTGGTATTGAGGCTCGCCAATCCAAGTCTAATCGGAATAAACTTTCTCCCAAGTGGGAAGGTCCTTACACAGTGGTCGAAGTCACTCGGCCAGGGTCGGTACGACTTGCAATGGAAGATGGACATGTTCTCTCAAATTCTTGGAACATTGACCAGTTACGCAAATTCTATGTGTGACCAACCTCTCAGGCAATAAAGGTCCAGGTTCTTTCTACCTCTTTTGTCTTATTTTTTGAGTAGTGCTTTTATAATCTTTCGACTATGATCCAAAAATACCCGCTTTCTCTACACCGGTGAAAGGCAAGTAACATCATCTAGTCAAGTCTCTCCTCTCTGCATGTGGTCACCCACTAGAAGGAACTTCCTAGTATCGACTCGTTATTCACTTTTGTTGCCAATACAGAGAGCTCAGGTTCTATCTAGTCGAAATATTCTCAAAGCCAACTCTTTTAACCTTAGTTTATTTTTTTCAGTAATTTCGAAAAATATTCTAAGTAGAGTGCACTTTCTTATGTTTATTCGACCACCTTTGGTGTACTCGATTCGTTTTAAGCGGTGAAGGAAGAGACACACCTAGTCGAAGTCTTTCCTCTCTGCGTGGTCACGCCCACTAGAAGGAACTTCCTAGCGTCGCTCGATCTCCTACTTTTGCTCTTGGAAAAGACTTATCGAGTCCACCAAAAAGAGCGAGCAATTATTAAAGTCCTCTAAGACGTTTGCTTAACTCAAGTTGCTGTTTTTGGTTCGATTAAACCAGTCGGAGATGGTAACATCACCTAGTCGAAGCCTTTCCTCTCTGCACGTGGTCCTGCCCACTAGAAGGAACTTCCTAGTGTCGAGTCGTTTCTACTCTTTCGACCAGTGCTTGACAACCATAACAAAAACTATAAGTTAAATAAACCTCTCTTTGTTTTCAGAAACCCCATTTTACACACTATTTACTTAGATTGTCCAAACAAACTAAGCAAATAGTCGGGGGCTAGGATAAAGTTATTAATTTGACTTCAATTCTTAGTCTTTCATTCGTTTATTATCTTTTGAGTTACTAATTACTCGACAAGATGATTTGCAGGAAACAAGATGGCCTAGGATAAAGTTATTAATTTAACTTCAATTCTTAGTCTTTCATTCGTTTATCATCTTTTGGGTTGCTAACCGCTCGACAAGATGATTTGCAGGAAACAAGATGGATCATATATTACTCGTCAACAGAAACGCTCTGCCTTACAAAGTAGTTACAAGATTACTCACGAAGGGAGTGCCTAGTGCATTTCCTCGCTACCTTTTGCCAACCGATTGCATTTCCTCGATAAATCGACTTGCCTCGATTGAGGCGATCGAAGTAAACTTCAATTGGTTGCACATTAAGCGAGGGTCTTGAGCTTTAAGTTTCGCGGGCGTAACTACTGCGGCCATTGCCTCCCTTATTGATTCGGCTTGATTAGCCTTGAGTGGTCACCATTTCTTGCAAGTTTCGACTTGTTCCCCAATAGTACTTATGTGGCGGCTCGGTATCTTCTCGAGGAGTTTTCCCTCGAATGTAGCTCACCAAGTACATTGTTCGAGAGTGTGATGTTGCCTTGAAGACTAGTCTTCATCGACTCCATCTCTGTTGGGTACAAGTCGAAGCCTCGCGAGTTTCTTGTTTTCGACCACTTGTTACGAAAAGAATAAAACCGGTCAAACAAAATAAACTTCTAGAGGAAGATAACACAAAGATAATTGTAGGTAAAGGCATTTCTTACCTACTACTTGAGAATCCAATTTCTTGACCTCTTCTTCATGGGAAGCAATGGTTTCAGCATGCTTTTTCTCCCATGCTCTGATGTCCTCTGCATTCATCTTAGCAATGCGGACGAACTCATTGTAGATCAAGGTCTTCTCTTGGATTTGACCTCGAGGCTTCTCAACTCGTGACAATTTACGAACAAGAAATTAGCATTAGAAAAGGGAAAATACTCAAAAAGGACAATAGGTAAAGAATTGCTTACCTGTTACTCGAGTTCTCAGACCCTCGAGTTCCTGATCCTTATTCTTGGTAATGCGGGAAAACTCCTGAATGACCAAAGCTTTATCTCAACTTCGTCCGAGCTTCCGCATCTCATCTTCTTTTTACGGAAAAAATGAGAGTTGGGTAAAGTTAAAGATAAAAGCAGTTTTAAGTTCAGCACTTACTGTTTATTCTTTCCTGCAATCTTCTAGATGCAGAGATGGCTTCTCGGAGTTTATCCGAGAGGACTAGTACTTCGTTCCTTAGCTTTCTCGACTCCTCTTTTTCATAATCGAGTGAGTCAGCTAAGGTCTTCGTGTCGCTTTTTAGCCTACAGAGGACAAAAATGAAGATAAACATCACCGATTGGTTTCAAGTCCTTCTCGACCACCGACCTAGTCGTAAGTTTTCTCGACTATGTCTTGGTCGTAAGTCTTTCTACGACCACTTCTTGGTCGTAAGTAATATAAGCTCTTTGCGACCAATACTTTGTCATGAGTTTTCCATGACAACTCTAAGTAAACACTATCACGAGTAGTCAAGTCGAAAAAGACTATGAACAACGGTGACTTACCATCTCTCTGCTGTGTGCGAGTTCTTCCCTCTCTTGTCGTAGCTCTAAAAGTTGTCGATGATACTCACCGACAACGGCAATTTGCTCTAGAGCTTTCGCAAGAAGAAGACAGATGAGAAGAAAGGAAAGCCGCTTATATATGTATTCGCAAAAATACTCACATTCATGGTCGACCTAGCGAAGGTCGAGTACACGACTCGGGTTCTGCGACTTATCTATCCTCGCGACTTTATCCCACCACACCTCCTCAAGGCGCTCATTATCGAAGTATCTCCTCTATTTGGAATGTCCTTAGGATGGGGACTCGGTCGCGAGATCGGTAGCAGCGGACCCTATAACGAAGCGAGTCCAAAGAAGTCGACCACGAAGTTGAAATATTCTTCATCCTCGATTACATGCTTCGCACTTGCTCTTTGGACCTTTGGAAGGAATGTCTATCACGACCTCCTTTCCTAAGACGGCGTCTGAGTCATCCTCACCTTGACCAGAGGCTTTGCGGTTGCCTCGTGGTCTCTACAACCATTTGAGAGGTCATAGCTACCCTTTCGGTGGTCGTAGCTACGACCTCGATGATCGAGTCGCCCTCTCGGTGGTCGTAGCTACGACCTCGGCGATCGTAGCTACAACCTCAGCGGTGAAGAAACCGCCGGGAGCCACAGGTCAAGGAGATCCTTCAACCACTTCCATTACTACCTCTCCGACTCTTCAAGAGGTGACAATGGGCTTCTCAACGGAAGCATTCACGAAATTTGAAGGAGTTGGACTGAAATAAAGAAAAGCAAATCAGGTTGTGAAAAGGAAAAAGGTAAATGCTATTCTTACACTTTAGTACATTTCACATACCTCTGCACCCTGGTCTTAACCAGGAATTTAGGAGCGATCCTCCCGACGGAGGACCTCTTCTTCTCCACGACCACGTCTGGTCGAAGTTCAACAATTAGCTCAGCTACGACCACGTCTGGTCGTAGAGTTTGAAACGAAACCGGGCTCGGTCTCTGGTTCTCTGGATGGCTGAGATTAGTCTCGACCATTCCAAGAGCAGCACTACCTTCGACTGCAGGTTGTGCTGGAGCAGCATCGTCCTTCATAAAAGACATAAAATCTTTCCAGATCTCCTTTTCCAGTTGCTTAACAAAACTAGGAGTGGCAGCAACTGCGAAAGATTCCTTGTCATAATAGAAGGGTACCTTAGCCTTGCGAGGTTTGCGCTTAAGAGATTCAGCTGCTTCAACCTCCTCGGCCGATGGTTGCGACCTCGGCTTGATTATAGCTATGGTACGCGGTGCTTTGTAGAGGGTCTGGTCGAAAGACCAGAGCTCGAGCTTGCTCCTCCCTTGTCGGCAGATTTTACAAGTCGACGTCTCTTAGAGGGAGGAGCCGAGCCTTTGTCTTTCGACAACCCAGCGCCAATAGTCATCAGTACGACTTCTTCGTCGTCCTGACGATTTTCCATGCCTACTTTCTGTAAAGCAAAACAGAAAAAGAAGAATCACTAATCAGTCGTAAGTTTTTCTACGACCAGTGCCAAGTCGTAAGCTTTTCTACGACACTTTCTTGATCGTAAGATATTTTACGATCACCATTAGTCGTAAGTATCTTCTACGACTATAAAGTCCTAAAGAAAGAATCAACTTTTTGATTACCTTTGGGCATTCTATCTTTTCATCTGCGGACAAAGCCGCAATGATTTGAGGAACCGCCACTCGGAGTGGCGGAGACTTCTCACAGATGAGTTTGACCCTAGAGTCAATCTCTGCCTGTGAAAGATCCGTAATAAGATAAGAATATTAGACAATGTTGAGAAGGACCAAACCAGAGCTAAGTCGATGCTTACTTACCCTCGTCGTAGTCTCTGGTTGGGTCTCCTCTCCCCGAGTATCTCCACATAGGAGATGCTTGTTTCTTCAAGGACTAATTCGGCGTGTGATGAAATCTTTCACCACATGCCATCCGGTCAGCCCTTCTTCTTTCAAGTTTTTGATGGCTTGAATATAAGGGCAATCCTGATATCTTCGAGTTGAATCCATGAAAATTTCTTTTGTGACCTTCCCCCACAAAGAAAGGTCGTCTTGAGAGGTGACTTTCGAAGAAACCACCTCTTCCTCCACCCGACCATGAAGACCGGTAAAACTCTGAATATACTCCTTCGACTTGAGTCGTGGAGCTTGATCCAGACTTCCAGCGATTCGGTTTGACGAGCCATCCCATAATAATATTGGAATAGCTCGAGGTCCGCCGAATCCCAGTGCGCCTCACAGCAGTACGAAGACACTCAACATGGTAATGGAATTAGGACTTAAGTTCACTAATTCCACCCCAAAGTGCTCGAGTACCATCAGAAGAAAGGGGTGAGCAGCGATGGAGGCCGCACTCACAATACGCTTGGAAGACGGGATTTGCCCATTTTCCCAGACGGCAAGGTTTGCCTAATAGCGGAATCCACTTCACGAGCCTTCTCGAATCTTCCGCGTCGACCAAGATTTTGATCTTGGCGCATCCATCTCCGATTCCTCCCATTCGAAACTCTCTTGGCCATTTCGCCGTAAACAAGAAGTTTTTGATTGGGTTAGCGTGAGAAGATGAAACCTAGTCGAAGACGGAGAAAGCGAAACTCGAAGAACAATGGGCGATTTGAGGAAAAGGTAAAAACCCAGTCTAACTCCTGGTGAGTTTTTATAACCGCACGATTGCCACCGCTTCGGAAACCGTCTCGTCTATAGGTCTATGGGAGTTGGTTGCACCGCTTCGGGAACCGCCTCATCGGACAGGTCTGTGAGAGTCGTTTGCAATTCCCCAGATGGTCCGTTCGAGAAAATTAGGTGCGTATTGTCACCCCCAAGCGAAATTACTTTCTTGACCAAGTCTTTCTGGTCGAAGGAAGTATCAATCGGAAAGGTTTTTTCTCCGATCCCCCTACTACGACCACTTCAAGGTCGTAGGGGTTTTTACGCCTTTTTGATAGTTGTAAGCAATCTTCACGATTGCAAACCGCTTCGGGAACCGTCTCATCAACAGATCTGGGGAAATCGTTTGCAATTCCCCAGACGGTCTGTTCGAGAAAATTAAGTTCGTTTTGTCACCTCCAAGCGAAATCACTTTCTTGACCAAGTCTTTCTGGTCGAAGGAAGTATCAATCGGAAGGGTTTTCTTTCTCCGATCATCCTACTACTACCACTTCACAGTCGTAGGGGTTTTTATAACTTTTTGATAGTTGTAAACAACCTTCTTGACCAAGCAAATTCCTGGTCAAAGTAGCACTCAAATGTCGAAGAGTTTTTCTTTCGACCATTATTCTACGACATTTTCATAGTCGTAAGTCCATTTGCAAATACTTCACCAAGTAAGTTACTTTCACTTGAAGCTGGGGGGCTAGATGACGAGGATCTAATAATCCTTATTTTATCTTTTATCTATAATTCTTATTATGGGTAAATATGATGTCACATAGTCCCCAGAAGTACCCCCTATATTTATAAAGGGGAGACCTACCAAGTGATTGTAAGATCTTCTACAATCACCCCCATAGTCGTGAGTCTTACTACGACTATATCATGGTCGTAAGTCCTTCTACGACCACTACCTGGTCGTAAGTCTTTCTACGACCACTACCTAGTCGTAAGTCCTTCTACGACTATTGCACAGTCGTAAGTCCTTCTACGACTATTGCACAGTCGTAAACTCTACTACGACTTATACCCAGTCGTAAGTCATACTACGACCAAGTAAACCACGACCACCTTATAATCAAACCTACAAGCGAGTGGGTCCAATTTATTAAGGAATCCGAACGATCCATGCGCACTACTATTCCACGTAGTAATAGTGCTTAAATACCCCATTACCTCGGAATGATAACTGCCAGACGGCGTGAAGAAGCCAATGCGCCGGTAATTACTGCCATCATGCGCCCATTACTGGCTCAATTAAAGCGCCTCTTCCGCAGGACAAAACGGCTACTTCTTCACGACTATATAAAGACATCAATCGAGGGTGAAGGGAGGCGAAACAGAGCAAGTCAAGGAGAAACACAAGTCTCAAGTATCCGTAATAGTCTTAGTTTCTTCCTTAATCATCGAGAATACAGTCAATACCATACACACACAGGAGTAGGGTTGTTATTCTCTCCGGAGAAGGCCTGAACCTGTCTAAACATCCCGTGTCAACCACTCTGCGTGATTTCATCTCTAGGAGACCCCCCGAATCAAATAATCTTTACGTAAGATCGGTTCTAATACAACGACAATTTCGTTGTGTGGATATCATGGGGATATGCTTCAGATCTTAGGATGATGTGACAATTGGCAATGGCGTTAACGGTTTGTCGGTTTCACGTGTTTTCGGCAAAATTGCAGGACTGTCAGGCCTCAGGCGGTCTGACCGGCCTAAGGGCGGTCCGACTGGCCATAGCTGCGGTCGGACCGGCCAACTGCAGAAAGTGTTGTTTTGAGCTGGGCCAAAAATAGAGGGTGTAGGCAAGAGAGGGGATTCTATTGCAATTGGTCCTATAATTTTTGGAGTCTTCAGTCAAAACTGCTTCTCTCTTAAACCACACACAGCACAACTACACATATTAGTACCTCCCCACTGTCTACAGACCAAATTCTACCTGTTGATCCTCCAACAAGAATTGATAGACCATATCTGATATGTAACAAATCCATTCCACCGTCAACACCACAAATACCCTCATTCTGATCAGGTAACAATCACTGCCAAACCACTTACCTTCTTTTGCATAAACAAAGAAAAAAAATACTAATTCATGTTGCTTACTTCATGTTCATATTAACAAATATAGTACAATAACATCTTCTTATACAAAGTTGCAGATCACCCAAGATACACAAGAAGATATTGAGCTGGTACACCCTGGGAAATCTTTTCCCTGAGTTCTAGGGAGGTTTGGCAACACCTTTGAATTATCTCATGATTTTTAGAAATTATTTGATAATTTTTGGAGGTAAGTCAAAATTGGTCAAACCCTATTTCCCCTATTCTGGAATTTATGGAGAAAAATTCAGGGCCTGAAAATCTCTGACAATTTTATGAGAGGTTCCTCCTGCTGCCAGCAAGCTCCAGTTAAAATTTCGTAAATTTTGGAGTTTGTTTGCTACCTCAAATAATTCCTCAAAAATCAGATGTTTAGGATTCAAATTCCAACTGGTTTGCACTGTTCCTCGTTCGAACCGACTCGGGCTCGAGCCATCGACTCGGTCCACCAACTAATCGCACCGGCCGCCGATCGGGTGTGCGGTCGTGAGCCGTTGGATCGGCATCGAATCGTCTCGACCACCAACGAACGATGGAATCGTTTTAATCCACCCGATCTAACTCGGTAGTCGATTAATCCGACGGCCGACACGTCGTCTCCTTCCTCCGACAAATAGCGCGTGAGCTCACCATGGCGTGCGCAGAGAGAAACACCGCAGCGCCCGGCCCACTCCTCGGCCGCTTTTAAACGGCTATCTCTGCGCGCATTTAATGCCCGTCGCGCTCCTCCTCGGACGCCCACTCTCCAATCGCCCTCCGTCGCCTCTCGCTCAAATGGCCAGTTGACCCGAGCGAAATATCGCCGTTGCTCTCGGCCATCCTTGGCTATTTAAGCTCCATTGTTTCTCCCTTAGCTTCCTTTAGCACCTCTGCAACTCTAGCTAGCACTCACAAGCTCGCCGAGCCGCAGATCTTCGAGAATCCTTCTACCGCCATTGTCGGTTTTGGAGCTTCGGTGAGTCTGCAGCAGGGTGTTCTTCTTGGTCTTTGCTCCTCTCGCTTCCCCTTTACTCTCTGAAGCTTAACCCTCACTCAATTCGGTTCAATTTGCTCAGGGTCGAACTGAATTCGGATTCCCCGAATTTCAATCGAAATCGGCATTCTTCTTCGCCCGGGCAGCTTCGGCTCTCCTCGGTGCATTATTTGCGCTCAAGTAACCCTCTTAGTCCCTAGTGGCTCGCACTGCTCCCTTGAACCGCAATGAGCGCATTTGCCATTTTCGCTTTTGTCATTTCGACCACTTGGTTCTCTCCAACTTGTCGGCGCTCGTCCACCACGGTACCAATTCATTGGTACCATTAGGTGCGCAATGATGTTTGGGACCCATTTTGGGTACTTGCTCGCACCGCCGCGGCCAGAGCCGCCGGCGGCGAGCCGTTCTCCCCCGTCGTGTTTGCCGGAAGAAAACAGGGAGACGGTTTGAACTTGAGTCAATGCGGACCGTCGATCCTAAGATCTACGGCCCACGTTCGCGCGGAGATTTGAATTCATCGCGCGTCTCGGTCTGTGACCCGTTGGATCTAAGATCAACGGTCCCGACTCGAGTTCGTTTGGATCGTTGGATCCTGTCGAAGAGTTTTTCCTTCGACCATTATTCTACGACCACTACCTGGTCGTAAGTCCTTCTACGACCACTATCCAGTCGTAAGTCCTTCTACGACTATTGTCTGGTCGTAAGTCCTTCTACGACCTGTACCTAGTCGTAAGTCCTTCTACGACTATTATCCAGTCGTAAGTTCTGCTACGACTTGTACCCAGTCGTAAGTCCTGCTATTTTCCCGAAAGGATTTATTTATCAACTGAAAAAGGTGATAACTTGCAAAATGCATAACTAATTCATTTTAATTCCTTTTCGGGAGATTCAAATTTTGTGGGTTATGTTTTCAACTGAACTTTAATCTAAAAATGTTTCCAACCTCAGTATAGCTCCAGAAAATTTTGCTAATGAATAGTAGCATTTATGATTTATAAAAGCTGAGCAAAATTGATTTGGGCATATCTTTGGCATTAAGAATCCAAATCAATTGGTTCTTATTGCTAAATTCTTTATAAATCATGCTTTTGCTACTGTAAAATTTTTAGAATATTTGGAGAAAGTTTACTATTGGGTCTTTGCATTTTCTTCGTTCTTATCGGTTGTTTCTCGCTTTCTCGTTAGGATCCGAAGAGCACATTGACAATATAATTGATCCTCAGCAACATCTTGACCCAAGAAATGTGCAAGCAGTTTGATCATGTTAATCCCATTATTTTTCAAGTCTAATATATTGATTTCAACTTGTATGTATGCATTGCTATTTTGTTGTTAAATTATGGTTAGTATCCTATAGTTGCATAATCTGTAGGACTTGTTTATCCTCTACTACCATGAGCCTAGGTTATTTGCTATGATTTGAGTTCGATGGATGAGCTCTTGTCATTTAGTAGAATACGAATTGATTGCTTAGAAATGCTTAGTTTCGGTAGCAATAGGCGATCATCGATTTTAGTCGATGATCTTAATCACACATTTATTTATTATTCCATTATGTCTGATGAGGACATCCCAACCTTCAATGACCATGCTACAGAAGATCATCTCCGCGACCAAGATATTCTCAAGGACAAACAATATCAAGGACCAATCACGAGAAGACGTGCTAAAAAAATACTTGATCAGGTGAACGCTAACTTAGAACTTATTCCAGATCTCAATAACTTAGTAGTGCTTCCAATGTCCTTTTCTTTGATTGAACTCAGGTGCATTGGAGAGGAACAAGGAGGTCCAGAAAACCAATGAGTTTTGCAATCATTATCTGCATGAATTATAATATTTCCAGCCAGCATACACCAGAGCATTGGATAGTTTGTCAAGTCTATTTTCCTACGCTTCAAACCGTGCATTATTTGGAGTTGTGTAATGAAAGTTATGATCATTTTAGTAACAAATGCACATGTTGATAAATGTCATGCGAAAACTGAAGTCTTCTTAAGTGCTTGCACACCAACCAGGAACATTTCACTATGCCTATCCTATATGGATGGAAAGATAATCAAGTATATTTTCACCTCCAACAAACGGTTCGTCATTTGGACTTCCGAGGAGAGAGTTATTGCTATTTTACTAAAGACTGCGTAGAAGTTGAGCAGACGCGCGAGAAACCGAGAAGACTCCTTGAATGCTTCAACCAGTTGGCCTTCCACCTTCCAAACGTGGTGACTTATGTTCATACCCAGCTAGGAGGGTTGTTCCTAGTATATATACCCCTCTACTCCCATCCATGGAGGTACTTTTGATATTTCAACAAACTAATATATGAAATTGCAAAGAAGATCTGCCGAGTTCCTTGCTCCTTTTGCTCTTGTGAGTTCTCTTGCATTTGCAAGAAGATTCCTCTGGGATCCCCTAATTCGTGCTCTACGCTTCTTGGCGTTTTGTGTGGGTTAGTTCCGGATTGTGGTTCTACGATTGTTCGGATAGCGGGTCGGAGTCCAGAAGGCTTCGGATCGTCTCTCCCCAACGCTTAGTCGCATCCAACCTTGGCAGGTTAAAGCTAGTTACCATTTTCCGCTACTCACAACTAGTTATCCCCTGTCCACAAAGAAGATTCGCTTTGTTCTTCAACCTCGCCGTGAAGATCGGGCCACCCTAGCGTGTACGCATCATTTGGTATCGAGCTTTCGTTGTCACGGTAGGTTTCCATTCACAAATTAGCCTTTTAGTGCATCACTTTTTCTTGTGTTGATATTATTTTGTTTTCTATCCTAAAAGTCCGGATCCAAAACAAAAAATTACCAAACCTTTGTTTAGTATTGTTAATCTTGTGCCGTTCGTGCTCATCTTGTTTCTAGTCACCATCGATATCTTGCACCGTGTTTGTTTTAGTAGTTAAACTTGTTGTTTAGTATCAAAAGAAAAAAAAAGAAAGAAAAGAGAACACAAAAAAAGAGAAAGAAAAAGAGAATACAAAAAAAGAGAAGAAGAAAGCGAAGGGTTGTGTTATGGTTGTCAAAATTGCAAGATTCAAATTCTTGCACTAAATTTTTTTCTGTTTTGGACCGGTGACATTCACGTATCCGTTGTGTGGTTTACTGTGACTTGATCCCAAGATTACAACCCTCCTTGTTTAGCCCACCAAGCCCCACTAAAACCCGAAGTGGTTGTTTGATTCGTGTCCTTTCAATTGCTTGACCACATCCAAGGTAATCGCCACTCTTGCACTCTTCTTTGTCCATTGAGAACGATAAGAACATTGGTGAGTAAGAGGTGAGGTTGTGTGATTCCACAAATATTACCTATTCCACTTTCTCTTCGCTAACATGGCGAGTTCCAACGAAAGTGTACATGGGGAAAATCATGAAGGAGATGAACAACCACCACACGAGCCGAGATGCAACAATTACGTGATCCGTTCGAGCCATGGGACGATGCTCAATGAACGCCTTCCGTCGGCGGTGGTGGGGTCTACGTCAACCTAACCTCGCTGTTGATCAAGGTGAAGCCGTGATGAGAACTTCGATGGGAGCCGCTAATGACGGCTTCCACGACCAAAGAAGATCTTGGTCGGGGTGATGGACGAGGGGCGGTGCCCATCGTGGCGGCGGCGCACCGCATATATTCTCGCGGCATGGGGAGGTGCTCACGGCCGTGGTTTTGGCCACCGTAGGCGCTTCAACGACCAATATGTGCATGACGGTCGCAGTATGGAGAAGAATATGATGACAACGATGAAGCTTTTGCGAGATCATGATGGCTACGGACAAGATCCACCCCACATCGTGGTGCGCCCATGGTGAGGAGGGCGACGAGGTCGCCGTGAAAGGGATGATCCGGATAATATTGCTCGGATCAAGTTGAGCGTCCCTAAATTCAAGGGAATAGAAGACCCTGATGCTTATCTTGATTGGGAAGAACAATGTGATCAGATTTTTCGTATCCATAATCTCTCCGATCAAAGCGGGTAAATCTTGCCTCGCTTGAATTCTCGTGTTATGCTCTCACTTGGTGGAATCAAATGCAACAAAATCAGCTACAATCGGGCGTGGTCATATCAATACTTGGGTGAAATGAAGCAAGTGATGAGAAGGCGCTTTGTGCCTTCAAGCTACCAAATGTGACCTTCGCAATAGGTTGCAAGCGTTAAGACAAGGGTCTAAAACGGTGGACGAGTACTATAAAGAAATGGAATTACTCTTGATCCGTGCTGGGATTCGAGAGGATGCTGAATCCAAGATGGCAAGATTTTTGCATGGTCTAAATAATGAAATTTTAGGTTTTGTTGAGATGTTTCCTTATAACAATCTGCAAGATCTTGTTGCCCAGGCTATGCGCACGGAGAGAAAGATTCGACAAGAAGGACGTGGTCAGTCTTTTGGGAACCGTTCTTTTTCAGCTCCATGGCGTCGCCAACAGCCGAGTACATCCTCTGCCGGGTCGCGCTCTCAAGGTGCCCACGAGACGCTCCATCTACTCCTGCCGCCAAGCCTACACTCTCGTCGGCTTCTTCACCGCAGGACACCAAGATAATCGACGCCTAGTGGAAAAATAGGAGCATCATCTTCCACATCGACAAGAAGAACTACATCTCGCACCAAAAAATTAAGTGCCATAAGTGCCAAGGGCGTGGGCACATTGCCTCGAAGTGCCCTAGCAGAAGAAACTTGCTTGTTAATGAACAAGGAGAATGGGAATCTGAGAGTGAGCCGAGGAGGATGGGCTACTTGAAGAAGCATCGGATGATGATGGTATTCCAACTGATGATGGAGACAACAATTGTTTTATCTCTCGACGTGTGCTTAGTGTTAATGTTGTGAAAGGAGAAAATGGTCAGCGACATAACCTATTTCACACTCGAGGCACCATCATGAGCAAGGTATGCGAGATTATTGTTGATAATGGCAATGCAATAACATTGCAAGTCTAGAATTGGTAGAACGAATGGGACTAAAACTACGACGTCATCCTGCCCCATATAAGATGCAATGGCTCAATGATTGTGGAGCACTGCGAGTGAACAACATTGTGACCGTCCCATTCTCAATTGGAAAATACCAAGATCAGGTGGAGTGTGATGTGGTTCCAATGCAAGCATGCCGATTACTTTTGGGGCGACCTTGGTTATATGATCGTGATGTTCGATTAGTTGCTTGAGCCAATACCCTTGTTTTTATGTATAAAGGGAGCGTATCACTTTGCTTCCTTTAACACCGAGGAGGTAATGAAGGATGAACTGAAAAGAAACAATGAGAGTGAGAAACACTTGAGTGAGAACCACAAACATAGTGAGCGAGTGCAACCAAAACCAAATCAATCTCCACAGCCGCAAAATACCAAGACACGGGGAAAAGATAGTAAGCATTACAAGCCCAATAAACCGGGGTCTCACACTACATTCACGCAATACCGATAAATATCATAACTCATTGCTTATGTATAGATACATGATGCAATAAGCCCGACGATCGCGACAGCCGGTGGGTTTCTTTGACCCACATTTGATCTCTGAGCAATGCATCATCCAAGGCACATCCTACATCGAGAAGTACATAACAAAGGGATTGCTTACTCACCACGACAAGGTCTACATACTGGTGCCCTACAACCAGGGGCAAGTGCTTCACTACTTGCTATACAAATTTTATTTGTTCTTTATACGCAACACAAACTTAGGTTTAATGACTAAAGTGACATACATGAGTCGGTTCTACTGGACCTTTAGTCATTGTACCAAAGTGGAACAATGTAATATACCTTGATTTTCTAGTCAATAAGAACCACAACTTCACCCTTTTGTAAAAAGTACTCGATAAGTATGCTCATTTCCTCCATATGTAACTCTATTGTAGTCTTCCTTCGTTTGAAAT
This sequence comes from Hsuehochloa calcarea, assembly GCA_036346395.1. Classification (NCBI taxonomy): domain Eukaryota; kingdom Viridiplantae; phylum Streptophyta; class Magnoliopsida; order Poales; family Poaceae; genus Hsuehochloa; species Hsuehochloa calcarea. The sequence continues at coordinate 17,200 of JAYEVG010000091.1, read as the reverse complement.
GTCCAAGGATAACTTTTTATAATCACGTAGGTCGTTTAGCGCTTATATTACTGAGGGAGGGACACATAAGAAATCAGGCGCCACACTGCGACACATGACACAATAATCCTATATCACACTTTGTAATCTGGCATTTTGAACTGACTATACATATATCCTATATCACACTTCTATTTTTGCAGTACCACCAGCAACTACTACAAGGCAACGTATGTGCATTCTACGTTTCTCGTCATATGCTTGAAATCACGAGTGCTAAGACGAATGGTCCAGAGGTTTGTCAGTAAATCTCGCATTAATTATTTCTTAATTATGAATTTAAATATATATGCTTACTACTTCATTCTTGCTAGCGACAGAACATGAAATTGCCAGAAAGTGTCTTCCATCTGGACTTACTTGCAGACGTTCGAGGACTACTCGCCGCCTTTATCACGGGGGAGACCATTAAACAGAATGGAGAGTTTCACCCTGGCGACACCGATTTATTGTAATTCACTTTGAGTTGTAATCAAATCACTTTGTAATTGATATTAAGTTTTTAAATCACTTTGAGTTATTCTATATCAAATCAATTGTGATATATCTGTTTTCTGCTTGCTTGTTTTCATAGGGCATGGCTAGCACTACCTGAGGCTAGCCGAAAAACTAAAATATTTAGGTGTAGAACGAACTATCACAGACTATTTTGTGGAATAAACCGTCCGTGAATGCAAACTATCACAAAAGACTATTTTTACTAACCGTCTATGATATATATGCAATCACAGACGGCTACTACTAACAACCGTATGTGATATATCGGATATCACAGACAGTTGCTACCAAAAACCGTCTGTGATATTTATGATTTCATAGACGGTTATTTTTACTAACCGTTTGTGTTATGTCCCTAATCATAGACGGTTACTAAAAATAATCGTATATGATATCGTACGTATCATAGACGGTTTTTGATGGAAACTGTTTGTAATAGTAAGTCTTCATAGGCGGTTTCAACAAAAATCCGGCTGTGTTATGATTTTTCACAGACGGTTCGCAGACCGTCTGTGTTAACCGCCTGTTATCACAGATACATAGATTCAGACGGTTCAAAAATCATCTATGATCACAAACGATTTTTGAACCGTCTATAGTAACCCGCTCTGTAGCTGTGAATTATTCCCCTCACCCGCCGCCAAAAAAAATAACTTGCCTCTCCACCATCAATCCTGCCAACGGTGGTGCCCTCGGCGCCTGATCTGCCACCAGTGGACTGCCCTGCACATAAACACAGTGCTCCCCTGAGCTCGCCGCCACCGTGAAGTCCATCACCCTGCCCCAGCTCTCTTATTTCCACAAATGCAAGCGTATATAGGTAGCTGCAGATATTACACCAACTTAATTAGGTACAAGTAGGAGAGTAGTACATGCATTGATGTTGGGAATGGGAGTACGTAGGTAGGTAGGGGCATGCACATAAACACAGTACTCCCCTAGAGATGGAGCAGGTGGCAAATACTACTGCTCACTTTAGTCACAAATATACGTCGTTTTGGATACTGATAAACACTAATTTCTATTACAATATAGTTATAACGCTAATAAAATTATAATACTATGAAAATAATTCTTGAGACAAATATATATATATATATATATATATATATATATATAATTTTGACATATTCAATCTAAATATTTAAAAAGATATCGATAGTTAAAGTTTAAAAAGTTAGACGATGTGTATCCAGAATAACGTGTATTTATGATTGGGGCTAGTAATACGTAGTATCCACTACTTATGCAGTACACAGTATATATACGTAGGAAGTAAAGAAATGGAGCCGACTAGGGTTGATCGATGCGAAGTTGCCAAGGATGCAATATATATTATTATATGCACCGATCGACAGATGGATCATGGATCCCGGCCCCCATCTCTCTCTCTCTCTCCCGGCCGGCCATTAATTTAGTGCATGCTCTACTGGCGCATTAATCCAACAACCAGCCTTCACTGGCAGTCGCAGTCGGGCTATCGGCGAAGCTACGATAAAAATACAGAGTGAACTCAAAATAACTAAACTAAATTAACACAAACATGCATCGGTTGGAAGAGTACTATTTAAATGGAGGAACGTGGGGTTGTGGATGTGAGGCCGCAGTTGGGCCTTGCGGCCTCTAGGCTCCATCAAAGGTCCGAAAATTCATTCCACAACAGTACATTCTTCCTCATTATTCTTCTTCGGCAGGGTGCCAAATCGCATGTGGAGCAGAGGCCATGGCCGCGCGGGGGCACAAGATGTATTACAACTTGCTTAATTGTCAGTCGGACGGTGGCTGGCTACTCCTCCACCCACCCACCACAGGGCTGGCCGTGGAAGATGAAGAAGATACTGTCAGGTCAGTCGGTTGAGGTCTCGATCGAGGGTATATCCTCGTGTCCCCAATAGAATAGCTGCTGCTATAGCGAGGAGCGTCCAGATCCAAGTAGCTAGCTAGCAGCTAGAGAGGTATGATGCATCACGTCACGGTAGATCCGCAGAAGAAGCAATGTCAACATCCCCCAATGGATGGATGGATGGAGTACGTACTAGTAAGTTTGGAGTGGCCAATTGGAGTAATAATTGGGGCCGGGGGGCAGGTTCAGGAACCGATGAGAGCGTTGGGGTGGGGGGTATTTACTAGCTGCATGCATGCTTGGTTTCAACGAAATCAATGTGATGAATTGAAGGCGTCCGTCCGGGCGTTGTGGCGCTGGATGGGAACGCGCGCATTTACTCGGGGCCATGTGACCAATTAAGTTCCCCAGCAACGCCAAGCACCAAAGACGACATGCATGTAGCTACGACACTATAGAGTATAGAGGAGTGCTGTGCTGGCTACTATATAGGTGTTGCTCCACTATATATGTATGCCTGCCTGCCTTGCTTGCTGTTTACTTGGAAGCTTGTTCCATACTTAAAACATATATATCTGTTATATCTATCTGCCGATCGATCGGTTCCAGGAAGCCATTCGAGTACGTCGTTTGTATGTCAGTGATGAGTCCGCAAGCAATAATGCAGCCAAGAGAGCTGGTTAGCGCCATCTTCTTCTCCCTCCTGCTTAGTAGCGCGGCAAGCAGAGTTGCTCTGGTGTCGGCCAACGCGACGGCCGTGCCGCCGTCTCCTCCGCACGTCGCAGCTGGGGGCCCGAGGCCGAGAGCGCCCGCTCTGGTCGTGTTCGGCGACTCCATCGTGGACCCTGGCAACAACAACGCCATCAGGACCATCATCAAGGCCAACTTCCCGCCCTACGGCCACGACTTCCTCGGCGAACGCCCCACCGGCCGATTCTGCAACGGCAGGATACCCACCGACTTCATCGGTACGTACCTGTCCTGCATAGTCCACCATACCTTGTGCTTCTACGTGCTATATATCTATCTATTTTTATCTTTACAAAGCTCGGCTCACGGCCAAACGATCGATCTCCAAGCATATATGGAAAGCTTTCCTCTTTCTTCTTCTTCCTCCTTCTTCTTCTTCTTCTTGTCCTGTCCCGTTGAAGGAAAATAGAAACTACATGCATGCGTGTACGTACTAGCATATATAGCATGCATGATCCAGTAATTAGATACTGGTTGGCTCGATCAGCAAGCACCTAGCTAGCTAGCTAGCTGAAGCTGAAATACACAACTCTAATTAGACACGCCGCGCGGCAAACGTCACGTGATTACCTAAATAAATAAATGACCTTTAAAACACAAGCAGTCGGGGTTTAATTAATTTGGGAACATATATTACTGTTCCTGTTTCTGTTCCTGTTCCTGTTCCTGTTTCTGTTCCTGTATATAACTATACTATACTGTCGGGGCAACAAGGGTTGGTTGCATTATCAGTTCAGTTGGATGTTTAGCAACATTAATTATGCGTGGAACGACGATACGATTAGAATGCTGATCAATGAATGGCTCGATTGGTCCGGCTAAAGGATTTAACTTTCCTTGAGCAATCAGTAGATGATTTGAATTGAATTGAATGCTAGCTTTTTTTAGGACGATCGACGAGACTAACCAGATATATAGTATAAGATATGTAAATACGCATTTGATACTATCACGTACGTACTATCTACTACTCCTCGTATTCTTATTTTATTAATTACCACGTACGCAGCTTCAAGGCTGGGGCTCAAGGAGCTGCTGCCGGCGTACCTGTCCCCTAACCTGGACAAACAAGACCTCCTCACCGGCGTCAGCTTCGCCTCCGGAGGCACCGGATTCGACCCGCTCACGCCGCAGCTCGCCTCCGTCATCTCCCTCCCCGACCAGCTGCGCATGTTCTCCGAGTACAAGGACAAGGTACGCGCGGCGGCCGGGGACGCGCGGGTGGCGGAGATGATGTCTAAGGGCATCTTCGCCATCTGCGCCGGCAGCGACGACGTGGCCAACACCTACTTCACAATGCGCGCGCGCAGCAACTACGACCACGCCTCCTACGCCAGCCTGCTCGTGCAGCAGGCCTCCGCCTTCCTCGAGGACCTCATCCGCGCCGGCGCGCGCCGCATCGCCGTCATCGGCATCCCGCCCATCGGCTGCGTGCCGTCGCAGCGCACGCTCTCGGGGGGCAGCGAGCGCGGCTGCTCGTCGGGCCACAACGAGATCGCCGTCATGTACAACGCCGGGCTGAGCAAGGGCATGGAGGAGCTCAGGGCCAAGTACCCCGGCACGCGCCTCGTCTTCATGGACATCTACGGCTTCCTCCTCGACATGATGATGCACCCGCACACCTACGGCTTCAAGCAGTCAACCATGGGATGCTGCGGCACGGGCCTCCTCGAGGTCTCCGTGCTCTGCAACGGCGTCACCTCCGCCGTCTGCGGCGACGTCAAGGACTACCTCTTCTGGGACAGCTACCACCCCACAGAGAAGGCCTACAGGATCCTCGCCGACTTCGTCTACGACAACTACATCCAGTCGCTCCTCGACTAATTAAACGCATATCATTATCATGCACTCCACCGTATATCATATATCCATCCATCTCTGGCTTGTCATTAGTTCATTTAAATTGAATTGTTGCTGTGTCGTTTCCAAGCAATATATAATCATCACATGCGTATAGCGAGTGATCGATCAGCCTTGTTCTCGATTCTTCAGAGCGAAATCCCTCAAGAGATTACACATATTTGCATGCCGAGCATTTCTTCTTCTCCACTTGTACTATTGATCAGTACTAACCTTTAATTTAGGTGAATCTCAAGATAAGTTGTTGCTTACAAATCACTACTGGTTCGTGCATGCCATGGAGGACCTTGCGTTTTTTTGCTACCTGTTCCTATCCGTACCAGTAGTAACTCCAATTCAGAGCTAGCATATATATATGTGCAGTGAGACACTCATATTGTACCCGTTTCAGTATTGCAGACAACTAGTTAATTTACATGACGATGAAATCCTCACAAGGGATCTGTATGAAAGTGACGATGCAACGGCTAGCTAGCTCCACATCGATCGTCTCATGCTTGCTATTGTTACCCAAACTGGATATATAATCTGTAATTAACAAGTTCAAGAACACTTTCTTACTGATCAAAAGTCTGACCGCATGCTCTGCACCTCACCTCTTGATGCTGTTATATCATATGGAGTACTTCTTACTAGTTAGCAACATCAACAACATATCGATCTAAAGCTTGGAAGATGGCAGACCTGCAACACAATTGAAGTCGACATCAGAAAGCAAGCTACTCATATAGCCAGTACTACTACAATTAATTGTTGGCACAGAGCTGTTCTTGTCTTCAGGCTTTTAATTTGCCAGGTAAAGTAGATCGATAGATAGATAGACAGATAGATAGGCACCGACCCAGTTGTTTGGCACTAAGATAGATAGATGATAGACAGATAGATAGGCACCGACCCAGTTGTTTGGCATTAACGATGCTTGGGCAAGCTGCTGGCGGTGTAACATTCTCGTTCAAGAACGGCTCAACCAGGTTGGGATTTCCCCACACCGGATACAGAGATAAAATAGGATTCTAAAGATAGACTCCTCCAGGATAGAAAGCAATGTACTAGAGATAGAAAGGATCTATAGATAGAAACCAATATCTCCTGTAATCGTAATATAGCATGTAACTAACGCTGCAGTTTCTGCATATATAACAAAGGTACGCGGCCTCCATCGGAGGTTAGAACGCTTCTGCATATTTCACATGGTATCAGAGCTATTCTCCTCATAGATACATCTACTAGCCGCCATGAGCGCATCATCTTCTTCAGCTCTGGCCGGTGTCTCGCCATTTGGTTTTCCGGTTTAGGAGTCTTTCTGCGAGAACAATTACTTGCTATGGAAGGCGCAGGTCCTTCCTACCATGAGAGGAGCCCAGATGTTCGGCTACCTCGACGGCACTATCGTTGCTCCTACAAAGGAGATCTATCGACTTTAAAGATGGTGACAAGATCATCAAGGTGCAGAATCCAGCGTACGCGCAGTGGGTTGCTGCAGACCAACAGGTCCTTGGATACCTGCTATCATCCCTCTCGCGCGACGTCCTGACACAGGTGGTGTCGGTCACAACGGCGACGCAACTCTGGACGACTCTCGAGGAGATGTTTTCCTTATTATCTTTGGTTGTGTCTACTACGTCCTTCTAGCACCTCGTGAGTGCACAAAGCTAGCGCTTATTTGGTTGAGTGTGTTCTTAGGTTATAGTCCTGAGCATAAGGAGCATAAGGGATATCATTGCTATCCTTCAACACGTCGCATTCGCATCTCTCATGATGCGACCTTTGATGAGAGTCGACCTTTCTTTTATCATCCTTCTACACATACTACTCATTCTTTCACATATTCCACCTCTTTTTGTGTATATCTCTCATTCCTCCAAATACATTTTCTTCACCAGTTTCACCTTTAGTGTCTCCTCCACCAGCTCCACTAGTTTCTGACACTTCTACTTTTTTCCTTTCACTATAGTCGCCAACAGATAGTTCCTTCTTATCCCCATAGTTCCATTCCTCTTGAACCTTTTGATCTTCAGTCCTCGTCCCCTCCACTTGTCCTATCGGTCAGTGCCACTGACTCTAACGACCATTCTACTACATCATGGTATGCCCTACGTGATTATTCTTCTATTTAGGCATGAGAGAGATGGGAATTTTCTCATGCAGGTGCAGTATCTGAGTCGAGTACCTATCAGGGTGCAGCCAATATACCTGAGTGACAGTTGGCTATGACTGAAAAGCTTACAACATTTGAGTGTATAAGCAGTTGGGATCTTGTTCCGCTACTATCTGGAGCTATTCCTATAGGAGATGACATAGACTATGTGTCTTTTGTCAAGAAGAAATTGAGTGAATAGTTTATGATGTCATATTTAAGACAACTGAGCTTTTTTGGGGGATTGAGGTTCATTCTAATGACGATGGCTACTATCTTTCTCAAAGATCAATACGCTCGGGATCCGCTTGCTTGCTCTGTATAATTGATACTCGCAATGCTGCCACACCCATAGAGCTCAACCTGCAGCTTTGTCCTACCGGCGGTATACCACTAACATATTCTCCCCACTATTGTTAGCTCGTTGGGAGCCTTGTTTATCTCACTTTCACCGCACTGCATACATTGCCTATGTTGTTCATGTGCTCAGCCAGTTTGTAAGTGCTCTCACCTCAATCCACTGGTCATATTCTTCGTGTGCTGAGATACTTGAGGGTGACTGCATTCAAACGTCTGTTTTATGCCAGTTCAAGTCAACTCTAGCTCCATACTTACTCTGATTCCACTTGGACGAGTGATCCTGTTGATCGTCGATCTATCACTACTGGCTACTGTATATCTCTTGGTACTTCGCTCATTACCTAAAAGTCCAAGAAGCAGACTGTGGTGTCACGCTCTAGTGCAGAGACTGAGCTTTGAGCCCTTGTCACTACCACCTTAGAGATTGTTTGGCTTTGGTAGCTTTTGGATCTCTATGTTCTTTGTAATAATCTTACACTTTTGTTTCGTGACAATACTAGTTTTTTCAGCTTGCTAGTGATCCGGTTAAAGTTGACAATGCATATTGGCGTTGATGCATCATTCACACTGTCGCATTGTCAGCAGTCGACCGACCGTCGAGTTCCAGTATATACCATCAGAGATTCAAGTTGTAAATTTCTTCACTAAGGTTCAGACTCGAGAACATCATTAGCTTCATCTACTAAAAAAAAAAATACATCAGATTCTCCTGATCCACCTTGAGTTTCAAAATAAATATATAGCCTGGTTTGCTCTCGACACTAGATATTTTGGGTGCCGGGCGGGGATCAAGCCAAGACAAGAGTAACATGGGATTTGCGCCTAACCTGATGTAGAAAGCCATGGGCTAAATGAAAAAGACATATACATTGCGTTTCCGCGGCGGAGGGTACTGAATGTAGCTGTTTAACCCTCAGCTCTGACCAACACTGCCAAAATACACTAGAGCGCATTTATTGGAAAATGTGATCACACATGAACACATTGTTAACATAACATCAATTCTCGCTCGATAGGATTCCTTTCCACAAATATGTAACTATTGCCCTTTTATTATTCACATGTACTGGAAAGGAGCTCCTGATTCTTCTTCTCGGTGCTCGCCACTTGAGCAAACTCAACTGTAAAACCGAAAAGCGTATTATCGTTCAATGTTACATGTTATAAGGTCATACATAATAGGTGACGGAGAGAAGGAAAGCATCTGTCTACAATGCCAAATTGAAAGCAAGAGGGTACAAGTATCAGCACCTGCATCAGGAGGAGACCTGCAGAGCGGCTGGTAACCTCAACCTGACCTGTGTTATACAGGCAACGAAGAAACTTCTAATTCTGGATAAAATTGATGGGCATCCAATGGTGAGCCCTGTATGTTAGTTATCATCTTACGAAAGATCAAATGATCCCCGGCCTTCTAGGATAGCGTAAAGCAGCTTCTTGCGCATAATTTCCTGCAAGAATGCCCAAACAATAGCGAAACCCAGTTAATGGGATACATCAGTGTTAAATCCACCCCCAAAAGCAGCACACTTAAGTACCAAAGAATGAAACCATACTTTTGTCGAGTACGGGGGTAGCTTAAGATAATTAGCGCATGTCATGACACTAGGCAAATCGTCATCCGCGGCCTCTGTTGCCCCAGTTGTATTTGAAGTGTTCACCGCACTTGAGGGGTGCTAATAATCAAAAGTGACACCGAGTTAAAAAATAAAAATCAACACATGACACATAATAAGAAGGCGGATGTTACAATAGCATATGCAAGACAGACAAAGAAAAGTACCTTCCTAACTATAGTAAGCTTGGGACTAAGGGCTGCTAAACCACCAGGTGGAAGCCGAGGAGCACCAGTTACAAACTGGCAGAACGCATGCTGTTGCTCAGGGGTAAATTCCAGCATTATCTCGAGTAGCTACAAACAAGCAAATGAATCAAGGAATTAAACTTATTAAAGGCCAGATTCAGATGTCAGAGATGTAAAGGATGGACTTACGTTTACAATTGCAGGACTCTTAGCAGTATACCCATGATCAAATTTTATGTTATCCACCAGTGATTCCGCTGCAGCAATGCACGGGTTAATTCAGTCAATTCAACAAAATACAACTGAAATCAAGAGAGATGAAGCATTACCCCCCAAATTTCTTGACGACCACATATTAGATAGTCAAGCTCTTGAGGTGAAAATATTTGGAGGGATGAGATATCAAAGACCTAAAATAGAAAAGTACACAAGAATCATTGAAGTAAAATAAGTACATCTCAGAACATCCAATAAAATGATAAAAAAACAAATCGAAAAACAAAGACAATGAGGCTGCACCTGGTTAAACCCTGATCTAAATGCTTCGACCTGCCTCATTATACCTGACTTAACTGTAGCATCCACTACCAAAGTAACATACTCTTCCATGTTGTAAATATTAACCTACACAAGATAATATCACTATTTATTACCCCAAAAACGAGAAAATGCAGACACAAAATCCCTGAGATAAACACATCACTTACAATTGTGCTTTCTTCACCTCCTTTAAGAACATAATCAGGATAACCTGGAAGAGTAAAATCTAAACACAAATCTTCGATAGGAGCACCACGGAAACGCAAGTCTGCAACTTGCTGATTCTTGCCAGAGGTGGATTCCAGAAACCTCTTACGATCAACAATAACTTGCAGTTCTTGCAATGTCTTTCCAAAGTCGGCATCAAACGAGATTATGTCGAACAAATCAAGCTCCTGGTGAATAGAAACCATGTGTGCATTACATCATGAAAATGGAAGATGATACAGCGACAACAAACTTAAATAAAACAAACACAACAGAATGAAAACAGATACTGTATCCAGGAATTGAGGATCTATACTTACTTGTCCAAGTATAAGCTTATAAAATGCTGTTGATAATGGCAAATCTAAAAGTCTTCCATCTTGCAAGACTTTTGCCATCACTCGACCGACCAAGCGGAAATACTCGATGACTTTGAAGAATTTGCTACCTTCTGAAGCATCAACAATAGGTGGCCAAGGCTGAGGAAATAATCCAAGAGGCGCTTGTATCAAGTGCCTGCCTGAGTTTAGTTCTTTTGCTGGTAAGTCATCTTCAGGATTTACATGAATCACACCGCTCCTATCAATTTGCATTCCTGAATCATATGGAGAACTAGATCTCCATAATCCCAGATGAGCACTTTGTAGCTCATGGCTTAAGAGAGTATAGAACTCCAAAGTGGGCCCCAACCCTGTTCCAACTTCACCAAAGTATTCCACCTCAAGAACAGACCTCTGACTGGAGAACATCTCCATAACTTTAGCAGCAGAATCCAGAATACGATTACGGGAAACACGAACTTTCTGGCGCTGTAATCTACCAAACCGGACCTCTCTTTCGCCACCAGAATTGTGATTATCACCCTGTTGTTGCTGAAGTCGATTCAACGCACGGGACAACCCAAAAGCTGTGGAGTAGAAGTACTGCCGCCTTGTTTCAAAGGGAAACAGAAAGGGGCAGGCTTTGGTCATCTGACAACACCAAGAAGGTAAACTCCCACTACAGAGTGCAAGAACATCCTGCATTTGCCGAGCAAGCTTCGGTGTCAACTTACTATTGGCAAACTCTTCTGAAGGTACATTGGCTCCAGTGTTATATAGCGCATCAAGGGTATTGATTTTTCCCTCAGCAAAATCATCAGATGCTGCCTGTACTCTTAAACGAGGGGATAACTGATTCAGCCCCTCTAATACACGTAATAGTGCTAGAATGTTGTAAGTTGAGTTTGTTCTCTCTAGATCACATGGAAGTTCTCCTTGTAAGATGCTATCAAGAAGAGAAGCCCTGTATGCTTCAGAGATAGATCTGCAAGCATCTGATTTTGAGTGCAATGAGGCGGAACCACCTTGGGATCCCTTCTCAACTTGGCCATCAGCCTTCTGGTAAGTTATGGTGAACATGTCACCCCAGAAGCGGTTTCCATCATTTGGTAAATCAGATCCATTGAACCTTTCTTCATCATCCTCATCAAGCATCAGTTGACGTTGGATAGCTTGATATACGGTCAAATGTTTGCTAAGCTGCTTCCCACCAACCGTAAATATCAGTTTGTGCTGCTCATTCATGCTACCTCCAAGTGACAGGCCACGCCGATCTCGACTACCTCTAACACTGCGACCACCAACGGAAGCTAGCCCAGCCATTGTCGCAGCAACAAATGACATTGCACCTCGCGAACCAAAGGTACTTGCACTTCGAAATTCAGCAGCATCTGCTCCCCTGCTCATAATGTTTCTAGCACTGGAACCAGACGAGGGCTGCGCCTGGTTATCACTTGCTAAGCCAATATTAGAGTCATCAGCGTCACCCAATTTCACATCATGCACCCCATCTTGAGCACAAATAGGAAGAGACCCATCTTGGAGAACCTGATAATTTCAATTAAGTTGTTTATTTATATACAGAAAGAAAGTAAATGATCTCCTTCATTCTAGGCCAACAAAGAGCTTAATTGGCCTAGCATGGGCTAATCTTACAAGCTTGTCAAGTTTAGCAGCTTACAGCTTATAATCTCAATAAGCTAGCTTACTATATAAGCACAAAAGGCTGTTTGGGTAAAACTCCCTTATAATCTCAATAAGCAAGATTAGGTGCAATAGAGCTGCCCCACTGGCTTTATTTTCTTCTGTAGAAGAATGACTTGGATTTAACAGTCAGGCAGGGCAAAAAATTGATGATTGTTAGCCCAAACTTGCGCTTATCTTGGTGTAAGCCAAGCTAAGCTAGGACAAACTGGCTCTAACATGCCTCGTGAACATAATAATATATAATATACAAATTAATGCAAGCTGCAATAAAACAAAATTACAAATAATAAACTTTAAAAACCAATACCTCATGATCATCATCTTCATCCTCTGAAATGTCATCATCACAATCATTAAAGCTTCATCAATCTCAACAGGAGAAGTGTCAAGCTCCTCATCCTGCATGTACAAAAATAGAAAAGTATTACTTACCAAGCTTCCAGTCGAACAAAAATGAAAATACAGAAATGTAACTTCCAGAATTGTCATCCTCAGATTTTTAAATTGTCATACAACCTGGTGGTCCTCAAAAAATTGCACTCTTACACCATAACAAAAATTATACAACAAGATGGTCCCACTGCATGGCTCATTGCTTGTGGACTAAACCACCACCAAGGTAAAACATTCTCCACAAAGTAATAGTAGTTTATGCCAGTAGACTCCGCAAAAATGGAGCTGTGGTCTCTGGAGTGTTGTAGCACCTTCTGAAGTTTTAAGTTCAAACTCAACTATGTGACAAGAAACAAAAGGAGGTTGTCCTTTATAATTTATCGTTTGCCAGATTTTTCTCATTTTTATATATCCCAGCATAGATTGAATATGCACTTGAATCTTATGCAGAGGTAGACTAAATTGACACCTAAATCCATAATTTTTTCCCGGAATTTTCATGTTCGTTGGGAATGCAAACGAAATAATACCTCAGAGCTACTGTCAGCATGTGTTTGCTTTATTTCCAAATCTTTCTCTGAAGCAGCTTTTCATGGGTAGCATTCCTTGTATTAGGTCCTTTGGGTTCATCTGAGTTCAGTTTTACAACAGCTTTGCCTTTTCCTTTGGCAGTATTAGTGCTTTCCTCCTGAGAATCCTTCATAGATGTAACACTATTTGCAGCAGATGACTTTGATCTTGTTGTTGGACGCCGGCCAGATTGAGCTGATGCAGGTGTTGATGATGCACCAGCAGTGGTACCAGGTACACCTGATTCAGAATTATTTCCAGATGGAACAATAGGTTTCGAAGCAGACTCACTGCGCTGAACTCTGGGCCACAGGAATTCTTCAACAGCTGCCAGACTTGCAAAGGGGTCAATAAGCACAATATTCGATGAATAATCCCGCAGTGATTTTTCACCTTGAGCTCGACACAGGCGCAACTTGAAGGGTTGAGCCAGAGCACTAAGACCTGAGGTCAGACGGGAGCCTCCAATACCAATTCTGCTAGACTGGCTGAGCACAACAGGGAAACGTTCCAATGAACACAAAGCACTTTGCAGTTTTTGGACCAATAGTGTCAGTGGAGTTTCATTCCTCTCATGATCAAGAGAAAGGGCAACAGATATAAAGGACTTGTATCGCCTAAGCGCCTGCTGACGAAGCTTTGGCAGGTTTGCTTCAGATACCCTTTCCTTTCCAAATGTCCCACACGACAAATAGTCAAGAAATGCTGCAACAACTCCACTTCTAATGAACTCAAATGTGGAAACCCCATTCACTTTACTAAGCTCAGCAAGCATTTCACTTACTATCAGGTCTAATTGTTCCTCCACATGATGTGATATGTCAAAATGACTAGCACTTAAGGCCTTTGATTTCCCTTTGGCTTTTGTTACGACATTCTCAGTTGCAGTATTCAACTTTGCACAGAGTGTTCTCAGTTTAAGAAGGTCATCAGTAACTCCGATATCACTTGAATCATGGTCAGAAGGGAAGTATTTATCTTTGAATGCCTTTGCACGATCGCTAACTGTGAAACGAAGACTGGTATTTGGAACTTCCGTAGAGCTTGGAGCTGAACTGGCAATCCTAGAATTGGAAGCGTTTGATTCATCTAATGAGCTGTTTTCCGTCAGCGCCGCACCCCCACGCCGGCGTTGGCGTCTAGAGCGTGAGTACATAACAGAATCATTATTTTTATCCTGTGGAGGTACCTGAGAAGGCACTGTATTCGAGGATTCCGAACATATAAGTGACTCCACAGCATGAACAACACCTTCCCTCACAAACAACTTGGAAAATGTCTCTGGAAGTTTTTCCATCATAATTTCTGCTATCTGAAGAGCAGGAATCAACACTTGTGGATCTTTCCAAGCAAGAATACCTGCTAGGAAGCTGCAAAGGCAAATTGTGTAACTTAGCAAGGATCAGAAAAGAAGATGCGCCTACTGTGACAGTACACGAAATGATAGCTTCTGATGTCAATATATCATGAAAGCATTCTCTAGAAGAAAAGAATCAGGCTTTGAAGTCTAGAAGAAACGAATCAGGTTTTGAAGTAGAAACTCGATAGCACCTGGATATGTTCGTTAGCCAAGGAGAGACTGAATCATTTCAGCGGAGCTGTAGTACATTAATTTCCCAATGATAGATAAGCACTTATGACGTATTGGTGCGTTTACACTTGAACCATACACCTGTCCAAGAGCAAAGTCTCTTAAGTACGACAACCAAAATACTATCTAAAAGACAGTAGTTACAATGCGTTAACAAGAAAAGAAATTGGTCACAAACCTGTGTCATTATGGGTAATAAGTCTATACCAAACTGCTGTAGAAGTTCGGGGTGTTCGCGTAATAGCCTCTCATGACCTGACCTTTCATTTTCTGTTGAACCAGCCCCGTCTTGTTTGGTGGAATCAGATTTCTTTGTAGAAGAGCCTTTAACAAATACATGGAAGTATGTTGGTAAAGAAATGATTCCCACAGGCAAATGTGGAAGCAAATCATCAGCAAGGCTCACGATCTCAAACATCTGCAGGGTTAAAAATTAGAAGTAAATATATGAACACCATCTGCACAAAGAAAGCATGCAAGTATATATCACCCCTGAGTCAAACACTCATGGGCTTCAACAATTGACATTTGAGCAGCTAATTGAGCGAGCAACAAGAAGCAGCTGCAGACAACATTATACATTTATACTAAAAATGTCAGATTCTTTTGAATCTGGCCACATATGGTTGCATCGAACAAATGATTACTTGCAAAGTTATGCTAAATATAAAGGGATTACGGTGACAAAAATCTCAGCAGCTACCTAATCCTGGTAAATGTTGGCAGATTTAGCTCAATCACGTTGCAAATGAATATCTTATTCCTCACAAGCCTCCTTAAAACAACATCTCAAAAGTACTTAATGCAGGATGACTTATTCGATGATGGTGACTATATTGATTGGTCACTAATGCTCTTACGAATTGAATCACATAAAAAATGGTAAAAACTATTCATAATGCTAGCACCAGCAGCATAGTAATACGTGATAGACGTAATTACCTGATCAGCAGGCCTTGACAAAGCTGGGGAGACTGATGTTCCAGCAATCAAACCAGAACCTGAAAGAATATCTTTAAGAGTGCCACTAATTCTAAGAAGAAGAAGTGTTTTGGCTGCCAACAGAGATCCACTTGCACATGTTGAGAGAAGACGGATTAAGCCCTGAAAGAATGTCCAATCTAAACTTAGCAAGAGTACAAAAAAGACCATACCATAGTAAACAATACGAAAGAATAACAAAACATATCTGTGTATACCGTATACGTCGATGTACTCAATGATGCCTGGCCTACAGAGTTGCTGACGGATACCAAGCTAACAGCTTGTGCAACCAACCCATGATTGCACAACTCGTCCAATTTCTCTGGGTGGGACGAAAAAGCCTCTGCGATGCGTGTTAAACAAACAGAAGCATGCTCTAGTACCTGGAACGTGCATAAACAAAAGGTTGAAATCACATGATATACCCTGATAGGATTGGTATTTGGTAGTGACAAATTTTTAGAACCAGGTAATGGCAAATCATAAGTCTAGAGGGTTGGACTTCAAACGTACCTTAGAATCATGGTGGTTTAGGAGATTCGTGAGCAATGGAACAGCTTCCATGACAAAGTCGGACGCATCAGACGGCAGCTTCCTGCATATATTAGCAGCAGTAGACAATGCTACTCTCTAGAAGCATGTCCACCAAGGAAACAAATTTAAGTTAGGCAAACAGCGCACAGCAAAAACCAGGGGGCATTAGACTGAAGTATACTCGAGGACTTGGAAGAAATGGAGTGTTGGATTTAACTAAATACCTGAACACCAGTGGAGAAAAAGTCAAGATACGATAGGACAGCAATTAGCGCGCCAGAACGCAAACAGGCAGTTGGATGCTCCTGAGAAATCTTCTTAAGAGCTTGTAGAGACTGAAAACATGTGAAGAGAAACGGATAAGAGTAAAGGTTAGCATCTGGGCGAGGGCAAACAACATATGTTCATTTCTCAAGCGAACCTAGCAAGATGAGCACATAAAAAGATACATCCATGACACCAACATCATGGCACATAGCTATGCAGTCGAATCCTCTCGGACTAGAGCCCGCTATGGGATACAAAATCAGGACAAGCAGAGATTCTAAGCAACAATTTACTGGTATAGCACTAACGGAGGACGGGTAGCAACAGCAAAACAAGATGGGAGTCTTAAAAGATTATGTGAGTGACCTAGGGGTTAACAAGAAGGTAATATAGAGCTTAAGTGAGCAATAGGATTTACCTGCTCGGCAAGGTCCATGTACTCGATGGTGAGCAGTCGAGCACAGAAACACGGGATAGCCCCATAGTGCACGACGGCTGAGCAGGAAGACGGGAGGACGTCGACGAGGTTTGCGAGGGCACGCGCAGCGAGCAGCATAACATCGGGGCTGGCGCCGCCAGCAGCCTCCTCGCGGCCGAGCAGACCAACGAGGATGGGCACAAAGGCGTCGACGGGGAAGGCAGCGAGCGACTCCTCGGTGCCGATGGACAGCATCTCGCAGAGCTGCATGAGGGACTGGAGCTGGCGCGACTCGTCCCCGTCGGCCTGCAGGCCGGCGAGGATCCTCTTGAGCTGGGCGGAGGTTGAGGACGAGGAGGAGGCGGCGGAGGAGGGAGG
>JAYEVG010000086.1:0-103240 GCA_036346395.1 Hsuehochloa calcarea | reverse complement strand
ATGATTTGATTAGATATGACTATGTCTATTTGATGAGGCATACGTGGAATCCTTTGAAAAGTTCAAAGAATTTGAATGAAATCGAGAATCAACTTGGCAAGACAATCAAATGTCTCGATCGATTGTGGAGGTGAATATTTGAACCATGAGTTTGGTGATCATCTAAAGAAATGTGAAATTGTTCCACAACTTACTCACGGGGGCGCCTCAATGGAATGAGGTGTCGAACAACGAGGCCGAACATTGTTGGACATGGTTCGGTCAATGATGAGCCAATCCGATCTTCCATTGCAATTTTGGGGATTAACTCTAGAAGCAATGACTTTCACTTTAAATATGGTTCCATCAAAAGCGTAGAAAAGACATCATGTGAGATATGGACGAGGAGAGTCATGGATTGTCTCTTCTCCGAGGTATGGGGTGTGTGGTATATATCAAACATTTGATGTATGATAAACTCATATTTAAGTCCGATAAGTGCTTCTTTGTGGGGTGTCCCAAGGAAACTAAATGATATTTTTATAATCGGATTGATAACAAAGTGTTTGTTGCGCATAATGGTGTCTTCTGGATAAAGAATTTCTTTCCAAATGAGTCGATGGGAGTAAGGTGCAACTCGAAGAAATTCGGGAACTATCTGAAAATGTTTCAAGCCTTACTGAACCTCTACAGGATGAACAAGATGTTATTAAACGTGTAGATGAGGTATCGATCCACGTGATCAAAAAGACCCGTCAATTGTTTATAAGGTATAGGCATGGCGTTTTATTATTGAATAATAATGAGCCTCGACTTATACTGAAGCGATGATGGGCCTAGACTACGAGTTATAGCTTGAAGCCATGAGATCAGATAAAATCCATATATGACAATCAAGTTTGGAACTTGTTTGATGCACGATGATGTGATGACCATAGAGTGCAAGTGTATTTTTAAGAAAAAAAGATAAATATGGATAAAGCTGTTCATTCATAAGGCACTCTTGGTGCGAAGAGTTTCAAACAAATTCAAGGTGTTGATTATGATGAAACCTTCTCGTATGCGTGATGTTTAAGTCTATCCATTATTCTAGCTATTCTTTGCATATTTCGATTATGAGATATGACAAATGGATGTCAAAACATATTTACTAAATGGAAACCTAGGTGATGATGTGTTTATGACACAGCCTGAGGGTTTTATCTATCCAAAAGAAGCTAGAAAGGTATGCAAGCTTAAGAAATTCATTTATGGATTGAAGTAAGCATCTCAGAGTTGAAACATTCGTTTTGATGAAGTGGTAAAAGGGTTTGACTTCATCGAGCGAAGAAGAACCTCATGTTTACAAGAAGGTTTGTAGGAGCAAGCTTGCGTTTACTTTTGTATGTGGATGACATACTCTTGATCGAAAATTATATTCCAATGCTTGAATCTGTTAAAACTTCATTAAGAAATAGTTTCTCAATGAAAGATTTAGGAGATGTAACATATATTCTTGGTATAAGGATCTATAGATATATATCTAAAAGGCTAATTGGATTAAACTAGGATATGTACATAGACAAGGTGTTGAAACGGTTCAGCATGCAAGATTCTAAGAAAGGTTTCTTGCCCCTAACACATGGCATTAATCTTAGCAAGTAAGATCCTCGACCAGCGATGAGTGAGACAAAATGAATTGAATTCCATATGCTTGACTATTTGATCTATCATGTATACTATGCTATGTATACGACCAGATGTGTTGTATGGTCCAAGTGTTACAAGTAAATATCAGTCAGATCCAGAAGGTCACTAGATAGCAGTCAAGAATATCCTTAAGTACTTGAGATGGACTAAGGATGGATTCCTTGTGTATAGTGGTGAGGAAGAGCTGGTCGTAAATGGTTACACCGATGCTAGCTTCCAAACCAATCGAGATGATTTGGATCGCAATCGGGGTTTGTGTTTTATTTGAATGGAGGAAGCGATAAGTTGGGCGAGTTCCAAGCGAGGCAGTTCTTGATTCTACAAGCAGTTTGAGTATATTGCGGTTTGAAGTGCAAAGATGTCGTTGGATTAGAAAGTTCATTAATGGTAGGTATGATTCAGTGCTTCTAGTCCAATGGATCTCTATTGTGATAATAGTGGAGCCATTGCACAAACTAAAGAGCCTAGATCGCATCAAAGTCCAAGCACATACTTGACGATATCACATTATTTGTGAAATCGTTGAGAGAGGTGATATGAAGATATGCAAAGTGCACACGATTTGAATATTGTTAATCAGTTGACAAAGCCTCTCCTGTAACCTATGCATGAGGCGCACATAAGAGCAATTGGTATAATATACCTATATGAATGACTCTAGTGCAAGTGGGAAGCTGTGGTGATATGCCTAATGGCAATCATAGAGATAATTGTATCACGTCTGTGTTTATGTGTTATTGAATAAGTGTTATTACATTCCTTGAATGAATCATCGATTATAAAGATTAGCGAGTATGTGACTTCTTTGGTGAAGCTCTTTTAACTTATGATGATGTCGCTCTAAATGTATCGCTAGTCAAATGTCACTTGCCGAACACGGTGACTCTATCGACCAACACATGTATTGATTGGCGACCATGTTTCACCGTCGTGGATATAGGGATATCGAATCAATAATATGAACACATGTTAGAGAACATGGTGTTAGATTCACCCACTGAGACACTACGAGATTGTTATGATTTCATGTGTCATCGAGTTGGCCTCAAGCAATAATGATGTATAATTCTTAGACTTGAGATCGGCATGGTTTTCTACATGTGTAAGTATACTTTGGGGTTAGCAAACGCTACTCGTGCCAGGTAGTTATAAAGGTAGCTTTCGGTATCTTTGTGAAACATATGAAGGAGCGTGTTGGTTGGACATGAGATTTGCCCTCCTAACATAACGGAGATATCTACGGGCCTCGATGTGGTCGGATAAAAAAGTGCATGGTCATACATTTGGTGGTCGAAGAGTTCGACCACATAAAGTTATTGACACTCGATCGAGAAAGTATTGACCAGATTCATGGATGACATAATATCGACCGGAGTTCAATAAGATATCGTGAGGTAAAGGAAGAATACACGAGTGGTCTTTGATTCGATCGGATCTGGACTAGTCGTATGGAGATACAAAGTTGTCGTAAGTAAATTTGGTCGAATATGATTACTAAGTGATCAGCGAGTCGTAATGAGTTATGAATTGGTAGAAACTAAATATGAGCTGATGCGTATCACAGTGGTATAGAATCGACTTGGTCTTTAGTGATAAGGACACAGTGCGTAGATCATATTGCATTAAGGTTCGTCAGATATAATTTGTGTGTATTCTTGAATCGTTATGTGCTACTAGGAACCACTACCAACTCGTGGTCGGAAAAGATTTTGAGTCACAACTAACGAGTTGGAATAAATCGATCTGAATACGATTAGTCAAGCGTGCTCGGATAGGATCGAGTCACGGGCACTATATAAAGAGATACTTGAGGCTATCATGGGGACAAAGGAGACACGATATAAGATAGGCGTAAGTTGCTCCAAACCCTAACTAACATCTTCTTGAGAGAGCCTTCTCGTGCAACTTGGTGCTAACACCGGCATACGGTGTTCCTTCCTCGGACATATGGATATCGTAAAGGCGCTCTGCGGTTGTTGTGCGCTTGAAGACAATCCATAACCTTGAGAACTCAATTAGTTCTTTGGAGGAGGCGATTGCCATTGAGTCTTTGAGCGATCGACTACGAGGGCGATCGACTTGCAATATTATTTGGATGATCGACTACGACTCTTGAATCAGCGTACTCGACATGGGACGATCGACTCGACCACTATATCGGCCAGCTCCTCGTTGGGCGAGTGCTCCAACTCTTTTTCGTTGCATTGCGGCGTCTAATGGTAACAATATATGATCTCTTGCTTGCATGATATCACGAGTTACGTGGTAGAATTTTTGAATTATCATTAACGTAGTCTACGTATCCTTCATTAATTGTTGAAAGGCCTTAATATTGTTACTCTCATATTTTTAAATAGCTGGCTTTTGAGGATCTTATTTTGTTGAGGACCTTGAGGTGCAATATCTAACATGTATATCTTGCTCAGGTAATCGAGAAGAAAAATTGTCATTAGTAAGTTCAGAAATACTCAATCTAAGGGTGGTATGCTATTTTTATTTTTCCTGAAATTTCAGTTGAAGCATGGATCTTGGTCATCAAAGTGAGCTTATAATGGAAGCTACCAACAAAGTGTTTACAATTTAGGCTGTCAAAGTGTTTCAATTATTTACTATTTAGTCATTTAGTGTCATCAAATCTGTGCAACTATATTCAAATTATAAAGCAGCCAAATCGGTTCCATTTAGACATGTGTTCAGATTTAGGAGACAATGTTATAATTTTGAGCAAACTTACACTTTTCTCCTCTTCAATCTTAGCCTTGATGTATGAGTAGAGGCAACACCACCTATGGCAATGCAAGTTCCAATTCCAGTCTGTGTGGTAATTCTGTTGCCTGCTCAACAGGGAGATTTAGAGTGTTAAGCTAGGCATAGAAAACATCATATAGAAAATGACCAGAACAAAACAAATATGTAATGCTCATTTCATAAACAAGGGAGTATTTTCAGTTACCAAAAATAATGATTGAGAAACCAATGACAAAACCCTTTTCAACACATTGCCAACGGCATGTGTCAGAGAACCACTCGCTCCAAAGTGTTGGTAGCAACCTGCCATGCCATAATTACATTAGTCATATTATAACTGATAACAGATGAAAGGTAGTCCATGACAAAATTGCATATGCCTGTTTGGCAACATCATGATTAACTAATGATAAATGCTGACCTCTACATTGAATAGGAAAGAATATATCTGTACAACCATTCTGTAGCTAGTGTGGTGAGAAAGCTCAAATGCTACAACTATTATTCCTATAAGAGCATATGCACAATTTTAGCATGGCATGGAACTGGTTACCTGGTTATAGAGGTGGTAGAACAGTCCTACCAAGAAAAGGTCTGAAACGAATTTTGTCAAACCTACTTTTGCAATTGCATCCTTAAATCCATACTGCAATAGTTGGGGCCCTCAATCTGCAACATTGAGCATGGAAACAGAAACATCAACATTAAGCATAATACACAAAACTTTATTTTTTACTTCCTGGGCCAAATTTATCACACTTACAATGACTGCAGGTGGTATGCAGACGATGAGAGCAATAATTGAGATGTAAGCATACACATTGGTGCTATCCATGTCGGTCTGCAACAATGAAAACGGTTAGCAACAGCAGAAAGGAGAGAAAAAGGAGTTGACGCAAAAACCCACGAAGCAAAAAATATGAAAGTTGAGAGATTAGAACAAACGAGGAACAAACCATAGCTTTCTTCGAATAAATGCTCCGGTAAGTGAATGAGATGTTAGAGATCATGGCATTAATGAAGCGGTCCAGTTAAATGAAAGTTCAGTGAGGATGCCATTGAAACACCTGGTAATCTAGCAGTTAAATAGGTTGAACAAGAAAATGCATGGAATTCCATGATACAAAAGAGTTCAAAGAAGGTTCAAGTACTAAGTAGCATGTGTTCAATCTAGTGAAAACAATGACACAAAGAACTGCACCATCAGAGAACTCATCTAATCAAGATATTCTTAATTTTTCAATCATGCTGTCCCATATTTTACCTTGCTATTGACACTGTAATTAGCAACTTTCTACAACTTTATTAGCAAACTGGCATCAGAAGGCTTAATTGAGAAATTACCAATCACAACAGGGGCAAGAGACAACCACAGAGACAAGGGAACTTGCTGTCCAAGGATAAACTGGGTAGCCGCTGCATTGAAGAAGGGCTCCAAAGCTGCATTGCAATTATGCAACATAAAAAAATCAGCATATAGAACAGAAAAGGGGCAAGAAGATTCGAAAATGAAATCTGCACATGACAGAGGCACCTTTAATAGTGTGGGCAAATGAGACAGCAACAGTAGCAAAGGACACGTTGCTAGTGACATGACCAAGAGCATGGCACAACGCCACTGGAAAGAGCAGCTTCAGGAGTGTTGAATTGATAGGCTACAAAAGACAACGATTTTGTGTGTTAATTTATTGCTAATTTCCACATAAGATACATTACTTTGATGAGTAGCAACCAATGATTCATGAAGAAAAAAAACTCTAATACTCGCTCCGGTCACAAAAGCGTGGCGTTTTAGACATTGATCAGTCTCCAAAATGCAACTTTGACCACTAATTTCTATTATAATATGTTAATAAAATCTAATAAAATTATAATGTAATGAAATTACTTTTTGAGACAAAACTACACATCATTTTCACATGTTCAATATAAATATTTATCAAAATATCGATGGCTAAATTTTACAAAGTTTGACTGAACGCATCCCAAAATCTCACTCTTTTGTGACTAGAGGAGTAGATTGTTAAGAAAGAAGCGTGCTGTTCTTACATAAAAGTTGCATGTATTTTATGACCAAAAGATAAAGGGTGTAGATCAATTTTTGTTTGAATTTGTTTATGGCACAAATGAAGACATAATTTGATTTATGGTGTTGATAAAGTTCAATAAATAAACAAATAAGTTCCATTGTTCCTTTAGAAAGCAACTAAACAAGAATATGTTTTCACTAAAAGGATCCCCATCTTTACAAGGAAATGTGAAATTTCCTAACTTTGTTATTGAATTATACACCCTTCATAAAAAAGAGTCAGAGACAAGTGGGTCCAACACTCCAATGTTTGGGGTGGACGTGGACCTCAGAGGAGAGTGCGACACTATATAACTAAAACTGCAGGAAGCCTATTAGTCGGAAAGTAATTATAAAGGTGCTAATAAAACCTTGTTTCTACATTCCCAATTTTCATGTCAACTGAGGACCACTTTGATTGCTATATGACTTGCCAAGGAAAACACCGCACTACTGTAGGTTGTAGAAATTACCGCACGCTTTGGGAGACCCACAGTCCAGCTCACGAGGCAGTACGACGCCCACAAAAGATGGATCACCGACACTAAGCTGCAATCAGCAGGACAATTTTCCATAGTAAGTTGTAGCCCAAGCACAAAATGGAAAGCAAGATCGTTCAGCTTGCTGATGCTCACCGTTCCAAAACACAAGGGAAAGTACAACACACTTACTATGGGTAAGGGAAGTAGTTGTAGATCTTCTTGTTGAGGATGTTGAATATCACGTTCAAGAAGTACCTGCAAGATCGCTTACACAAAATGGCAACATTTAGACAACTGGAGAATTGCTGCGGAATCGCTTCACCTGACATTGCAAGTCTGCAACATAGGTGATGTGAGGCGGCCAAACGTACCACATGAAGAAGAAGAAGCCGGTGACCAGTGCAGGGTACTTCTGCAGGAACCCAGCAGGCTTGGCCTCCCTATCAACAAAATCGAATCAGGAAAACAAATGTCAAAAACACGCAGCAAATTCCAATTTGTTGCAACCATAGTGTCTAGTATTCCCTGTACAGATTTTATCGCTGTGAGGTCCACCGATTTACTATAATTTATATATAATAGAGTTGTAAATAAACTTCCAGAAAGAACGTGATATAACAGTTTTTTTACATAGAAACTGTAGTATTTTATGTAGACAGACCCAAATATAAAACAGAAAGCGAAGTGCCTCGAGCAACTACGAACGGTCCGGGTGCGCAAATGGCTTTTTTTTTTCTATGCGCCGAACAGAGCTTCTAGAAGCTTCCAGAGTCGAGATGCGGCAGTACTGAGTACTCACCCGGCGGGCTCGGCGGCGGCGGCGGGCAGGCGGGCGGCTGCCTCCTGGCGGCCTGGGACGGCATCAGGCCGACGGGAGGAGGAGCGCCGGGCGGAGCTGCCGGCCCCAGACGAGCTGGCCGCCGTCGGGTACGCCGGCGCACCTGGCGGAAGCGGCGGCGGCGGGCAAGGGCGACGCGAGCGCGGCTCGGCGGCGGAGGAGGCCTGCGACGCCGGCGGCGCCGCCGCCGGAGAGCGTCAGAGCGCCGACATTGCAGCCTGCTCTGCTTGAGCTGGGATCGGGTTTTGGAGGCTTGTGTGGGTGTGAAGTGGTGGAGGCGTCGGGGAGGATTTTGGATAAGTTTATGGGTGGGAGGAGGCGTGGCGGAGGGATTTGAGTGGCGGGGACGCGCGCGAGGGAGGAGTGGATAGAGTGGGAGCCCAAGCGAGGAGAGGAGCACGTCGCCTTCCCCGATCGCTTTGCCCACTCTCTGACTCGCTGCAAATTTTGGACTGAAATGGTAAGTGGCGATATTTTTGGAGGCGAGCCGGGGAGATGGGTGCAGTGCAGATGCCTGTGACTCTGGTGGCTAGACTGGGAGAGAGTGGGACTCTGGGCCTGGGAGTGAAGCTAACATGGAAAAGTACTGGTCGGCATCGGCCAAGGGCCCATCTGAGATCGCAGGGAAATGAAATTGGATTTCCCTTGCAGAAAACAGCGCCATTCCTTCAGAGATATCGTTTGAGAAATCTCCTGCTTCGGAAAGAAACCTGCACAACATTTGTTAGAAGACCGTATGCTTGGGATCGAGGTGAGCGAAGCCGGACACATCGGAACCTCTCGTCAGTCGCGAGATGCGCTACTGTTTTTCACTGCTCGGTATCTCGAAGCTGTCGATATTTAATATATTGTTGATCTGATCAGGGACTGTTTCGAGAGGCGGAGCCAACTGCAGAACAGATACAGTGGTTAGTGCTCCGAATCACTCCTTGAGCCGAGGAAGAGAAGTTGAGGCTTTCTCATGATAAACTTGAGTTTCTTGCCGTTAATTAGTCCAATAGCCCCACCATCGCCTTCCGACTTCCGAGTTTAGACCAAGTATAGCCAAGGCTTTTACATAAGTGAACAAGAATCAATGGTACAGAACCAACCCACCTGACCTTAGCACATGCCCTGGCTGCCTCGGCCCAAAAATGGTCTAATTGCGCAGGTACAACTGCACGACAGCCCAATTTGCACTTATTTTACGCCGGTGTGCACGATGGTCTGGCCCAAATATATCATGGGCCTAGTAAAAGGCCACTCTTGCTATTACATGCTACTACATTCGTTCCCTCTGTAGCGCACACATGTACAATGTTCTTATGTTCTTTTTGCACGTTGCAACACCCACCCTCTTCGTCCTTTCCTGGTCAATTCTGGGAACACCTTTAGCCTCAAGTTGTTCTCATTTAGGTTACCAACTAATTCATCACGACATTTGCTGGATCAGAATAACGACTCCTTACAAAATGAATCAAGGTTTTCAGTTACGTAGGTAGGATGTTGCATCACTCAAAAATCCTAAAACCATGTGTCTTTTTTGCTTTTTTATATAATGAAACCTTAATCTTTTTTCTTCAAGGAAATTCGTAATTATGTGGTACAACAATTACGGGCACATCTTTTTTTTTTTTGGGCCTGGTGATTCCATTACTCAGGTACCCAGCTGACGATTCGATGGTCCAAAATCGGAAACTTTCTCTGCGTCCATTTTCAGGACGAGGCGTGTCCTTGCTCGCGAGATGGAGCCCTCCGAGCTGAAAATTTCCCCTCTAAATCTCTAATGATAAACACTGGTGGCCCTCGTGGGCCAAGTGCCGACGTGCCGCCCATTCATGCGCGCCCTAACAATCGGACGGCTGTGGGGGCTTTACGTTTGATGGCGGGCGGCCCAGATGTGCAAGTTGTCTCACAGAAAACACTTGGCAAAAATTGGAAAATTTTCCCGCGGCGCTTCCAGTTAGTCCCCGTGCTTACATTTGCAAGGTGTCAAATGAAGCTCATCATTTTCCGAGGCACAGTGGCGCACTGTGTCCACGTCGGACATCGATCTGATCCGATCCGATGCTGAGCCCACTGGTCTAGTCGTGTAGACCAACAGATCGATGGGCGGGCCAGCGTTTGTAATTAATCAAAAGGGCGTTGTGACGAAAGGAACTGCGTTTCTACGAGCCTCTGGTGCGCCGGCCTAACTGGGATGGTGATGTAGCCAGCGAGTACACGGTGGTTGTGCTTGTGCATGCTTTGTTCTAACTTTGTCTAAAGCTCGCCATTATGGCGATGTATGTATGATCATCGAGCTCACTCGCTGTGGTTGGTGAGCGCGTGCCCACCCCCCAACCCCCCTCTCGACGCCCGATCGCTATGGGCGAACCATATCACTACGCCAGCAGTATAATCGTGTTACTTCAGGATTATCCCATATATGGTGGTTTGAGCTTTTTTTCTTCTTCTTTAGTCGTTTATATATATATATATATATATATATATATACACGATTATCCCATATATAATGGTTTTGAGCTTTTTTTCCTTCTTCTTTAGTCGTTTATATATATATATATATATATATATATAGTATCTCATGACGTAGAGAGTATTTTGTCTGATCGAGAATATGTATGTAGTATCACAGTATATAAGAACATTTATGTAGTGTTTATACATTTTTAGAGGTAGTATGTATAATTTTTTGGACATACTCCTTTTTATATCACGAATATTAAGGTATTTATAAAATATGCTAAAAACTATGGACTCTCTTGTAATTTTTCATATGGTTCGCATTGAAGTATCTTATAATTAGTATCATCATTGTTAGCTAAAACTAAAAACTATGGACATACAGAAGACTTGGTATACATGGGTATATACTACTTTACTTTCCCATCGTGGAGGTATAGGGAAGAGCGTAGTGTAGGTGGGACGATTAGTCCCACTATGTGAAGTAAACTCCTTTTATTAGTTAGTTCTATTGTGTGGGTGTAAACTCCTTCTTTTAATAATTAAGATAAGATGATATCAATAAGTGTACTCAAATGCTAGACCCGCCTGTTTACAGTAGTGCCGTAATACATCAGTTGTGTACTACATTCATAGGAAGAAATGCATGCACGTATCATGAGAACGGGGAGGATGCATGCTCAGTTCAGTCTCTCCTCTGCTCTCTCTGCTTTTCTGCAGCTTTCTGAATTTTCTGAACTCTGCACCTGCTGTCATGAATTTTTTGTTTTTGTAATACTCTGAAAAATAATATTAATATTAGTAATAATCGCGTCTTAAGGGTGGGAGTAATTAATTAAATAGTGATAATAATTAATTAATTATTAACCTCTTAAGGGCACAGGTGTAATTAAATAAAATAGTACATATAAAAATAGAATTTTGGAGTTTTGTGAGCTATATAAATAGATTTGTAGAATTCTAGAAACCCTAGCATTTTTCTTCCCTTTGCATGATTTTCTCTTCCTCTGGAATCTTGCGCGCATTGCTTTGCTCTGCGTGGGTTGCTTTCTGTTGTCTTTTTGCGGCCTACCCCAATGTGTTCTTGGATTCTCTGCTTGCTTCTTTGTGCAATTCTTTGCTGTAGAAAATCTTGCTAATCGAGTTGTCGCGTGGACTTCTGCGCGTGTTCTGCCCTTGACCTTTCTGCGAGCGAAGCCAGGCGCCCAGCGCCCACAGTAAAACCTTCTCTGCTGTTATCTTTCTTTGTCTGCTGCGCGTAAGCGTGGGCTGCTTGTCTGTTTGTCTTGTTCTTCTTGCGTCGCTTCCACTTGCGTGGGGTGCATTAGAGGCTAGCGGATGCGCTGCTGCGTAGTTCTTGTTGTCTTTGTCGTTGGTTGCGCGTGGAGGCTAGCGATCTGCCAGAGCGAACCGATGGTTGTCTTGATCGACCAAGGCTAACTTCTTGGTTGTCTTTGCGTTTGGATTTATCTGTTCTTCTGCAATTTCTTCTTTATCTTGCGTTGATCTGCAAGATTTCTTGAAGCGTCATCCGTGACCGACAATTCCTTTGCGATCGCCAAATAGTGGGTAACGATCTAGTATTTTTCTCGATTTTGTATATTTAATTAGTGAGGTTTTATAATTTTCTAATAGAAGTCGATTAATAGATCCGTTAACTTTCTTTATGATTGTACAATTTATTCGGGTACCTTAATGGCGAAATTTGAAAATCTCATCTACTAGTTAATTGTAGATAATTTCGATATCTTTCTATAGCATATTTAATCATGTCAATCGGACAAGTAGATTTCGAGTTATGTTTTCGGAAGACCGCTGTTTTTCTGGTTATCGTCTTTCGGCGCTGTTTTAGTAGACTGTAGATTAAAAATAGTAAATAAGCTTAATTAGAGTTTTGATCTACATGAAAGTTGTAGATAATTGTCCAATGGTTCTGTAGGATCTGAGAACGCGAATTTTGGTTGAGTAAATCAAAAGTTATGAATTTAGGAAGACGGCTGTTCGAAGCGGACAGATCGGTTTTTGGGCTAAATCACGGAGGGTTAGATGATTTAATTAGAAGTCTTCGTAATCTAAGAAAATGTGGGTAATTTTATGAAGAATCCAGAATGGGGTGGTTTGTGGTGATCGGACTTTCAGTCAAAAGTTACGTTCGTTTTAGTACTAAGACCGCAATTGGTAACTAATCGATGCAGATAGCGTGGTATATTTGGGGACGTGTAAGGCGATGTCGATTGATTGCTATTCTTGTTGCTGTAAATTGTATTGAAGTTTGTGTATTTAATATAGGAGGCGTCGTGCGTGTTGCGTCTTCTAGTCAAGCGTAAATCGCAACTAGTAAAAGCAAGTGCATGGTGAGCGCGATCAATGATCGATCACTTGTTTTCTTTATCTTCTATTACCATTATTGTTGTGCTTTTATTTTGTTTAATTGCAAGCAATAGAATGGTATGGATTTATATTGTTAATGGACATGATGAAAAGTTGGATATGATGTTTATGATGGAGTTTGCATGTTTGCATACATAAGCATCTTTGCATAAGAAGGTGATCATGATGATCACAACTCCACGGGAGTGGAGGAGGTCCCGATCCTTATGGAGGCGGGCTTGAGAGTGAATGTTGTCGCGAGCATTCACTCACGCTATCTTACGATCTCTGAAAGAAGTGCATGTGGACATGTAGAATAGATTTGCATTGATACATGAGATTAATTGATGAGAATATTAATGGAAGTACATGATGATAATGAAGTTATTGAATCTTTGATGATTTATTATTGTTAGTTGTATATCGATGTGTTTCTTGAGTCGTGGACTCACCTTGCTCTATTGTTGTCTTTAGGTGATCTTGAGGTCAAGTAATTGAGGGCGAGTAGAGCACATGGACAACACATGATCATTAGTCATAATAATCTTTTCATTCAATATTGGATTACTCTTGGACATGTTAGTTATTGAATAATGTTTAGGATATCATTTGGACTAGACTATTTGCTTTATTAATTTGGATTCATTGGTTGATGCTGCTTTGGATTATTTGCCTGGTTATAATTCCCATTGCTTATTTATTGTCGCTTGATCCATAATTACATATTCGTTTGTGGTCCATTGATATGATTATCATTGTTTCCTTGATGTAATTTTATAGTGTGTCGATAATTATTAGTTTAAAGTGTAGTGTGGTGGCATTCTAGGCTCAGTGTTGGGCTGGGGTGTTACAGTTTTACTGGGGAGTATTTCAGAGTTTGATACTCTTTGACTGGTCCCAGACCCGACAACTTTCTGTTGCCCTGCTATTCAAGTGGTGATTTCAATTGGACGGACCGGCCGGCCTCCTTTGACCCTAGAATACTTTGCCCCAAGGGAACTTCCAAAACTGAGGCCGCAACAATACTACTGATCCGTAACCGTAGCTTAACTTAATGGACTGATATTAATTCCTTGCATCTATCATTTGAGATGGGCAAGAGAGAGAAAAAAAGGAGCATAACTTAATGGCCTGATATTAATTTTTGCATCTATCATTTGTGACGGGCAAGAGAGAGAAAAGACTATGTTTTGTTGGTGATTATTTCCCCTTGAGCTGTCGAAAAAATGATATAGAAATGCAAGTGATACCGATGAGGATTAAATAATCCCTAATAAATAAGCTTACAGACTGGGTCAAAGACTCGGTAAATAGCCTCTATGTATACCCTTGATCGGGGAGAAAATGCTTAATTCAACTCAAGCATCGACCACCCTCTGATCGGACAAGTACCACCATCAGATATGTGAACCCAGCTTTCATGCCAAGGAATATGTCTACCTCAATCAACCATTAAAAGGAAACGTCTCTTGTCCCTTGACAAAATAACACAATTTCACTTCATGTCTCTAACAATAACCGCTCAACGATTATGCGTGGAAGGAGACTCTATGACAACAACCACTTGCCCATGTGTGAGATTAAGGAACCAACAAGGCGTCATCATGACGACAATTAGCACCCTTGAACACTATATAAAGAAAAATCAGGATGACAAAGGGAGAGAGATCGGAATGATAGTTTTAGTCGCACCTTGTTCATCATGAGAACAATGCATCCCAATTGCAATCTTATTCAATACAAGAACACATGAAGTAGGGTTTTATTCTCTTGGAGAATGGTGATCCTATCTAAACACCTATCTCCTCTGCATAATCCCTAGGTCGCGTCTTTCGTATTTACTTTGTAAGATCAACAATAGTTAAATCAACAGGGCAAGACAACAATTAGAATCAATTCTCCATCAACCCTCATGCGTTTATGGCGGATGAGTGGAATAAGAAGAACTGGTTTGACCTCGTGAATTACGTGGGGATCAACATGGATGCTGTTATGATGAACTTGAGTGGGACATCATCTTTTCGGGGCTTGTTGCTGGTCACGGAGTCAACCCCAATGAGATGTTAGAGGACTCATTGCAACTAGCGCCTCAATGGTCGGAAGGAAATCGAAACCTCCAAGAGCAAGGGTGCAAGTGGCGAAGCGACATCAACCGTTCGAGGTCATAACCATGTAGAACCATTTTGTCCTTCCATATAGACCGAGAAGACTTGGTATACATGGGTATATACTACTTTACTTTCCCATCGTGGAGGTATAGGGAGCGCATCCATCGATCAATCCGAAGTTCTTCGACATACCACAATAGTATTTGAAGAGTTCCAAGATGGTTGGAATCCCCAAATCGCCTTCTGAGAATACACAAATACGCTTAGAATCATGATGGGCGGGTATCGGATTCACAAAATCCACCTCAAAATCTTGACGCTTACGCGAGAAGAGGTGCGACAATGTCAGGCGCACTCGCGATAAACTCACGAAGGCGGCTATCTTGCCCTCCTGTTACGATGGGAGGTATTGCCCGTCGCTTCCTTCCATGCAATTAAACTTGATCAGGATCAAACCCTTCACCACCGAGTAGGGATCTTCTGTTGTTCCTCTCGAACTTCGGCAAAGTTGGATTGATCTATCTCCATCATTTGATTTGGTCTAGATCTAGAATTTTTCTTTGCAAAGGATTCTTAATCAAGGAGTGAGTTGAAGACAAAGCTCGAAGGAGATGAACCGATTTGGAGGAGGTAAAAAATCTTGAGTTACCCCTTAAGACATATTTATAGCCTCTCACCTATGGCGAAAAAATCGTGAAGGATACAACGGTTGGAATTCTCAGGAACTACTCCTAACGGGTAGAAACCCACATGACCGTTCACCTTGTTTTTAGTTCGTGCAATGGCTAAGTGAAATAATTTTACAACTCAATCAAAATAATTTCTGGACCAAGTTAATAATCCTTAATAAATAGTATTACTAGCTACGGTGATTATCGAACAAAGACTCGATCAATAGCCTCTCGTATACCCGGTCAAGGAGATCACGCTTAATTCAACTCAAGCATCGACCACCCCATGGTCGGACAAGTACAACCATCATTCATGTGGGCCCAACTTTGAGGCGGAAACATGTTTTCACCTCAATCAACATTAAAAGAAGCGTGTGTTCTTGTCCCTCGACATAATCACACAATTTTGCCTCCGTCCACGACAATAATCGATCGACGATCGTGTGGAAAGAGACTCTCGACAACAACCACCGCCCATGTGTGAGATTAAGGAACCGACAAGGCATCTCTCATGAAGCAACAAGCGCCACCCCTTGAACACTATATAAAGAGAAAATCGGGCGACAAATGGGGAGAGAGATCGGAATGATTGTTTTAGTCGCACCTGTTCATCACAGGCGCAGTGCATCCCCAATGTAATCTTATTCAACACAAGAACATATGAAGTAGGGTTGTTATTCTCTTGAAGAATGTACGACCTATCTAAATACCATGTCTCCTCTGCATAATCCCCTAAGTCACGTCTTTCGTATTTAATTTGTAAGATCAACATCAATTCGTCGACAGATACCAGATTATCAGGTTTTTGTGCCGATAAACTTTCATCTCTAGTTAAGTCACGGCAAACTTGTAGTGAAATTGCTCAAATCTTAAGAGCAGTTGTGTACTTGCGTGTGCTGTTGCCTGTTGGTTAGGCGCGTTCACTTGATCTCTCGATTGCTCCATATATTGATATATTATGTTTCTAAAGAGGGTAGAAGTTCTTTCTTTGGAAGACTGAAAGTACAAAGTGGGATTCCTCCCTCTAATGATTTGTGTGCCTATTGAAATTTGTTGCCAACAAAACTAGGAGACCAGAGGAAATCTGGAGTGGCGCTTAATGCAGGGCATGGGCTAAGGTCTTGTTTGAGGGAGCTGTAACTTTTGAAATAAGCTGTATTTTGGTTTTTTTTAGCTGAAAAGCGGTTGTAGATGATATTAGTAGCTTTTCTTGAGAGGTCATTTGACAATCTGGCTTTTATTTGTTTGGCTAGTTGGCTGCTTTAGATGTGGATAAAGTTTGAAATGTCTAAAAAAACTTTGAGAGCTCTAATGGCATGTTTGTGTGCTAATTTAGTGTAAACATTATTTTTTTTGCCGAAGAATTGATTAAACAACATAATTTATTTACAACTTTCGCCTAACCAATTGTCGCATTCATTTTGGATCTGATACATCCGTGCCTTTCTTCCCCATGAAATCACATTACAATTCATAAAACAATTTACTCTTTGCGCCCGCTCGGCCCCCCCTCCCGTAGCGCCGCCGTCACGACTAACCCGTCGCGCCCCCTCGGTCTCACGCCGCCGGCCTTCCTCGGCCGCTCCCCGTATCCACCAACCAGTTAGGTGAGCTTCCCTTGTCTCCCTGGTGCTTGTGGTTGCATCCTTCTTCCCCCTCTCCTCCTCAAGTGTCGCCGCCGCTTCCTCCTTCCTCGGTTCCGGCCACCGCGCATTGCCGCTCGACCGCCATCGTCCACCTCCAGACACGACACCACCTCCAATGGGACCACCTCCCCCTGGGCATTCCATTTTAGCCCTCACCGGCCACCGCTTATCACCTCCGTCGTCGCGCCTCGGTTGCCCTTCCTGTTCTGTATTCTATGTTCTATGTTCCTTCTCTATCTGACTGACAATAGAGCCCACCTGTAAGTGGCCCAATGACAGTCTATGATGAAATGTTGTAATTCCTTATCAAATTGAATCAGATCTGCCATCATTTGAATCAAATTTGCAATAATGTGATAATTAATTAAGTGATTCCTATCAAATTGAAGCAATATGGTGATAATTAATTAAAAATTCCTTATCAAATTGAAGCCTTATTCCAATTAGTAATTAATTGAAATACAACATTTGAATCAAGTTAGTTAGCATGATAATTAGTTAAATGAGTATTTTACTAAGGGCATTCTCACGTCAATAGAAGTTGTGAGCACACTCTACGCCACATGCGAGGTAACCAAACAACCTGCTTCCATCCGTCGTGCATCACTCTCTGCGATGCAACCAACCAAATAATATTTCAACGCAACCTAGCCCTAATAAAGCGACAGCGGATAACCCACTATTCATCTACTCGATCGACTAGATTCGACTTGGATGATCCGTACAGACCAAACTAAGAGCATGGGGACAGCCAAACGCACTGAGCGCTGTTTTTCTTATCACGGAGGATTGCATAAAATTACGAGACATCCGAGCGCTGCAACGATGAACTGACCTTTTCACGTTGTATCAATCTGAGTCGTCCAAGCCTGATCGAACGGCTCATATTACTTGGGTAGAATGAGTTCGCTCACCTTTTCGCTCGATTAATTGCAGCATGATGGGAGTAACCACGTATGGCTGGATCGGCAACGCATTAATGGCTGGCGGGGTCAACTATGAAATCGACGAGGACGTTGGTGACGCGCCGCGGCAGCAGAGCCGCAGAGGAGAAAGCCATCGGGAGTTGCAGCTTTCAGAGCCATCCTCCCTCCTCGCAAGAGAGGCCCCCAGGCGCGCAGGCAGCCGTTCTTGACCTCTTCGACCCGGCGTTTCACGTGAACGGAATCTAACCCTGTTCTGCTCCGTTCCGTTAGGCCGCTAACTAGGCTATCGATTATCGAAAGTGGATAGGGATCAGCAGGCCCTAGCAAGAAATCGATCTTATCATTTTATACTTTTACTAGCTGAATGCCTGTATTTTGTTACAGATAAGCACGTCGAGTCTATGTTGTCGAACTCGGCTTGCTCCACGCCCTCAGCTCGAGCTTCGACCCAGAATGGTGTCGTGCCTCCACAGCTATGCTCAGTCTTCAGTCTACACCCTGCCCTTGGCTGCACTGCCTCTACCCTCATGTTAGCACTAATTATCTTAGTCTACGCTACAGCTATGCTCAGTTGCTTTGACCGTTTAGGAAGAGCATGAGCAGGTTGTCGTATAGGCCAACACGAGGAGTAGCACGGCGCCCACGCGCTGAGTAGCTATTGCGCTGCCTTCGTTGCCGGGCACTGTGAAGGATGCAATCTACTACGTAAAATCTCATCGCGAGATAGTTTTAAACCATCATTACGTATAATTTTTGAATAAATGCGAATTTATACATGCAGTGATGACGTGAGATCATCACGACGGTTTTTAAGCGTCTGCGAAAAAGGTTACCATCACATACGGTTCTTGTTGAGCCGTCGTGATAACTTTCTATTGCAAAAAAACAAAAAACAAAAGCGGATTTTCACTTATGCGGAGCCTCCGAGCCTCGCGAATGAATCGATATGGATTTCGGATTGAAATTTTCGTTGGCTTTCCCACAATAGCCACATCACGATAGCATCAACTCAATCCATTCACGAGCACTAAAAACAACACGGCATCACCCACATCATAGTAGCATCAACTCAATCCATTCACGAGCACTAACATATCACGGTAGTAATTCACATCACATAGCAAAGGGGAGTAGAGAGTGAGGTCGTTGGAGGCTAGGGTGGCGAGTCGTGGGAGGTGGCGGCGATGAGGTGGGGTGAGTGGAGGAGGCTGTGCGCCTTGAGCTCGAGGGGAGGGAGCGGGGTGGCAAGTAGAGGAGGTCGAGGCGGCGAGGTCGTGGGGCCGGGCGGCAGGTTGGGCGAGTGGAGGAGGCGCGAGGCGGCGAGCTCGAGGCCGGAGCGTAAGGTCGAGGCGAAGGAGATGTGAGAGGAGAAATAGCGGATGAGGAGATGGAGGACTCTGTTAATATAAAGAGATTTTCGACCCGCCCATTAAGTGTAAATTTTCGTTTTCCGCCCAACAAAACAAAAGTATCACAAGCGGTTTATACAAAAACAAATCGTGATGAGATATCCTGAGCAGGTTCATATCATGAACCGCTTTGTGATAAGCGTCTCATCCGCAGACGGTTCTTATCTGAACAAATGCATGGTGAGTATCTCATCAAAACTATGGTAAAAATCCAAGCCATGGTAAATCTAAAATCACAGATGGTTCTAACCACGAACCATCATGATATCTATATTCTGACAGTTCGTCTTGGAATAAATGCTGTGATTATTTATCACGAGACGGTTCTGTGATGAGGCGTTTTCTATGGCTGTTTTGTAGTAGTGCAAGGGCGAGGTGGAGGTATTGGGATCGGACATCACGACATAGAGGAGGCGCGTCCAGCGTGGCTGGGAGGCCGTGGTAGAGGAGGCCAGCGATTGGGTTTATTAGGTCGTGTGAGAGGAGGCGGCGATCGGTCAGAGTCTGACGTTGTAACATCCCTTTTCGGTAAAATCGCGATAATTTAAAATTTTAATTTTTAATTTAAAAAGTTTTCAAAAGCTATTTTATTTGTTGAAAAATTTAATTTAACTTTGTGGTTTATTTTGAAGCTTTGAAAATAAAAATAATCGTTTGGATTTTATCGGTTTAATTTAAAGCTTAAATTGAATTTACGAAGGAAAAATATTTTAAAGGGATAACATAAATTTCAAAAAAATCCAAAATTATTTTATGTAATCTTTTCAAGTTTCTAAGTATTTTATAAAATTTTCTTGAAATTTTTGGATTTATTTATTTTGGATTTTCTTTATTCCTTTTTTTTCTCTCTCTTCTTCTTCTGCTCATCGTCTTCTTTCCATTTAAGCTCGGTGCATGGCTGGATTCCAGAGCCCCCATCACCCTAGTGTTCCATGCCTGCACCTTGGATTCCCTTCTCATGCTTGCGCCCAGCGCCTGCGCCCTCCCTTGCCTCAAGCCCCCTCGGCCAGGATTTCCACCGCCTTGATCCACCTTGACACACGGCTCCTTGCCCCTCTGCCCTTTGCCGGCGGCACTCCGTCTTTGCTCCTCCTCCTTCCTCTCCTCTAAAGCCGGTAGTGCCCGTGCATGCCCCATGCCATGACCCATTGCTCACTGAAACCAGCTCCTTACTCAGCCTTGTGTTGTTCCCTCTGCTTTCCTCTCTGTAAAGCGAGGCGTGACCCCATTCTACTTCCTCCCTCCTCATTTTCTTCCTCGGTAAAAGCCCAGTAATTGCTCTTCTCCATGTCGTGTGTGCACTTGCGTGCCTCCCAGTCTTGCTCCCTTCCTCCCTTCCTCTGTAAGACCAACAAGCATCTCCTGCTACTTCTTCAAAACAAGCAAGCATCTCCTTCCCTCTTCTCCTTCTGAAACCAACAGCTCTCCTTCCCTATTCTTTCCCCCCCATTGTCGAGCTCCCCATTTCTTCTTTCTTCTCTAGCGGGCCACCCCATTGTTGCAATCAATGAATGTGGATCCTTTGTGCTGCTGTGACGAGGTGTGCCTCATGCGCCTTTGCCCTTCTTCTTAGACTTGAAAGCACCAATCATGTCTTTGCGACTCACGGCAAACATGTGACCAATGTCCCCATGTGCCACATTTGTAGCAACTTTGGTCACCTTGCCATAGGGCTTCTCATCGCTTCTTTTGTCGCCCTTCTTGGCTTGAGCATTTTGCTTGGTCTTGCGACCCATGACCTTACCCTTCTTACATCTTTCTTTTGTGTGAGGCTTCTTCACCTTATAGTTTGCTAGCATTGACTTCATGGCCGACATTGCTACTAGGTGGTGTGAGATGTAGTTATTTCTTAGAACATCATCTTGAGATTCCGCAACTTACATGATGTCAATCGGTTGGCATACTTCTTGTGGCCGTCTTGACAATAGTTGCGTCACGGATTACACGCATTCGGTGAAAGGTAGAGATAGTTTTCTCAATCTTCTCCTCATCTGTGATTACCTTACTCTGAGTGAAAGCGGTATAAATTTTGTGCAAGCGATGTACTCCCCACGATCTTGTAGTCACCAAAGCGTAGTTGGTTCCATTCCTACTCAACAGGAAGAATGGCGTACTTTAGCTTCTTGAACAGCTTCTCCAATGCGGTCCACAAAGCTAGTGTGTTCTTCTATCATATACTCATTCTTGGCGTTAGGCGAAATAGTGTGCGAGAAATGAAGTGCTTGATCATTTTCCTCGGCAATTGAAATGGCATCCTTCAAGGTGCCTAATCCGATAATGTGCACAAAGCTTCTTGGTTCCAAATGCGATCTCGACATCGGATGCCCAAGTCAAGTAATTACGGCCATGTTGGGGCTCTTGAACTCGGTTTATGATGTCGACCATCGCATATTCATGCAAAGAGTTCATAATATTCTTGCTAGTAATTTGCATAAAAATGGTTGCAAAATTCTCATAATGTTCCGTATTTTCTATACATTTTTCATGATTCTTGCTATTTTAGATTGATTAAAAGCAATATATGTTGGAAATATGCCTAGAGGCAATCATAAAGATGATTATATTTCAATATATTCATAACATTGGATAATATGTTTTCTTGTTCATAGAATATTATCAAGTATGTGACTTGATTGTGAAACTCTATATTTTAGTGATAATTATTCTTAAGCGTTCCACGATCGAAACATATGAGAACACATATGAATAGACTAGCATATGTATTGGTTGATGACTATGTTTCACAAGTCATGGATATGGAGATATCAAACCAATAATATGGACACATATTAGAGAACATGGTGTTGGAAAATACACACCTTGAGACCTTTGTTGAGATTGTTATGATTTAATGTATCATTAGTTGGTCTCAAGCAATGATGATGTATAATATTTAGACTGAGATCGACATAGTTTCCTACATATGTAGTAGCACTCTTAGGGGTTGCCAAACACTACTAAATGGCAGGTAGTTATAAAGGCACCTTTCGGGTATGCTATGAAATACGCGGAGGATGTATTTGTCGGATATGGGATTTGCCCCTCCTAACATAACAGGAGAGATGTCTCTGGACCCCTCGTTGTTGTCGGATAAAGAAAGTGCATGGCCATGCCACTAGTGGTCGAAGTGTCGACCACATGAAGTTATTCGACACTTGATCGAGAAAGCATTGAGCAGTCCATGGATGATACAACATATCACATGGAGTTCAACGGACATCGTGAGGCAAAGGGAGTATACGAGAGGTCTTTCGATTCGATCGGATCTGAACTAGTCGTATGGAGATCTGAGTGGTCGAACATGGTCACTAAGTGGTGAGACACAGTCGTAAGGGGTTATGAATTGGTCGAGACCAAATATGAATGGGTCATATAGAGATATGAGCTAGGCGTTAGTGATATGGACACAGTCGTAAATCATATTGCATTAAGGTTAGTCAGATATATTCTATGTGTGTTTGAAAATCGTTATTTCTTGCTAGGTACTGTGACGACTAGTGGTAGGAAAAGAGTTTTGAAGTCACAACCGATTACACATGAAACTATAGGGTCACACACTTAAAGGGTGATTTGATTTGGATAGTGATCAGATTCTTGTATGCCTCTAGTTAAGTAATGGGCCTCAAGTTGAGACCCATCATGGATACCTATAAATAGAGGGTGGTAGCAAGGGTGTGATGACGATCTTTTGAAGAACTTTTGAAACCCTAATAGCCATGCCTTCCTCAACCACCTCTGCGGTGCTAGCACTCCGGTAGCGTGGTGTCCTGCCCGTCACGTGTGGATACCTTGGAGGTATTGTTGCGAAGCATCAACACTAAGATGATCCGCAACTCACTCGACCACTCGGAGGAGCGGACCTGCGTAGTCGACTACTTGTAGGAGAGGCGACGCCAAATGCGACTACGACCGTATCAACTCGCTACATCGATATCACTTCGCTCTGGTCGTAGCGTCTAGTGGTAATCTCGATCTATTACTAGCAGAGGTTCCTTGGTTGCGCGGTAAAAATTTTATTTTGTGCTATCATAGCTTTCGTGTGATCCTTCAATATAAACAATCACATATAATCAAAACAATAAGTACAATACATAAATTGCATAGAAATAATAAATACAAAGTTAGACATGCTTCAAATGCTAAAACCGATTCAAAATTTGAATTCTCGAGACCCTTTACTGTTGGAATATGAATTTTTATGAATTACGCAATTTGTAGGGGCAAAACAGCTAATTTCCTGTCTTGAGTAAATTGTTCGCGTAATTTTCAGAATTTACGAGGGCCTTCTTGCAAAAATCAGGATTTTGTCTTTTTCGGCCGATAGCGGCCCGATTTCCTGACCCATTCCTTGGGCCCGATTCGGCACATTGCGCTGACCCGCTCGGTCGGTTCAAGAGGAGGTGAGGTAGAAACCCTACCCTGTTCCTCTGAGTGGCGGCAACGAGGCTATGCGGTGACCTTCCTCTGCGGTGGGCAAGCGGCCGTCTTGAGCCATCTTGTGATGGCGTCGTGGCCCACGTAGGCCAAATTGGTGGCCATTGAAGTGTCGCCCGAGTGGGCGGGGCAGCGATCGAGGTGGTGCAAGCGTGAGGAAGCGGCGGACGAGCGGCGTTGTAAGTCTGTGAGGCAATGGCCGGGAGGCGAAGAGGCTGCGGCACATCTGGCGTCATCTGCTCTTTCATGAATGCACCGTTTGGCTTAATGGCGACTTCAAGTCGGCTCGCGGTAGATCGACGGATTTACAATCCACGGTGCAATCATCATCGACTCTTTCAAGCAATCTACCGTCGATATTGTGCGGCGACTTCAAATCGGCTCGCGATGATAGAAAGCGGTTTATGCGATATAATAAAATAATCTAGAAAGCAACAATTAAGGAATTGAAAGCGATCTATAAAAGCGATTCGATATCACGAGCATCGTACTCTGACGGTTACCTTCGATCCAGAAAAGTAGGTCGAATCGATCGTATTGATAGCGTGTTGAGGATCCGTCATTGGCGAGTCGGTCAGAGCAATTACCTCGTAGACAAACTTAGAATCGTAAGAACAATACAAGAATACCACGAACATAATAGTAGATTGAACACATAGATATGAGAAGATTTCTTACTTATCTTTATTGTTCTTATGTAAAATTATAGTACAATGGTCTAGAATCCCTTTT
This sequence comes from Hsuehochloa calcarea, assembly GCA_036346395.1. NCBI lineage: Eukaryota > Viridiplantae > Streptophyta > Magnoliopsida > Poales > Poaceae > Hsuehochloa > Hsuehochloa calcarea. The sequence continues at coordinate 78,695 of JAYEVG010000086.1, read as the reverse complement.
TATATAATCTATTGAAAGAATAAAAAATCCACTATAAGCCAATTCTGTCTGACCTGGACTCGGTTTCTTAGCAGTGCCAACACTGCCGCTACGTCTGCATCCGATCGCGGTGGCCACCGCGGCAAAGTATGGATGGCAAAGTTGACGCCAAGACCGACCGGTTCTACTGTCTTCTCTAAGAATATAAGAATTCGGAGTATGGAAAGGAATCTACCGTCCACTTCTCGCTGACCAAACCAGCCACCCCCAACCTTTTATTATCCCTATCCGGCCTACCATTAGAATGTTCTAATGTGGAGCATGCGTGATGGGCACCTATAATAAACATGCTTCTTCCAGAAATATTTCACTCATATCTTGATGCACTACAACTTGATGGAGCATTCTGCTCAAGTTTGCACATTGTCCATTGATCGCAATTTGTAGTCTGCTTTGACCAAAACGAAGAACAAGTCTGTTTGAACCTATGTATATACACGCAGGAGAGCTGCGTATCATTGCATTGAGATGATGAGCTGATGCATGGTCTTAATCACATGCATTGTACTCTAGTGATGTGTGCAGTCAAACTATATAAATTTTAACCAAATATATTGTTTAAAACCATTTTGTTTGGGTATATGGGATTAACACGAGTGAATTTGTTATGAAAAGTACTTTCACAATATTATACTTTCACAGCTATTTGATAATTTACGATAATATAATTAGTGCTAAAAGAAGTATCTTATTGATTTTGAAAAGACCCTCGTTAATTAGTCGTCGGTGTGGCACTATGGATCGTTCTTTTCTTTAGTGGCACGTCTCATATATATGCTCCTTGATTTGTTGGCCCATCGATCGGTGATACTGCTGGCTGGCCGCAGCCGTTGTCTAATCTCGTTGCTTTTAAGCGTGCCCTAAAGCGAAGCTTTTACACAATGGGGGCCAACCTTTAAAGCAAAGCACGACGCTAGGTTGATTAGTGCAAGCCTTATTTCCATCAAGCTCTTTAATTACTTGAAAGTGTAAAGCTCCTGACGAGATCATGTGTCATTAATCGCTGATCCCTTCTCTGTGCAAAGAGCAGTGTGTGGCTTTGAAACAGGGATCACCTGCCATTCACCACCAACCATGCTGTTTTTGTTGTGCAGAGATATCAAACCATGCCATTTTTCATATTTCCACTCTGCTAAATCTAGGAGTTGTAATGTAGCAAAGTTCAGATAAGAGATTGGACAGCTCTCTCCTATCTACCTAGGTAAAAGTGGCAGATTTCTGCGGGCCAGCAGATCGCTTGCACTGTTATTAGATCTTGTGATCAAAGGAACTTTGGGGCTTGTGATTGCTAGAAGCCTGACCATTTGATTGCGAGGGAGAGGGGGAATAAAGGGAGCCTCCTCTCCTTTTCCAGGGATATATACGACCATGAGGGCATAGGCAGAGGTGTTCCTTTTTCCAACACCTCTCATGATCGAATCATTATCTGATATGACAAAAAAATCGAGAGGCCCAATCATTTATTCCTCAGAGAAGAAGAAGAAAAGGAAAAAGAAAAAGGAGGAGTGAAATGTAAACTTGTGGCTTGTGCGAATCTACACATGTATTCATTCATTCATTCAAAAAAAAAAAGTCTACAAATGTAGCAGTAGTACATAGTTTCCTCTTAAAAACGCTCTGGTTTTATAACCTCAAATTGCAATGTGCTTTACTAGTTACTCCATTATTTTGTTTGCTTTAGATTAGAGTATTCTGAATGGTTTAAGGATTCTGAGCTACCTTCCATTTCATTAGTTTTAATCCTGCTTGATCTGCGCCTTTATGGCGAGGACAGGCAGCGCTCACACTAGCCATCTTTCCGGCCGAACATCCTGAATCAACGACTTATGAATATCCCCCAAACCCCAAAGAGAGCTAGCTACAAGAGGATGGTGTCACATGGCCGGATTTCTTAACGTGGATTTTTTTTTTTGCTTAATTATCACAGGAGCTACCTGGACAACCACCACTTAAGCCAACCTCAAATTGGTGGCTCTAAGATACATAGTAAGCACTCATCGTACATAGATAGTGATAGACATCTCCCGTACGTACTAAATCGGCACAAACTGCCACTGAAAAGCAGGCTGCAGCAGGGATTTTTATTTCCACCGTACCGGCCTGCTCTGCAGGCCACCCCTGTAGAACCATAAACCTGTTTTGAAATTTTCGGTTTAGATAAATTTTGTTAAAAAAATGAATTTGTTTGAATTTTATTTTTAAAATTTAAATCAAAAAAGTAAAAAAAATCTACAAAATTTCAGCCAAAATTAGCCAATTTTTTTTTTTGCCCAAACCGGCTTTACAGGCCACCCCTTTTTTTTTTCGGTTACCAAAACCCGGGCAGCAGACCCGGCAGAATTGCACACTTTCGGTGCCTGCGTGCCGGTAACTGTTCGCAACGATTTTGTGTGTGAGAGAAATGGATCCTACATTAGCAGTGCCCATCTAACCATCTTAAGTTCTCTTCCAATGTTACACCAAATCATGATCACCAGATCAGGCCATCTTCATTGCGAAGCATAATTGTACGGAGGTTGCAGTGGTAATACAGACTAGGGCTGAAAAAATAGCTCGAGGCTCACATGCCTAACTTCGGCTCGTCTCGGTTCGGGCTCATGAATTTTCGAGCCGAGCTGCACATCGGCTTCGCCAAACAAACAAGTCAAGCTCGGCTCGGCTCGCAAGCCTAGTTTGGCTCGGCCCGAGCAGTCACGGAGGGTGGAGCGGTCGTAGAGTTTTACATTCTTGCGATTTCATTTGTTAGGAATAGGATGTGCTTGTTTTGGATGAACTTATGTAATAGGTCTTGTAACTATTGGATGGCTGAAGTAATGATAGAAAATTTTGTAATGCATTTTGAATGTACCGTTGTTCGGGAGCTTGGCTCATGAGCTCAAGCGAGGCGGCTCTAGTCGATCACGAGCGAGCCAAGTTTACTGTTCATCTAAGCCAAAGCGACCGAATCAAGCTAAACTAGGCTCGTTTTCACCCTAATGTTCGCTAAGACATAGCTGCTGGTGGGTAGCATGAGATGCTAATATGCTATTTGCTGTATGTATTGCTACGTTAGTTCCCGCTGTATCTCTCGTGAAATGCAAATCCCACCCTCGAGGAAGCGGACTGTCCACCCACCCAACAAGAAGACGAAACCGCATCCTGGCAATGCTCCTCCATCGTGCTGTGGAGTAGGTACCTGCCTAATTACAAGCGATGATTCCCTACTAAATATATTATTTTGATGTGTCTAACGACTCTAACCTAAATATTCAACAGATATTGATAACCAAACTTTATAGCGTTTGACTACGTGTAACCAATAGCAACTTTTTTTTTCACCGGAGGAGTATTTGTAAGACGAGCTCTATACTACAGCATCAGAAGTGTTTTTTAAGGCACCATGTTTCCCATTTACAAACAAGGATCGGTGCCAAACTCAGGGATGTTTCACGGTGCTTGGAAGATACACGAAGACACCGGCCGGCGTTCGAAAAACATCAACAGTTGATTAAACAAAAGATCATTCGAATCGTCTCATGTCCCAAGGTGGTAGTACAATTCATCTGCTTAATTACTATATATCTATTATCTTATTAAATAAGAGTAAAAAAAAAGTGACCATGTTTGTTTTTAAGGGCTAGAAATTCTCACATTAACCGGTAAAAAAGATCTACACCGTCGATCGTGGTGTACTCAGATTATAACGGTACAGATTAAAAGAAAGAGTCCATATCAAGTAAACTAAAACCGAAATTTGAAATAAAATAATAAAATCAGCAATTTGATTTCTATCACAATTCTTAAAGTAAAAGAGTCTATATCAAGTATAATAAAATTAAAACAAATAAAATAAGAAATTTAATTTTCATACGAATTACTAAGTAAAATCCCTCATTAATTATAATTCATAATAAAAATAATAAAAATTGGAAATTAGATTTGTATACGAAATCTAACAAAAAAAACTAAAATTTGAAATAAAAATATAATAAAATTAACAATTTGATTTCGATATAAATTCCAATAATTATAATTAGGAGTACAAACTTAAAATAATTGGCAATTAGATTTGTATACGAAATACAACAAAAAATAACTAAAATTTGAAATAAAAATAAAATAAAATCGGCAATTCGATTTCAATATGAATTTCAAAGTAAAATCGCTAAATAAGCGTAATCAAAATAAAAACAATGGGATTAAGATCAATTCCAAGAAAAAAATTAAAATTTGGACTAAAAAAGATTTGCAATTTGATTTTCATACAGTTCCAAAGTAAAAAAATCCATAAATAACTAAAATTTGGAATAAATTTAGCAATTTGATTTGTACACAAACTCCAATAAAAATATCAAAAATCTTTGAATAAAAATAAAATTTATAACAGGATAACACGAATGGTGTGGGAGGAGACACAAAAGAAGTTACCACGTTCACTCTATAAATCATGTATTTCTATTGTTGCCATTCGTATGCAATGCAAATAAAAATAACTAAAATTTTGATTAAAAATACAAGTTATAACGAGGAAAACACAAATGGTGCGAAAGGAGACCACGAAAGAGTGCAATGGCATCGATATATCTTGCAAGAAGACATGGACCCATAGGAAATGAAAAGCGAAGCGACAACGGTGGAGTTGAGGACAATGTTGTGTTGCTCATGAAGCCATTAATGAGAAAATCCATTGTTGAAGGAGCTAAGGGCCGTGATGACAAGTGGTGAGTGTCGGCATTGTTGAAGGTTAGTAGCCAAAGAAACTTCGATGATAAGGACACGTCGTTCTGCGGTGATGGCGAAAAGATTCTCTATATTGTTAGGCAATGACTAAAGCAGGACATGTCGATATTAGTAAAGATGAGATGTCGCCGTGGTTAGTGAGGAATTAAGCTTACAACGTTGATTTGGTCAACGTCGAAAAAGAAGTGGCGAAACCACGAGAGATGAGGGCGTCAAGCATGTATAACATAATACAAGCGTATGTACATACATGCAACCGAGCGAATAAAGCCTTGCGTCTGAGTAGAGGACCAAAAATCTTGGAGTAGAGATGGCCAGTTGTAGGGAATATGCTTGGGGTCACCGGAGAGCGTGACACGTGTTCCCAATGGGATCAACGATTATTGTATGTGTATGCGTGTTGATGTCGTAATGGCTAGCATTAAGCAATAATTAGGGAGAAATAAAAGATAACTATATGATAAAGTATTGCATTGTAAGGGTAGTAGCGAGAGAGATTAATCAAGATTTGGGCTTATTGTTGGAATTTGAAACAAAAAATCTTTGAGGGCGTGAAGAGATAAAAGTCACATGGTTGAAGATAAGTTTAAGGTATGTCACCCATGGTGCATTGGTGTATGCCCATGGTGCATGGGTGTATACATATGTAAACTAATAAGATAATTTAGTGTACACATAATCATTGTATTGCTTGAGATTAAATAAAGGTACATGTGCATGCATACAATTTTTTTAAAAAAACTTACAGAGTAAGAATAGGAGCATACCGCTACATGATCTATGTATAATGGAGAGTGATTAGTTTCTAAAAATACTCAACAACTTATTATGCTCAATGAGTTTCTTCCATCAATGCACATACTTCAATTACATTCCTCATACCGTAATTTTTTTTTCAAGTTTCTATTGTCATTTTTTATGTTAGAATATTTTAAAAATCTAAATAGCTTACAAGATATGTAAATATATTCTCTAGCATTTATACAAATTTGAAACAAATATAGTCCCATAAATAGAGCGGACCACCCGCTAGTTTATATATATACACACACTAAACAAGTAATCTCCACTAACTACCATCAATTTTATTTCTCTCTCCTCTCATGCAAGTACATCACATCTATTGGTTTATAACATTTGGGTGAAAATTGATTTATACAAATTACAATGAACAAATTGATTTCTATAAATTCCTGCTGCAACCTACGGGATATACTTGTGGTTAGTGCTTGTTTGCTGTAACTTGCAAACCGGAAGTCATCTCGTGTAGGCACCTCGGCGAACACGCAATCCAAGTCGTCGAGGGCAAATATTCTCGCAATCATCACCTGCTCTCCTCTACTCTACTGCTGCTACCCGTTCCGTGCTGTATATGCCCGGCCCGGCCCGGCCATGTGCACGAAATATATCCACCCACCTTACCGTCACGAAACAATGCGCTCCAATCACATACGACACACACTGCCATTTCCAAAACTGATTGCTGGTTCGGTAAATGCCATGACAGATGCGTACGTACGTGTACGTCGTGTCCCTAGCCTGCCAGCTTCTTCTTGGCCTCCCTAACCATGTGGATCGATCACTGGATACCGTTCTTCTGTAATGCTGCATTTTCAGGATACACATGTCCGAAATGCGGATAATATTTAATTTCAAATTTTATTATAAAACAAAGATTATAAATAATTAGTGATGTATAATCAATACTAACGAATGAGACTACATTGCATTTCTAAACATACTTAATATCATAATTATAACGAATATCTTGGTCGTACACATGACTTACGGTATAGTCGATGAAAACAAAAGCGATGCGGACTCGATGCAGCAGATCGTGAAGCGTCGCAATGTAGCAAGCGATCGCGGATCGTTGCTCATAAACCTTATTGCCGCCCGTGCGGTGAACTCTGCGACAATGGTTGGAATCTGCTCACCCTTACATCGGTGCGCCTAGAAGAAAGGACGGCTTGGTTCAAAGCGGCACAACCCTCGGCACAAGAGAATAGAGAGGAGGAAGAAGAAGAATTTGAATGAAAAAATGATCTCATTTAGTGCGGACTTCTCGAAAACCTTTTAAAGGTCGAGTCAATTACTCTCTAATGCTTGCTCAATAGAGCACATATTAGAACACTAATAGCTGCTAATTAAAAATCAATTAATGGTAATTAATCAGTATTTATTATATCCTAATTACATGTTGGTCTTCAACTTTGACTACATTCTCAAGGGAGGTCAAGAGGATCTCTGAAGAGGTCTAAGAGAAATCTCAGGGAGGTCCACGAGGATCTCAGAAGAGGTCCAATAGGACCACGATATTAAACCACACCCTCTTGGGTGATCAAGGAGTCTAAAGATCTCGAAGAGGTCTAAGTAGACTATAGTGTTAAGCCATACTCTCTTGAAGTGATCAAGGGAGGTCAAAGATCTCTTAGAGGTCAAGAGGATCTCCATATTCTAAGGGAGCTCCAGAGGATCTCTTGGAGGTCAAGAGAAATCTCAAGGGAGGTCAAGAGGATCTCTTGAAGAGGTCTAAGAGGAGGTATAAGGAAAACTCTCATCAGTCATATGAGACACTTGTTTGAGAGAGAAATGCCTGACCCAAAAGAAAGGTGGGCTTGGTTCACAACACGTTCACGGTCGTGCGTCACAAGTTACAGTCACGCAATTGCCACGCGAATAAACACACACACGTGCGTATGTGTGACTTTAGCTATAGTCCTTCTCATGTCACCCCCATGATATACATCACATGTACCAAGGGGTGGCAAGGACTCCACGTTATAAATTATTCTCCCACCACTTGGTTAGGCAGTATGGGACTAAACCATGCATGCTTTGGAATTTAGGAATGAATGCGTCTTTACAAATAAGGGCCCAATTCTAACAATCCCCCACCAATTCTAAGGCAAGCAGCAAAGAGGAAGATAAAAACTACTGTGTTGAAGATTTGTTTATATACTAGTCTTTCAGTGTAAGTCTCGTACGGGTTGAACTTGCACATATAATAACAAGGTTTATCTTCTCATAATTGATGAATGACTATGCCTTGAATTCACAGTCTTTTGTGATTATATTTCACTTGAAATCTCAATTGATACTAGGTACATTAAAGAACCAAGCCTAGCAGGAGCTTTATTTGGTCATGCTCCCTTATACGCTCATGAGCTTTCTAGAGAATGTCCCTATTCTTGTGAACTGCGACCTCAGTTAAGCTCAAGTAGGTGTTTTCATTCTAGGTATCCTGTAGGCTAATACATTTTTCCCTCATTGGACACTAGAATACATTAAGATTTTAAGCCATCCTCTTTAATACAGTTGAGAGTTTTTTTTGTCTATCAGGACACGGGTACATATTTGATTAAAATATACTCTCTTGTTCAAACATTAACTTGTTTTCCCCATTGCCTAAGTCACGGGGTCTCCGATCAAAAAGGTATGGGTTAATGTTGAGTTGTAACTCCAATGGGCCTCATTCGAATGTCCATAAGCATAGCGGAAATCGCCTTAGTGCTAACCCCTTTGTGAAAAGTGCGATTTTTCTCGGTTCGTATATAATTCAAAGTAATCACTCTAGAGTTCCTCGGTTTTGGTGATTTAAGCTACGCTTCACACGTCTGAAGGACTTCATGTTATTCTTAGTACTTGTAACCTTAATCAACATTGTTTGATTATCACAACACATTAGGATTCTTGCTATTGGTTTCTCAACGGTGGTAAGTTCAACGAAGCTCTTTAAGCTATTCAACCTCAACAATAGGCGTGTCTAGTGCTACAAGTTACCTTCCATGGTTAACATCGTCAATATGGTCCATTTACACAACTTCTATGAATGCGGCACTGCAAGTAAACACATAACCACTTGTAGCTTTGATCTCATCGCATTAGAAATCGAGTTTGGATCACTATATCCTTCTAATATAGATGGATATCCGATATAGTGAATTTCATATGAGGTTGTGCCTCTCAAGTAGCACAACACTCTCTCAAGTGCCTCCCAATGATGATCTTAGGGTTAAAAGTAAATCGACTTAATTTACTCATAGCAAATGATATATCGAGTCTTGTGGCACGGATAGATACATAAGAGACCCAATAATTTGTGAATATCTCATTGATTTTTGCCTAATCCCTTGTTCTTTCTAAGCTTAACACTAGAATCATAAGGAGTTGAGGAAATCTTGTAGTTCTCAAAACCGAACTAGCTCAAGATTTTCTCAGTATAATGGGATTGGTTCAAAGTGATCCCATCCATATTTCTAATCAATTTAATATTCAGAATAACATTTGCTTCTCCTAGATCTTTCATATCAAAGCATCTAGATAAGAAAGATTTGATCTCGTCAATAACGGCGATGTCATCTCAAATATAAGTATGTCATCAACATAAAAATACAAAATCACTCATTGACCCCCCACCATAACGATAATACACACATTTATCTACCTCATTTACAGAAAAACTAGCAGATGTTAATGTTTTACAAATTTCTCGTGTCATTGTTTACGTGCTTACTTTAGACCATAGAAGGATTTGATTAATTTGCATACCTTACTTTCTTGTCCAGAAATAACAAAATCATCCTGTTACTCCATATAGATTTCTTCCTCTAATTCTCCATTAAGGAAAGCTGCCTTCACATCTATTTGATGGATGTGTAGACTATGGAATAAGCTAATGCAATAAGCACACGAATGGTGGTCAATCGGCAACAAGAGAGTAAGTATCAAAATAATTCTCACCTTCTTTACGTGTATAACTCTTACCTTCTTTCGTATGTATAACCCTTGGCCACAAGTCTTGCATTATACTTATCAATAGTGTAAATCGGACTTCATTTTCTTTTAAAGATCCACTTGTATCCAATAGGTTTACACAGAGAGGGCGTTCAATGATCTCCCAAGTCCCAGTTAGCCATGATGAAATCCATCTCGCTATGGAATGCCCTTTTCCAATACTCGGCATCAAGTAATGCATAAGCCCTTTGAAAGAGTATTTGGCACATCATCTATGAGATATACAATAAAGTCCTTACGAAGGTTTTCTCAACCCTTTGTCGTTTGCTCTGTGAGGAGCCTCTTAAACTAAATTGTTATCTTCCCGGAAAAACACAAACTAGTGGCATAACACTCATTGGTTCAACGATAGTGGTAGGTTCAAAATTACTATTATTCATAGTTTGATTATCCTCGATTAGAAATCTTGCTGTAGTTAAGCTTGAGCATTGAGGTGAGAGTTTCGTTCTTGAGATCCGTAGGGTGTGTAGGATTAAGTGCTATAACGAAAGCCTCACTAACAATTCTCCACATGCTTGGACTCATGGCCTTTAAATAAATAGACATTCTTATTTTCCAATAAGCATAATTTGTTCCATCAAATAAAGGAGCCTTGCCTATTGACACTCCCTCACTAGCCATCCTTTCTCTTCTAGGCGGTTAAGTCTAAAATTAGAGACCAAGCTCGATACCACTTGTAGGATCAAGGATAACAGACTAGAGGGGTGAATAGGAGGTTTTAAAACTTTCAACTAATTTATGAAACTAAGAAGATAATCTTAACAAGACTTCCTATCACAATATAAATGCTATAATTGTAAATCACGATAAATAAGGACAAGAATTAACCACAATGAAGACAAGAGAGTTTTTCCGTGGTATCGAAGATTTGTCGATCTTCACTAGTCACGTTGAGGAAACTTAACCTAATCAAGCCGGCTCAGCGAATTAAGCATTCCCTCGATTTCACTTATGGTTGTTCTTCTTCCTCTCGGAGATGGTGAACACCAAACCACTCACAATTAGCGTCGGACCTCTTCATAATCTTCTTGAAGAGACCACTACTCAAGATCTCGCCAAGCCGTCTAGGTGTCGACAAACACCAAGAGTAATGAATCCGAACTTAAGCAGCGGCAATCAAGTGCTATGGATCAATCTAGAATGAAAGCACTTGATTTTTACTAAACTACCTCACAATGAATGCAACAAGAGTGAATGAGGTGTAGAGTGTACGCTCTAGGCTCAAAGATGTTCAATGGAGTGCGCTCTCTTGTCCTAGAGGTGATGGGGAGTATTTATACATACAAGAAAATCGACCATTAGAGGCTAAAATCGGATAAAATCGGTGGAATCGGTTATGCTAGCCATGCAATGTCGGTACTACACATTGGAAATAAGCCCTAGAGGCAATAATAAATATGATTATATTTCATTATATTCATAACATTGGATAATATGTTATCTTGTTCCTAGAATAATATCAATAATATTTATTATAAAGTATCTTTGTAACAACAAGAGTTATATAGAGATATGATTAGCAAAGTGTTGCTTACCAAATTCACTAATCTTCTAGTTGTGATGCCAAAGCTCACTATTAGATTAGCGATTGCGGGTCTTGAATCACTAAATGTCACAAGAGGATATGGTATTCGATGGAGTAACTTTATTAATTTGTTTAATAGAAGTTTCTTTTCTTGAATATTTGTCTTAGTTTTGCATATTTTATGTTGTAGATCATGGCACCAATTCTTTTGTACCTACATCCAGTTTTGCTTTATGTTCGATGCTTGATAATGAAAAAGCTGAATGGGACAAATTTTGCGGATTAGTCCTGCGACCTAAGAATTGTTCTTAGGCAAGATAAAAGGAACATGTTCTATAGGAACCAATTTACGATGTGTCTGCTTTGAATCTTTGCTTCTGCTCTTAAAACAACTTTGTAAAAGGCATGTGATGAGTCCCTTAATATTAGGCATCTCATGCTTGCTGCCATGAACTCGGACCTTGAGCGGTTTGAGAATATTGAGACCTCGATATGATTGTGGCGCTCAAAGGCATGTTTGAGACACAAGCAAGAAGCTGAGAGATATGAGATCTCAAAGAAATTATTTGGGAGTAAGCTAGCGAGGGTAGTCCGGTGAGCCCACATGTGATCAAGATGGTTGGTTACACACAGATCTTGGAAAAACTTAGTTTTCCACTTAGTCAAGAGTTGGCTACAGTTTTGATTCTTGCTTCATTTCCTGCAAGCTATGGGCAGTTCATTCTGAACTTCCATATGAAAGGCTTAGACAAGAATCTCACAGAACTACATATGATGCTCAAGGCGCATAGGACATCATAAAGAAAAACAACAATCATGTGATGATGGTGCAAGAAAGTACAAGCTTCAAGAAGAAAGTTAAGACTTGGGTCAAAGGTAAGGGAAAGACTAAAGTTTCGGATAGGATCCAAACTAACAAGACAAAGACCAAGACTAAGTCCGGCCCGACTCAAGAGAATGAATGCTTTTATTGCAAAGAGCAGGCCATTGGAAGAGGAGCGAAGAAATGTCAGCTAGTCGAAAAGAATGGTGTGACTAAATCTTCCACTTGGTATGAATGCTATAGATGTTTTCTTGCTGATTTTTACATTAGCTCTTGAGTATTTGATCTGGGATTGGTTGCATATATTTGCAATTCGATGTAGAGTCTAACAAGGAGTAGGAGAATTGCAAGGGGTGAGATGGATCTTCGCGTCGGGAATAAAGCAAGGGTTGCTGTAATAGCCGTCAGGACTTTGCAATTACTTTTGCCTCGAGGATTTATTATGGAATTAAATAATTGTTATTACGTTTCAGCCATAAGTAGAAACATCATCTCTGCAGAGGGTTATAAATTCATCATTGAGAACAATGGTTGTTCTATATTTTTGAATGAAATAATTTATGGCTATGCTCCTGCTTTGAATGGGTTGCTTATTTTAAATCTTGATGATGCACCTGTCTATAATATTAATGCGAAGAGGCTTGGCTCAATGATCACAATTTCACTTTTATTTGGCATTGTCGTTTGGGTCACATAAGTAAAAATCGCATGAAGAAGCTCCATGATGGTGGAATTCTAAACTCATTTGATTTGGAATCATTTGAAATGTGCGAATCTTGCCTACTTGGAAAGATGACCAAGACACCTTTCAGTCGAAATAAGAGGCGTCAGGCTTGCTAGCACTCAAACATCTTGATGTATGTGGACCAATGAGCACGACAGACTAGAGGTGGTTTTGATGCTTCATTACTTTCACCGATGACTATATGTAACATCCCAAATTTGAGCTTTAAAATCTTTTAAATATGGGTAGTGAGAAAATTCACCATTTGGATTTATTTGAATATTAATTTAAAAAGCTTAATATGGACTTTTAGGACAAATTGATTTAATGTGCTTAATCCCAACATCAACAATTGTCAAAACTATTTTATTTAGATTCTATATGCTTGGATATATTTTATAGAATTTTCTCGAATTTTTCCAAAGTCATTTGCTATTTTCTAATTGCTATTTGTATTTTCTGATTTATTTAAAAGAAAATCAAATTTTAAATCCTTGAACGATCTAGGCGAAGCCCAACACTATTCCTCGCCTCGGCCCTCCATGACCCATTCCGCCTTGCGCCCTTGGATCTCCGCCGCGTGTCCCCTTGCTGCGATCGCCGCGCTTCGCCGCTCCCCTCGCGCCTTGCTCTCGCCCCACTTGGATCTCGTCGCCGGTTCTTGCCGCGCGCCGCCGCCTCGCTCTGTCTCACGCCGGTGGGACCGCCCTCGGTCATCGTCTTCGTCCGATCTCCGCGCCGACTACGCCCCTCACGGCGCTGCCTTGCGCCGCTCGTCTCGCGTCGGACTCTCCTCCCGAGCCTATATAAGCACCCCTAGCCCGCCGATCCCTCGTCTCTCTCTCCTCTCCAAAAACCCCCAAGCGCCGACACCTCTCTCGGTCTCCCTCGCGCGACATTGCTCGAAGACCGCGCGGGCACAACTTAGTCGCCGCCTACTGCATCATCGGAGCTCCTTGGTAGCGCAAGAATCGCCACATTTGGGATCGCAATAGCCCAGCTGATTGCGGTCTTTGCTCTCACCGTCGTCCTCGGTGTCTTCCCCTCCGTTGCCGACTCGTCCGACAACACCCGTCCGTCACCGCCGCCGCTGTCGTCCTCGCTGCCGGTGAGTTTCTGCCTTCTGACCTCCGCCACCACCCTCATCAGCTTCGCCGCCCTCCGGCGACGCATTTTGTGCTCGCGTAGCGCCTCACCATGCCATTAGCCATCGCAAGAAATCCGTCACGTACGAGCTCTCTCTGTGTCTCCCCGTGCGGTCGGTGCCGGTGGCGCGGCGTCGGCCGCCACCTCCTCAACTCGGCCGCGTGGCGGCCTCATCACGCTGCGTGTTTGCCGCGTGGCGTTGTCCACCGCCACCTCACTCTCGGTGGATTTGGTCCACCGTGGTAGAGAAATTGACAGTGAGGCCCACTGTCGATCTGATTTTAATTATTTCTTTTTTCTCGGTGACGCAAGCATTGCGCAATAATCCGAAATTCCTTTATAAAAATAATTCGGAAATTCGAGAAAATCCAAATTAGGGTTTAATTGATTTTCCAATCTTCCAAAGCCCATATCTTTTGCATCAGAACTCCGATTGAGCCCATTCAAATTTGTAAATTCATATAAAATTCAGATCTATTTAATGGTGAATTTTATTTGATTTTTGAGTTTGTTTTGCCTCTGTTATTTATTTGTTTTGTTTCTTTTGTCTCGTTTGCGAGTAGGCGTCGATACTTGGGAATTTTGCGAGAAGAAGGAGCACCTCAAGACCAAGACCAATATCTAGATCTATTCCAAGGCAAGTTATACCTTTGATCATTTTGAACCCGTTTTCAAAATACTTTGTTTCAATGTATTGCATTCTATTTCAAGTATTTATTTAAATGCTTTTGGGTGTAGTTATTAATCCAAATTGTTATGCCACCTTGTCTATTGTATGCCATGATCTTTTGTCACCCTAGGTTGATTAATTATTAGTTGGTATTATTGTAGCACCAACGTGGGTTGGTTAGATCTGATTAGGCCGCTTAGCCATGCCACGAGTCATCATTTCATGTGAGAGTTGCAATTATAAACTTGACTAAGTGATTATGGAGCGTGTGATGAATCTGTGTGTCTTGTGTCTTGTTACTCGTTGATGGCATGTGTTGCACTTAATCAACGGGTGGGAAAAGATTTAGGCGAGGCAAGTGGTGGATTCGTGTGAATGGTGGGCTGTGTGCTATAAACTTTGTGATTTGGGTTAAAGCTGGAAGTCTTGCCTTGGTCAATTAAGGACTTAACTTTGTGCGCCATTGAGCTGGGCCTTCTTTATGCGACCACATGCCTAGTATGGGTTTGGCCTAACTTAGTAAGTTATGGAGTCTTGACATTGACAACTCGGGTTGTATTTAAGCTATGTGATGGGTTGGAGGTGTGATATGTCACATCGCGGACGATTCATTGCATCCACGTCCAATGGTGTGTGTCGTTCCAAGGGTACAGTGTACAAATTGACGGCGATAAAGCACACCAGAGTGTCATTGTTTGAGATGAAGTCTCACGAAAGGTTTTGTTGTGATCAACTCGATCCGGTTGGTTTCATCGTGTGGGTAAAGTGTACAACCTCTGCAGTGTTTAAACCAATCTATTCGAATAGCAGCGTCCTCGGTTATGGACATGCTCGAATTTCACACGAGGGTAGATTTTCATAAAACAATTGGGAAGGGTCAATTTGTGTGAGATAACTTGTTGGTGTGTGAAAGAACTTGATTAGGCTGTGTCCTTTGTGAAATCAATTGTTAACTTATTATTGTCTATTTGTTTTGAATTATGCTTTCAATCTATTATTTGTATTCAATTGCAAATGTTGCATTTACGCAAAATAACCACGAAGCCATTCCTTTGGAATAAGCCATCATGTATAAATGCATTACGTGGTATGACTTGCGAGTGCGGTGTGTACTCACTCTTGCTAAACAAATCAACGAAGTGGAGGTAAATGCTTTGCTTTTGAAGAAGAATTCTCGAAGGTTGAGCGTTAGGGTCTTGATCGATCGGTTACGTGGTAAATTGATGGGAGCCACGGAGTTTATTTCGTTTCATTGCGATTTATTTCTTTATTATCGACCTTGCATGGCTTAATAAATGTAAAACTCGACCATAAGGTCCCAACGATTATTTGTTATTTAAATGTACTCGTTTATTCTTATATTCGTTGTATGGATGTGATATTTCATCAATGTTGACCTTGTGTGCACTAGCGTGATCTGGACTAGTGCGAGAATACCAGAGGGTCCAGTTTGCATATTTGGGTCCCGACAGAGGTGGTATCGAGCCATCTTGATGTAGGTCTTGACCTTAGCTAGATTGGCCGTTCTTAGTGAGTCCAAAACTATTTTCTAAAGCAAATATTAACTTGCAAGATTAATTGAACTCTTTAACTCATCTCATGTCTCTCTTGACTCAACTCTTCTGAAATTCTTTCTCTCCCGTTGTTTTAAAGTTGTTTTCATATCCTTGTCCATCTTGACGGATGCCTCGTCTTGAGTTATGGAGGCGCAAGGGAGGACTTGCAGAACTTTGGAAGTTGCTACAAGTACTTGGAGGTTCGATCGTCCATTGTACCGTGGCGGTGCTTGGATTGTGAGCAGCCGAGATCGTGGAGTGTCGCCATTTGACCATCTACGCCAGGCGAACACCAAGGCAAGCAAACCATTTGAACATCTCGGCTCGAAGGAGTATTTGGATTGAAGCAATCCGAGTCTTCACGCCTTGCCATCGGAGGATCTGCAACATCTACTCTCGAGAGCTTCGTGACACGCAGTTTTCGTTATCATCCCGCACTTCCGGCGTGGATCTTGCTGCGTTTTCCGTCTACGGAGGGAGAAGACAACGCCACCGTCGTGCATCTCGCCCGATTCGCCATTGCGGGGAGGAATCGTTGGAGTTAGCCGCTACAGAGCTGGAGTGTACCTATGAGACTCTTGAGAGTGAAGAAAGGATCGCCATATTAGAAGAAACTCTTTATGGGCGACACGAAGAAGACATCAAGAGGAAGACCTAGAAGAAGGCGATGGACCGGTGAACCGAAAAGAGCCAGCAGAGGCGTGAGCGAACCACCGGACTGCACTGTGGACACTGCTCCTATTGCACCATCCGGGACATCGGGATCGGTTTGCAAGGATGCGGCTCACTTTCGAGTCTGGGCGGCGGAGCACCGTCAAGGCTGCGGAGGCTATTTGATCGAGTAGTCTGTTCGAGTTGTTTCAGGCTTAGCCAGTTTTGTGTCTTGAGTCGCCCTTTAGGCGGTAGTTTTGTGTGCTTAGGTTCGTCCTTATTTTTGTGTGCAAGTATGAGCTGCAAAGGCCCTTAGGCATTTGTTGCAAGCCATACTATTATCTTAATCAATATAAGAGTTTGATTGAGCTTTCTTAAAATATGTTGTTGGGTTTTACCTACCCCGCTTAGTTCTACAACTTATCTCGTGCTTGCTACCTTATCTAACCCTTGAGATTCACGGATGGTTCGGACTCGTCAAGGCTGCTGCAAGTGGTTACGATACTCCAATATCGGAAGGGCGGGAACAAATCCCGGAGAAGCGGTTCCACCACAAGCACCTTCATCGATCTGCGAATTTTGGAGCATTCATGGCGGCTCGGACCGGTGATGTACACCATGATGAATCGGATGCAAGCTATGAATAACGAGCAACAACAATCATCATCACAATGGAACCCCAGCTTGCTCATGGTCACAATGGATCATCCAAGTTGGCGGAGTTTATGAGGACCCGTCCACCAACCTTTTACTCGACATGTCTCACGGTGAGAAGGCGATGATTGGCCGTGTTATTGAGAGAAAACTGCGATCACTCAATGCGGCGATCATGAAAAAGTTCATCGCCTCTCACGGATGGAAGGCATTGCCGCCGAATGGTGGGAAAACTTTGTCGGCGCATGGAACATACAAGATATTACTTGGGAAGAGTTCACAAGCGCTTTCGCCCGATATCATGTACCGAAGGAATCATGGATCGAAGAAGGATGAATTTCGTGCTCTCAAGCAGGAGGAATGTCGATGATCGACTACCTCAACAAATTCTCTCAACTTGCTCGATATCTCTGCAGAAGATGTCGCCACCGACAAGGCTCGTCAGTCGTTTTACGAAAGGATTGAACATTTGGACTTCAAGTCAACTTGATCGCCCACACCTTTCCGATTTTCAAGAGTTGATCAACAAGGCTTTGATTCTAGAGGATAAGCGCAAGGAATTGGAAGATCATCGTAGCGCGAGAATGGCTCGAGAAGGAAGTCACCAACCCGGTGAGGGCAAGAATGATTCCACCGCGGTTTAGCCGTTTTCCACCACGAGTTCTCGCGGACCACCGCACTAACTTCAAAGACTCGCCGATTGCTCGAACTTTCGCAACCTGCGCAGTCAACCCCAATCCATAAGCAACCCACGAGCATACCCGAGTTTGCTTTACAGCGTCGGCCAGGGGCATTTCGCCAACCGATGTCCGCAGAATGGGACTATCACTCCGATGCGCTTCAACCTTGGGAACACACCGGCCAAGACACGATACAAGGCAACCATCAAGGAACTTCTCAAGCTACCGGTCAATCCGGAGGAGCACCGCCATCGGTGGTCGAGGTCGTGTCAACCACGTCACTCTAGAAGGAGCCCAAGAAGCACTGACGTTGTCTTTGGTAAGTTCCTAGTAAATTCGATACACTGCATCGATTACTTGATTCTAGAGCTTCGCATTCGTTTGTTTACGGAATTTTTGCAACTAAGAACAAATTTGGAAGTTATGCATCTTAAGCATACTCTGTTAGTCCGATCGCTGGAGCGAGCTAAGTTCTAAAGTTGGATGTTTAGGAGCTAGGCTACTCATAGGTGGAGTTGAGTTTCTAGCCAACCTAATAGTTCTAGACACTGGACCATAGATGTCATCCTTGGTATGGATTGGTTATCCAAACATAAAGCGATGCTAGATTGTGGCGAGAGCCGTGACAATAGAGGATACCACGGGAAAGAAAGTAGAATTTCTAGCCACCTCGATGTGTGATGGACATTTGGTAGTCAACGATTTGAAGATAGTTTCTTTGGAAGGCGTACTGTAGTCGAGATTACCGGATGTATTTCGGAAGAGTTACCGGGAATGCCACCGACCGTGACATTGAGTTTGTCATCGATCTAGTGCGAGAACAGCACCAATTTCCAAGAGACCCTATCGGATGCGGTCGATGAACTTGTGGAAATGAAGAAGCGGATAGAAGAACTCTTGGAGAAAGGTTTTGTAAGACCTAGTTAAATCGCCATGGGAGCACCTGTTTTGTTCGTCAAGAAGAAAGATGGAAGTATGAGAATGTGTATCGATTATCGTTCTCTCAATGAAGTCACCATCAAGAATAAGTACCCATTGCCCAGAATTGATGATTTGTTCGACCAGATGAAAGGAGCCGGAGTATTCTCCAAGATCGATCTGCGATCGGTTACCATCGATTGAAGATTTGTCCTAAGGATGTACCAAAGACCGCTTTCTCAACCCGGTATGGACATTATGAATTTTTAGTCATGTCTTTTGGATTGACTAATGCCCCTGCCTATTTCATGAACATGATGAACAAAGTATTCATGGAATATTTGGATAAGTTCGTGGTAGTATTCATTGATGATATTTTGGTATACTCAAAGTCGGAAGAAGAACATACGAGACATTTGAGATTAATCCTAGAAAGCTCGGAGGACATCGGTTGTATGCCAAGTTCAGCAAGTGTGACTTTTGGAAGAAGAAAGTTGATTTCCTCGGTCATGTAATGACAAGAAGGAGTAGCGATTGACCGGAAAGGTTAAAGCTGTAATGAATTGGGAGCAGCCCAAGACGGTTACTCAAATTCGTAGTTTCTTGGGAATGGCGGGATACTATCGTCGTTTCATTGAAGGGTTCTCAACGATTGCTAAACCTCTTACGCAATTGTTGAAGAAAGAAAGAAGTTTATTTGGACCCGACTTGTGAAAGTTTTCAAGAATTGAAGAAGCGTCGACTTCATTGATGACTAGTTTTGCTGGATATCGTAAGGATTTTGATATCTCTTGTGATGCTTCGCGTCAAGGATTAGGATGTGTTCTTATGCAAGAAGGAAGAGCTGTCGCTTATGCGTCAAGGCAATTAAGGCCTCATGAAGAGAACTATCCTACCCATGATTTGGAACTAGCTGTAGTAGTGCATGCTTTGAAGATTTAGCGACATTATATCATCGAGAATCGCCGTGAAGTCTACAGATCATAAGAGCACGAAGTACATATTCACTCGATCGATTTGAACATGAGACAGAGAAGATGGTGGAATTAATAAAGGATTATAATCTTGGAATCCATTACCATCTGGTAAGGCCAATGTAGTTCAGATGCACCGAGTCGTAAAAGCTCTTGCAATGCTCTGGAAGCAAAGAGTTGTGTTGAACTTCGGAGGAATTCGAAGCTACTGACTAGAAGTTGTTCGGAAGGATTTGTGGCCGATTTGAAGTGCAGTCTACTCGGAGAAGCAGTTAGTGAAGCTCAACCTAAGGATTACGAGTTTGCCGATCTCAAGAAGAAGATGTTAGAAGGAAAATTTAAAGACTTCACCATAGATGATCGGGATATCTTGTGGATCAATGGGCGTATCTGTACGGATATGGATGGATTAAGACGGTGATTCAAGGAAGCCCATGACTCAAAGTATTCAATTCACCTGGAAGTACTAAGATGTATCGGGATGTTAAGAATAAGTTTTGGTGGCCAAACCTAAAGCGAGGCGTCGCGAGTTCGTTGCCTTATGCGGCGTGTGTCGAGAAAAAAGCGAACATCGAGAGACCAGCGAGATTGCTACAACCGTGAAGATACCGAGAATGGAAGTGGGAAGAGATCGGTATGGATTTTATTACGGATTACCCAAGACTCAATCGAGGTTATGATTCGATTTGGGTAATAGTGGATCGTTTGACTAAGGTTGCCCATTTCTTGCAGTCAAAACCACTTACTCGGGAGACCGCTTGGCGGAATTGTATATGTCAAAAATCGTCGATGCGCACGGTGTACCTAAGAAGATAGTGTCGGATCGAGGATCTCAATTCACCTCGTTTTGGCGAGTCTACATGAAGCCACAGGAACTCATCGAATTTTAGTGCGCTTATCATCCCTGCACGGATGGGCCAATGAAAGAGTCAACGGATATTAGAAGATATGTTGAGAGCACGTGCCTTAGCTAATGCTACCGGTTGGGATAAAAGTTTGCCGTATGCACGAAATTCTCGTACAACAACGATTATCAAGCTAGTTTGCGAGATGTCACCATTTGAAGCTCAGACGGTCGTGCTGCGAGAACTCCGTTGAATTGGTCGAGACAATGAGCGTGTAGTGTTCGGGCGGATATTATTCAGGAAGCCAAAGAACAAGTTGCTATGATAAGAGAAAGACTAAAGATAGCCCAGTCCAGGCAAAAGAGTTATGCCGATAATCGTCGTCGTGACCTTAGCTTTGAACCAGAAGATTTTGTGTATCTGCGAGTTACTCCGCTCGAGGTGTTAAGAGATTCCACACCAAAGGAAGCTTGCTCCAAGGTATGTGGGTCCATTCAAGGTTTTGGAACGCCGTGGAGAAGTTGCGTGCAGTTGGAGCTACCACGATCGTTAGCGAGTGCATGATGTCTTTCATGTCTCTCAGCTGAAGAAGTGTCTTCGTGTGCGGAAGAAGCACCCGTTGGAGTCAATTGAACGAAGGAAGATCTCACATACAAAAGCGACTGTCGGTATTTTGGATGTCGCGAGCGCGCACTGAAGCAAGACCGTTCGTTTACGCAAAGTCGGTGGAGTAACCACTCGGAAGGAGAAGCAACGTGGGAGCGTGAAGAAGAGTTGAAAGCCGAGTTCCTAGCCTTTTCTCTAGCTAGCCTAATCTCGGGACGAGATTCGTTTAAGGGGAGGTTTGTAACATCCCTATTTTGAGCTTCAAAATCTTTTAAATATGGGTAGTAAGAAAATTCACCATTTGGATTTATTTGAATATTAATTTAAAAAGCTTAAATTGGACTTTAGGGATAAATTGATTTAATGTGCTTAATCCCAACATCAACAATTGTCAAAACTATTTTATTTAGATTCTATATGCTTGGATATATTTTATAGAATTTTCTGGAATTTTTCCAAAGTCATTTGCTATTTTCTAATTGCTATTTGTATTTTCTGGATTTATTTAAAAGAAAATCAAAAGAAAATCCTTCGGAACAGTACTGGGCCGAAGCCCAGCACTATTCCCTCGCCTCGGCCCACTCCCGCAGCCCATTCCCGCCTTGAGCCGCTGGATCTCCGCCGCGTGTCCCCTTCGCGCGATCGCACGCTCGCGCTGCGCCCGCCCTCGCTCGCTCCCAGCCCTTGGATCCCGATCGCCCGGTTGCCGCTTCGCGCCCGCCGCCCGCTGTCTCGCCGCGGTGGGACCGCCCTCGGGTCATCGTCTTCGTCCCGATCTCTCCGCGCCCGACTCCGCCCTACGCGCTGCGCCGCCGCTCGTCTCCGCGTCGGACTCTCCCTCCCGAGCCTATATAAGCACCCCTAGCCCCGCCGATCCCCTCGTCTCTCTCTCCTCTCCAAAAACCCCCAAGCGCCGACACCTCTCTCGGTCTCCCTCGCAAAGATTGCCGAAGACCGCCCAAGCGGGCGCAACTTAGTCGCCGCCGCCTTTTGCTGTCATCGGAGCTCCTTCGGCCGCGCAACTGCCACATTTGGGATCGCAATAGCCCCAGCGTTCTGGTGCTGCTCTCACCGTCGTCCCTCGGTGTCTTCCCCTCCGTTGCCGACTCGTCCGACAACACCCGTCCGTCACCGCCGCCGCTGTCGTCCTCGCTGCCGGTGAGTTTCTGCCTTCTGACCTCCGCCACCACCCTCATCAGCTTCGCCGCCCCCGGGCGACGCCATTTTGTGCTCCGCCGCCACCGCCTCACCGCAGTTAGCCATCGCCCCGCCAAGCAAATCTCGGCCGAGCTCTCGTGTGTCTCCGTGCGGTCGGTGCTAGCGGCGCCGCGTCGCCACCTCTCAACTCGGCCGCGTGGCGGCCTCATCACGCTGCGTGTTTGCGCGTGGCGTTGTCCACCGCCACCCTCTTTCCGGCTCGGTGGATTTGGTCCACCGTGAGCCGAGAGGTGCAGTGGGGCCCACTGTCGTCTGATTTTTAATTATTTTCTTTTCTCGGTGGCGCAAGCATTGCGCAATAATCCGAAATTCCTTTATAAAATAATTCGGGAAATTCGAGAAAATCCAAATTAGGGTTTAATTGATTTTCCAATCTTCCAAAGCTCATATCTTTTGCATCCGAACTCCGATTGAGCCCATTCAAATTTGTAAATTTATATAAAATTCAGATCTATTTAATGGTGAATTTTATTTGATTTTTGGAGTTTGTTTTGCCTCTGTTATTTATTTGTTTTGTTTCTTTTGTCTCGTTTGCGAGTAGACGTCGATACTTCGGGGAATCTTGCAGAAGAAGGAGCACCTCAAGACCAAGACCAATATCTAGATCTATTCCAAGGCAAGTTATACCTTTGATCATTTTGAACCCAGTTTTCAAAATACTTTGTTTCAATGTATTGCATTCTATTTCAAGTATTTATTTAAATGCTTTTGGGTGTAGTTATTAATCCAAATTGTTATGCCACCTTGTCTATTGTATGCCATGATCTTTTGTCACCCTAGGTTGATTAATTATTAGTTGGTATTATTGTAGCACCAACGTGGGTTGGTTAGATACGATTAGACTGCTTAGCCATGCCACGAGTCATCATTTCATGTGAGAGTTGCAATTATAAAATTGACTAAGTGATTATGGAACTGTGTGATGAATCTGTGTGTCTTTGTGTCTTTACTCGTTGATGGCATGTGTTGCACTTAATCAACGAGGTGGGAAAAGATTTAGGCGAGGCAAGTGGTGGATTCTGTGTGAATGGTGGAGCTGTGTGCTATAAACTTTGTGATTTGGGTTAAAACTGGAAGTCTTGCCTTGGTCAATTAAGGACTTAACTTTGTGCGCCATTGAACTGGGCCTTACTGTACGACCACATGCCTAGTATGGGCTGGGCCTAACTTAGTAAGTTATGGAGTCTTGACATTGACAACTCAGGTTGTATTTAAGCTATGTGATGGGCTGGAGGTGTGATATGTCACATCGCGGGACGGTTCATTTGCATCCTGTCCAATGGTGTGTGTCGTTCCAAGGGCTGTGTGTACAAATTGGACGGCAGTAAAGCACACCAGGAGTGTCATTGTTTGAGATGAAGTTCGGATTATATGAGTGGTTAGTGATGCCTTTCGGTCTAACTAATGCACCTAGTACTTTTATGCGTTTGATGAACGAGGTTTTACGTCCTTTCATTGGAAAATTTGTGGTGGTTTACTTTGATGATATCTTGATTTATAGCAAGTCACATGAGCTACATTTGAATCATATACGTGCTGTTTTTAATGCTTTGAGAGACGCACGTTTGTTTGGTAACCTCGAAAAGTGCACCTTTTGCACCGATCGAGTTGCGTTTCTTGGATATGTTGTGACACCACAGGGAATTGAGGTGGATGAGACAAAGATTGTAGCCATCCAAAGCTGGCCGACACCGACCATCGTGTCACAAAGTGGAGCTTCCGGCCTTCTTGGATTCTATCGGCGTTTTGTGCGGGATTTGGCACCATTGCCGCACCATTGAATGAATTGACAAAGAAAGGAGTGACTTTCCAATGGGGACTGCAAGAAGAAGGCATTCAACTTGTTGAAGAGAAGCTCACCCAAGCACCCCTACTCCAACTCCTGATTTTGGTAAGACTTTTGAGATTGAATGTGGCGCTAGCGGGTTGGAATAGGTGGTGTATTGATTCAAGAAGGTAAACCTACGCATATTTTAGCGAGAAACTAAATGGGCCTAGTTTGAATTATTCCACCTATGACAAAGAATTGTATGCTTTAGTTCGTGTGCTTCAAACTTGGCAACATTATTTATGGCCCAAAGAATTTGTTATACATTACGATCATGAATCGCTAAAACATATTAGAAGTCAAGCTAAAGCGAATAAGCGACATGCTAATTGGGTAGAATTTATTGAGTCGTTTCCATATGTCATAAAGCATAAAAAGGTAAGGACAATGTGATTCTTGATCGCTCTCTAGGCGTTATACCATGTTATCTCAACTTGACCATAAGATTTTTGGTTTGGAGGCCATTAAGAGTTTATATGTCACCGATTTGGACTTTAAGGAAGTGCTTGAACATTGTAAAGAAGGGAAGATATGTAATAACTATGTGTTTGAATGATGGTTTGATCTATCGTGCTAACAAGCTATGCATTCCAAATAGCTCTGTTCGTCTTTTGTTACAGGAGGCACATGGAGGAGGTTTGATGGCGCATTTTGGAGCAAAAGGGCGAGAAGATGTCTTGACCACCCACTTCTTTTGGCCAAAGATGAGGCGTGATGTCGAGCGCTACGTGGCTCATTGCACTACATGCAACAAAGCTAAGTCCGTCTCAATTCACATGGACTTTATATGCCTCTTCCTATTCCTAGTGCCCCTTGGGAGGATATTTCTATGGATTTTGTTTTAGGATTGCCTAGGACAAAGAGGGGGAGAGATAGTATATTTGTTGTAGTGGATCGATTTTCTAAAATGGCACATTTTATATCTTGTCACAAGAGCGATGATGCTACAAACATAGCTGATTTGTTTTTCGGGAAATCGTTAAGCTTACATGGAGTGCCCAATACTATTGTCTCGGATCGCGATCACGAAGTTTTGAGCCACTTTTGGAGATCGCTTTGGAATAAATTGGGGACAAAGCATTTGTTTTCTACTACGTGTCATCCCCAAACCGATGGACAAGCGGAGGTTGTCAACCGCACATTATCCACCGTGTTGCGGGCTGTTTTAAAGAAGAACTTAAAGATGTGGGAAGAGTGTTTACCGCATATTGAGTTTGCTTACAATAGGTCGATACACTCCACCACCAAGGTAAGTCCGTTTGAGTAGTGTATGGTTTTAACCCCGTGCTCCTATTGATTTACTACCTTTACCAACCTCTGAAAAAATAAATCTAGATGCTAAGAAGCGTCTTGCATTTATTCTCAAGTTGCATGAGACCACTAAAGAGAATATAGGCGTATGGTGAAAAGTATAGGGTTCTTTGGAAATAAAGGTAGGAAAGTTGTCAAAATAGAACTGTGTGATTTAGTTTGGGTTCATTTGAGAAAGGATAGATTTCGAATTAAGAAAATCAAAGTTGATGCCTAGAGTGCAGGACCGTTTAAGATAATTAAGAAGATAAATGATAATGCATATCAATTTGAATTACTGCAGATTTTGGGGTTAGCCCACATTTAACATTTGATTTGAAACCATACGTGGGAGAAGAAGATGAGCTTGAGTCGAGGGCGACTCCAATTCAAGAAGGGAGTATGATGAGGACATCCCTCCTTCGGATACACGTACTACACAAGACCTTCCAGTTTGGGTGTTGGACTACAAGGTCCTATGAAAAGAGCTAGAAACACGTGACTTAATCTATCGGTAAAATCGTTTCTAGGGTGAGTGTATTATTTGAGAACTCTATGATCTTGCCTAATGGAGATGATTTACTTGTACTGTAAATCTAGGATCACGACCACTTCAAGAAGGCCTACGACCAGTTCAAGAAGGTCTCGACCACTTCAAGAAGGCCTACGACGATTCAAGAAGGTACACCCGGTTCCGCAAGGCCTACGACCGTTCAAGAAGGCCTACGACGGATGACTCGTTAGGAGCACTCTACGACCGAGAGGCGAGCACAAGACTCGTTGGACACAATCTATGACCAAAGATAGCATGGACTCCTCAAGACCACCCTAGGACCATCCCCACGACTAGATCTTCGACGTAAATCACGGGACACAAGGTGTTGCGTCACCGTTTTGGAAACTAATAAGACTTTGTAAGCGTGGCGAGATCGAGTCCAGTTGTGTGCGCCTCATCCCACGGCCGCACAACCCTAGGTCGACCTCCTCACGTCCCCTATATATATCTGAGTCGCAGTAGTTTAGAGCGGGTTTTCTTAGATTATTACGCCAATTGCGGTTTAGCGATTATCGGTTTGAGAACCCCACTTGTAAACTTCATCTATATCCGCAATACAATTCAGATTGCATCTACCTTGTTCTTGTGAGTTGCTTGATTGCTTGCGGGAACAATAACCTTCGTGGTAAGGTCGATCGCGTGCAAGCGTGGTCGATAACGACAGGCGTGCGGGTGTAGCGAATTGCGAGGTGACGATCTGTTGGTCGGAAGCCTCAAAGCGTCAACGTCCTCACGACGAACCAAATCGAACCTATCAGAAGATCGGGCCGCCGTGACTCATCAAAAGGTCAGCATCATCGAAGGTTATGCAACCGAAGAGGTCATTGAGTTTTGCATCGACTACATGGCTCAGATGGAACCGATAGGTGTGCCTCAGGGAAGACTGGAGGGTATCGGGACCATCGGAAGGAAAAGAATCACTCCCGATCTAGATACGTACGCGCAAGCCCGGTCAATCCGACCAGTAAGAACGGCGATGGTAGCCCAGCATCAGAGAGTCAACATACTCTTAATGTTATCATGGGCGACCGGTATTCACCAAAGGCTTATACACATTCCGGGAGGAAACCGACACTTGGTTAGAGTGTCGATAAAATTACCATTACCACTGGTCAAAAGCCAAGTGGGAATGATAAAGCTCAGCATACGAGCGACAATCCACCGGATCAGGTTGAATCCACCACAAAGCCCACCAGAGGTGGTAATCTCTGACCGCTCTCCATCGTGGAGCCTCCTGGCCGAAGCTCGGGGTTGAGAGAATATGTTAGAGATGTGTAGTCTTGGTCTACCTCCATCGTGGACTCCTTAGTGATCTCCCTAGCCTCACCACCGGTATAGTCATGGGTCTCATAGATCTTGAGAAGAGGGAACAATGTTATATCCTTCCCCATCATTTGGAGCATATCTCTTATATCCAATAGTACCATTTTCTCGACTGCAAGCGAGTAGACCTCACCGCCAGTCCACCACCATCAATCTCCCTTTTCACTTGATTTCTAGGTGAGCTTGTCCGTTCCCTTGCGTTCCAGTATTTTGCAAACCTGGTAGGCCAAACAATGTCGTGTCTAGATGACCGTAGCGTCGCCACCCCCATAGCACCTCGACGCGCCACCGTAGGCCGCCGTGGAGAGCTCGACACACCACTTCATCTTGAGTACCGAGAGCACTCCTAACTTCATTGTAGCCTATAGATGGTGATTCGACCTTCAATTTGTAGTTCTAGCCTCGTTCGGCAGTTGCCTATGTGCACAGTAGCATCACCGCCTCTGACATCAAAAGTTGATCATAGCTTGTTGTTAAAGTTATACAACCTCTGCAGAGTGCATAATATATTCGAACAGTTGTGCCCTCGTTTATGTGCATTCTGAAGAAGGCCACACTTGGCTAGTTCTGATAAAATGCGGGATAGAAACATGTTAACGTAAAAATGTTTGTAGCGATGATCATGAGATAGGTGGATGCTTTATGATAAAACTTGCTTATACGAATTACACTTTGGTTTTAAGTTGAAATGGCTAGGTCATAGGTATGGAAAATAATTACGGTATTTGAGCTAAACCTGCTTTGTGCTAAAATAACCATAAGACCCCTCATTTGGCAAGCCAGGCATCTATATATTTGCATTTGGTGCAAGGGCTTGCTGCGTACCTTTGTACTCATGTGTTGCTCAAATATGTGGATTCAAGTTACGAGACTGAAGACCCGGTGTATGGATATTTCTATGTGTTCGGCTTCGGAAATGACGACGACGATGGTGAATAGGTCATAGCCCCAGTCGATTGTCTATGGCATGTCATGGATGCCCTTTTGGATATTTAGTTTTCGTTGTTGTTCCCTCTTTTGGACTCGCTAGTCTGTCGGTCCATTATGTAAGAACTTGGTCGTAAGTCTTTTTACGACTGCTTATGTAATATTAAGTACTCTTTTTATTTAAGCGCGTGTATGGATGTGATATACATCGATGTTGTATAGTGTGAGCTAGCTACTGATCATAGGACTAGCTCGGTATACGCAGAGAGTTTGAACGTGAATTCGGGTCGAAAAATCGAGTGTGATTTGTTAGCGGATGCAACTATAGAGTGCAAATGATCCATCTCAATATCTACGACGATGATGTATGTTAGTAGCGATAACGCGTATCTACTTTTTGTTTGGGTTAGATGTTGTAGCTCAACATATGTGTAGGACGGAAAGCGACTAGAGGGGTGAATAGACGCTTTCTTGATTTTCGCCTTAATCAAATTCAACATAAACTTTTCTTCAATATCTATGAAAGCTAAGAAGATTAGTAAATGCACAGAGGAAACCTTGTGCTGAATCCGATTAACCCCTTAAGCAAAAGACCCAAAATATGGAGATTAAACTCATCAAGGCGATCGGGCCATTGTGGTGCGATCGCATTGCTGGCGGTCGATCGCTATTGTGAAATCGGTCTGACCAGTCCTGACCAGAACCAATGCAGACAGCGTGAAACCAAAACGAAAATCGGTCTAACTTTTGATTTACCCGATGAAACTTGACCAAATTTGGAACACACCTCCCTAAGGATATCTGGAACCTATTCCAAGCAACGATCGTCCAGATCCACGTCAAAATTTGGACATTTTTAAGTTTTATCAAGGGAGGGTTCAAAATCGAGCAAAACAAAAAACTTGATCCAAATCTTGCTCGTAGGGGATTGATGATCTAGATGATCCTAGGAGTATTCCCACACATCATAGCAAGTTAAAAGAGGTCAAGAGACCAACCAAAAATAACCGGATCAAGGAAGCACCAAAAATCATCAAAAGCGAAGGAAGAACACAAGACCCCTCATCTTTGAATAATCATCCATAGATTGATTCATGATGTTGCTGGTCACAGCCACTCCCTCAAGGAGGACAAGAGCTCAATCCATGAGCACACACCCAAATCCTCTCTAGGAAATAGCCTCTCCTCTCCTCTCCAAACCCTAAAACAAACTAGGTTTTTTGCAAATGAGGTGCTTGGGGGCTGTTTAACAACCACCCCCTCTATTTATAGTGAGGCCTAGGTTCTAGAAGAGTTCACCTAATGGGCTCCGTTAAGGCCCAATACACACGGGACACATACACACACATTACAGTCGAAGCAATCGCCTGCTTCGCCACGTGTAGGTTGATCAACGGCTCTCATCATGTCGGCAAGTCTCTCCCATCCGAATCCCATCGGAACCTCCAAGGCACTTGCACCGACCTCCGCGCCGCTTGATCCAACCGGCTGCATCAAACTGCCCGTTCGATCCATCTTACCCATTCTGCGTCATGCTTGAGTCACTAGACCTCATCCGGCATCCATGATCGTTTTGGACCTCAGCTCTCCAAGCTTAGTCCCGATCCTCCTCGCCGTTGACCGTCGTTGACCTGCAAGCCACCTGCACAGCAATAGACCAAGAAATCGTCTTCGGGAACAAGTTCTTCACAACTTGACCGACGTTAGCTCAAAACATGCAATATGCAACATTAAAGCATTGAAACTCATGCACTAGACTTAACCAAAACACAACGCCGCCAAGATGGCCGACGAATAAGTGGAAACCGGTCTGACCTCCATACCTGGCCGGTCTGACCGATCTCAAACCGGTCAGATCGATTTGTATGAGCCGGTCAGACCGCCCAAAATGACTTAACCAAAATTTCATCCTGGAAATCCGAGAACTCTCTGGAATTTTCAAATGAATATCTCTTTTGACTGGAAGCTCCAAAAAAATATGAGACCACATGCAGGAGTCTCCCCTATCTTGCCCACACCCTCTATTTTTGGCCTAGCTCCAAACTCACTCAAAAGTCCTGGCTAGTCGGACCGCCAGAGCTATCGGTCGGACTGCCACACAGCCGGTCTGACTTCCATTGCCACCGGTCTGACCGCCTGAGGTCTGAACAGCATTGGAGCTTTTTCAAAAACACGAGATTCGGCAAACCAACAACGTCATTGCCAATTGACTCATCATCCTAAGATCATGTACATATCCCCACGATATCCACAATATGGCAACTGTTGGATGTTGAGGTAGGAAGAGCAACCACATCACCTTGAGCACCGAGAGCACTCCTAACTTTGTTGTAGCCTATAGATGGTGATTCGGTTTGCCGGTTGTGAGCTTGATCTTGTGGGAGGAAGACGGACACTTATCCGGTTCCTGGTGGTGGGTGTTCTCGGTTGCACTTTGGTCGGTGCTTTTGTGGTGGTCTTGTGTGGCACACTCCTGTACCCCAGCTTTGTTCTTTGGTGTGTCCCGAAGTATGAAGATCGACATTGTATCTCCGTCAACCTCGTTATTTTGCGCGGCACAGCGAGGCGCTAGGTTTTCTTAGACAACATCTTCTGGGCGTGCCTTGTTTGGTTTCATCTCAGTGGTTTTGATTACCATCAATCGGCTTTGTGAGTATTTCTATATTCCAATTGTTGAGTGTCACTTTGCATATATATATCTGTGTGTGTGTGTGTGTGCTAGTTTATATATTTGATTTGTGACAAGCATTGGGAGATATTGCTAGTGATTATGTGGGTTGGGTTTGCTTAGCTCGATGATGATTGTCGAAATCTGAAATTAATTTGATAATTGGAAACAGTCTTGGGCCAAAAATCAATTTGTTTTTTGTGGTCGGTTATTATTAGTAGCTTTGATATTTTCTGTTTTTCAGTTCTATCTGAATCAAGATTAGTCATGTATATTATGTCACTACTACAGTGTCACATCCCCAAATTAATAAAGAAGATTACTATGCATCTCATTAGCATGCATCATGTTTTTCAAGCATTTTTATCATACACTGCATTTGGAAAAGCTTATTCAATTTTATGAACCTACTCTTACACAAATAAATCCTTAAGAAAACAATATCAAAAACTTAGAATCATCCTTGTGAAACAATTTATTCAATTACTATATTAATTATCTTGTATTAATATAATTTTTCCCAAATTTTTGGAACCCAATATGAACCTCATAAATTTCAAACTCAATTGTCATCTTATGCTTTTGGGGTTTTGAAATATATCATATAAATAATGAACATTGGGGTTTCTGAATTTTTATGGATACTAGGTCACCTCAGGAACCTCCCTGATTTATTTCACATTTTTATAAATTTTATTACTATATTTTAGAGCCTGGTCAAACTAGGAGGTTTAAAATTCTAATCTGGTCAATTAGGAGCACTATTCCTCGGGCTCAAACCCATCGCACAGTAGTCCGACCGAGCCACTTGGCGAGCCGTCCCAACCAAACCCTCTCGGTTGCTGACCCTCCGATCCAGATCCGACGGCTGGTCTCCTCGCGCGCGCGCCCGCTCGTTCCGTCTCTCTCTCTCTGCCACTGGGGCCCACCTCCTGTCGCCTTCGTCTTCCTCGCGCTGGCGCTCGCGCAGAAGCCAAGCGCCACGCGCCCGCCATGCTCTGTGAAGCTCCGTCGACGCCGTGACCGCACCGCCCGCCGTGACCTATCACAGGCCATCGCCATCTAACGCCTCTGTTCGGCCCCTCGGCCGTTTAAGCCACCCGTGCCCCTTTCTCTTGGCCATTCTTCCTCTCGACACGGAGGAAGGAGAAGCTCGTGTGCTTGGCTCTCGGGTAAGCCTCGCGTTTTCCCTCCTCTTCAATTCCGACCTATGGCCATTCCATTTTTGCTAATGCCAAGCCTTACCGTGCCTTGTAGCTTCCGGAACGCGACCGTGCCTTCCTTCGCTCCGGTTCACGCCCAGAGCTTGCACCTGAGGACACGGCTGGGCTATCTTCGCCTCCGGTGAGATACTTGCTAACTCCAAATAGCGTCACATTATGTCTTTGAGTTAGAGTATGAGTTCCCTCACCCAATTTTGGCAATGCACGCGGGAGCTCGTGAATTGAAGATTAGTTCGTTTTGGTAGAAAAGGAAACTCTTCGTCTCCCACTTGATCCGTAAGGCATTGGTCATTTCTTTGCTACCCGAGCACACCCTTTAGATCTCTGAGCCATCCTAAGCTTCATTATCTTCCTTGTTGCTCGTGGTGTCTCCTCCACGTTGAGCCGTCTGCTTGCCGTACCTCACCGTCGCCAAGCTAGCTCCGGTCATCCACTCTTCTCTCCAACTCTCGGGTAGCTCCCAAGAGTCCCTAGATACTCGGGCACCGCTTTTGAACATTGCGGAGCATTATCTAGCTGCTACACGTTTGCCGTGTTGTACACCGCCGCCTCTCCGTGACTACAGCACAGCCACCTCAAGGGTCGCCACCACCACCCAAAGTTGCGCGAGGTTATTGCGGTGTAGTAGCCGCTTGGCCGGCCTCGCAGTGTGCGGCGTGAGCGCGGCGAGCCGAACAATCTCACGGGCGCGTTGTCCGGACGCGTCCGACAAGCGTAGCAAAGTCATTAAGGTTTCGATTCGGTCATTAATTGCCTAATGATTGATTCTCGTTATTAATGGTGTCTTAAGCGAGTAGATGAGTCTATTACATGTGGGCCCGTACGTAAAGCGAAAGGGATAGCGGCGGTGACAAGTG
The DNA here is from genome assembly GCA_036346395.1 of Hsuehochloa calcarea. Taxonomy (NCBI): domain Eukaryota; kingdom Viridiplantae; phylum Streptophyta; class Magnoliopsida; order Poales; family Poaceae; genus Hsuehochloa; species Hsuehochloa calcarea. Next base: position 45,478 of record JAYEVG010000086.1, on the reverse strand, counting down.
GGCCTAGTCACTTAAGCGTACACTCACCGTGTCTTTGTGAGCGGTCGTGGACTCGTGGTCCATGCACTATCTTTATGTGCCGTCTCGCTTATCACGGGCCCCGCTTGTCGATCGGAAATTAAATCACCGGGTAAATGAGAAATGACATTATTCGGCCCCACATGTCGATGCGGTGGCTAGGTGCAGCTCGGTAAGAAAAGTATTAATCGATTAAGAAAATCAGAATGTGTTTATTTATGAACTGAAAAATATGTTTAACTTCCAAAATGCATAACAAATTCATTTTAACTCCAATTGGGATGAAACCAGTGCTGGTAATTTTATTTTTGATGAACTTTATTTCAAAATAGGTTGCACATTTATCTCGGTAACAGAAAAGATAGATTTGGAATATGAGTATTTAATTGATTATCTTTACAATGGAAAAATGGCTATAACTTTGAAAATTCATATCTTTTGCTTGGAAACTCCAATTAGGATGAACCAATTTTAGTGGACTCACAATAATATGACCTAATTATCTATAAATTCAATTGCCTTCCCTCTGTTCTACAAAATTTAGCCAAAACATTAAAATTGGATAAACTGCATTATCGGGACATACAAACTTCAATTGACCATAACTTTCACCTACTGAATCCAATTGGAATAATTCTTGTCCCTATATTCATCTCATGGCATAAAATTTATATCTGTAGAAAAATCATGCATGTTGGAGCACTTTGATTTTTGGGTTATTTCTCGATGTTTATCGATTTTCCCGTTCTATAGATACCGTCGATTTCAACGTAGATTCTTACGCTACCGAGAGTGAACAACTACTCTTCCAGCAAGGCAAGCATCCTTTGAAATTTCTTTTGCATCATATTGATCCCGTTTTCTTACATTAGTATTTGAAATGCAATGATATTGCTGCATGCTATTTTGGTATACCTTTATGTTTGAGTAGATTAGTTATATCCTATGCTTGATGGTTATCCTGATATTTCACATACACATATGCTTAAGATAGGTTTGTGATGATATGATTGTTGTGTGTCTATTGCTTAGCCATTGCGGGTCTAGATAACGCAGATAGATCAATTGGCGGGACTAGCTCGTCAATTGTGGGAGACACATAACAACTCTTATTCATTATTAATTTTTGTCCGATTGTTATATCTGGTTATTTTGGTTCAAAACTTGTTGTTGTTAAATGGTTTTGGGTCGGACAAGTGGTTGTTAGTGTGGGTCTTTGTTATGCAGATTCGGTTTGTGGTTGTCTTATGCGACCATTAAGGACCGAGCCATGGACGTTACACTCCAAGTACCGAGCGTACTATCACATGCGGGATATGGGTACCGTCATGTTAAGTAAGGGAATGTTTTATTGGGTAAGACCGCGAGCGGTGTGGGGACATAGAGACAGTGAAATCCTATGTTCCTTTGGAACCCAGATGTGATATATCTTGTGCTTAATGAGCACGATTACCTATGTTGTGGGATGCAACATACTAACTACCTCACACCGCCACTCCATTACAACATGTGTGCCCGCTTAGCATTTGCTATATGCTTATGTCTAAGTTGGGATTCCCACATATGGGTGGTACATCCCAATAAGATTTTCTTGCTAAAAATATCAGATCTCGATTCTCCCTAGGCATACCTAAGGAAGTGTGCTATATTCGGAGGCATCGGAGGCTTACGGGCTAGTCGAGTCATGTGGGTAAAGTAGTACACCTCTGCAGAGATAATCTATTGAATAGCCGTGTCCACGGTTATGGACAACACTTGGTTTAAGTATGCTTCATCGTTAGACTTCAAATATTAAAAGTTGACATGGTTACAATTGGTTTGGCATGAATGGGATGTTCATGTACTTTAGTTTATCAAAGTGGACAGCCACCTTGATATTGATTGATCCATATTATTACATATGTCTTGTGAAACCCTCTCTTGAATAAATGATTTATAACTTGGCTTTGAAAACTAGATGGTCTAGGAATGTAAGATGTTGCGTTTTATGCAAAACTAGAACCACTAATGCTATCCCTTGATTGCCCAATATGCATAACTACTTTTCTTTGTGTAAGACTTGCGAGTGCACTTGTACTCGGCGGATGTTGGTAGCCTTTTTGTTTTCTTTTCAGTGAGGGCGATGTCGAGCTCGATGAGCTCGTCGATGCGATTTAGGCGACAATGACGAGTAGTGCTATCTTTAACCCCATTGGTTGCCTTGGGTTATGGGCATACCTTGCTGGACTTTTGGTTTATTTATTTTGCTTCATTGTTATTTATCACTCTTATTTGAATTTGGCGGTACGGTAGTTATGTAATAGTGTAGACTTAACTATTATGTTGTATGTCTTTTGGATTGTTAATGTACGTTGTTGTATGGATGTGATCAACGTTGAATGAGAGTATGAGCGTGTTGGTCGCTGATCCTGGGAGCCAACACGGCCTCATACTCGCTGTGATGAATCCCACCTTAACTTGTCTAAGTGTTGGCTTTGACCGTTTGGAGAACCGATAATCATGTGGTGCTTGCGGAGGAGCAATCGCGCATGATCACCGGGCTCTAGTTTGATCGGGCTCCTCACTTGGATGGAGTTAAGATGGAATTCATTACTTGAGGCTCAGAGTTATTTCCTTAAGACCGGGTAAACCTCGGTCTTACGGAAATAACCCGGGTCCTCACAGCGTTAGTATCGAGCCATCTTGATGTGGGTTAGAAATAGCATGGGCGTTAGTATTAGTAAGCCTCTTTGAGTCAAAATATTTTTGACCATCAAATTATTTCATAAAGATAAGTAATAATCTCTTTTATTCCTCATCCATCTTAGCTTCATCCCTCACCTTACTCTCATTTGATTTGCAAAACTAACTTACATGGGTTATTCTTGTCTTTAGATGGGACATCGATGTCCGGTCGAGAGACTCAAGTCAAGGTGTGGATGGATACCAACTTCTTGAGATATGATGTGGAGGGCAAACTTCACATACCAACCCGTATACTTCATCTACCGTCGAGATCTAGGTCCCGGATGGAAGACTACGGTGTGATCCATATCGTTGCAAGACAAGTTCGGAAGTATCCGTGCGCTTTCAGGCACATGGGACTTCTGAGGCCATGGCTTTACAAGAGGTGGCCCGTATGGCCATGAGTCGCCTTCGTTATGACTTAACGGAGTTGTCTCAGCCACCATACGACCACTTCCCTATGCAAGCACATGGCATGGAGGTGAACACCTTATTTGGGATCTGATGCGGGAGGATCCCTGTGTTCGGCAACTCGCGAGGTTGGTTCGCATCACGGACGGATCGCCTGATCGTCATTCATGAGCTTTGGGAGACGCGCGTCGTCTTCTTGTAGCTCAGAGCATCTACAACCCCTATGCATTATGGGACTTGTAGCCCGACATGTACTTTATGGAAGCGAAATCTCCCCTATGCCTCTGCGCCATCAGTACCGTCTCCTCAAATTGGAGGACAAGTTCTCAATCAGGAACAACGGCGTCGAGGCTCGCATGTCGGTGGGTTTTCCCGCCCTCAAAGGTTGGAGCTGCGGAGGGACACATCATAGGATCCCTTCGCCTCACCAATCCACATGACCACGATGATACGGGATCTCACAGGTATCACCTTACGGATGTGTTTCGGTGAATTTCGATCGTGAAAATAGATAGGGTGTTAGAATAGTGCGCCGCTGCCCTTACGTGTGTCCAATGAGTATGTATCTTTCTATTTGTCTTTGTCGATTAGTAGTTGTTGATCGGATGTGTTTCTTTTGCAAAGACTTTAGTTCGGCGATTACCATTCGCCTCTGGGCCTCTTTGATGTTATCACTCTTGAACTCTGCGAGTTGAGTATTGGATTTTGTCTTGGCCTTAGTGCTTTTGTACCCTATTTGACTTTGAGTTCTTGTGCCTCATTTACCCTCCTGCATGAATAAATTCTTATAAAATGTTTGTGTCTTTAATTTGGATTTCCCTAAAAGTAAGTATCCTAGCCCTTTTCCTAACTCTCCTTGTCACCTCGGAATGACAGGCCTAACACTCGTTCAAGGCACAACAACAAGAGCAAGGGTCACCACCTCCGGGCTCGCTCTGTCGATGAGCTTTACGCCCGGGGAGGGTTAACGAGCCCCTCATTGGCAAAATCAGCGGATGACCAGGCGGAGAAGTGCCTCCACCACCTCCCACAATGGCGTAAGTCGGCTCGGATCGAGAGGAACCGCATGGATCAAGCGCGATTCTCGAAGCCATTGCTCGCAACACCTCTCCGGCTCCCGTCACATCTGGGGGAGCGGGAGCATCTAGGACACGTGGAGGGCTCGCTGATTTTCAGCGAACCAATCCTCCCACCTTTTCTAGCGCTGAGGATCCCATGGAGGCGGAAAATTGGCTTCCCCTTTGTGGAGAAAAAGTTAACTATCGCCTTGCGATGGCACGGTGCGGGCGGGTCCTTTCGCCACTATCGGTGGAGGCGCGGCAAGTGCATGGTGGGATAACTTTTCCGCCATGCGGCCGACGAGACGTCCCATCATGGGATGAGTTTAAGGCGCCTTCCGTGAAGCTCACATTCCGGAGGGAGTACTGCTGATCAAGCAGCAGCAATTCCTAGCCCTCAAGCAAGGGAAGAAAACTGTCACAGAGTACTTACACGAGTTCAACTTCTTGGCTCGTTACGCCCTAGATGATGTCTCTACTGATGCACGCCGACAGAGCCTGTTCACCAACGGCTTGACAAGAAATGCGATTAGCCCTCGCGGTCCACGATTTCCGCAACTTCCAACACTTGGTCAATAAGGCCATAGTGGTGGAACACAAAAGCGTGGCGTGGAAGAATCAAGGAAGAGGAAGAGGGCGCTCAAATTTCAGCCGCGGCGATTTTCTAGACGGCTGTCGGACGACCCCAAGCACCCGAGCTCCAGCTCCAGCTGCACCGAGACCACCAACCTTTGTACCAAGGCCTCCCCAACCTTTTGTGCAACAAAGGAGCGGAGCATGCAGCCCCGAACAGCGGCCATGTCCGCCAAGTGTTACGATGCTTCCATTGTGGGCGCCGGCACTATGCGCATCGCTGCTTGGCAAAGCGCGGGGATGCCGCGGGTCTATAATGGTTCCACCCCAACTCCTACCTCGGCCCCGACGAGACCTTCACCACCGCCAAGGGCTGCATCCACACCTCCCCAAGGCACGACACGTGGCCGCATCAACCACGTCACTGCCGAGGAAGCAACAGACGCACCGGACGTCATTTTGGGTACTCTCTTGGTTAATTCCAGCCCGGCTACTGTCTTATTTGATTCTGGGGCATCTCATTCATTTATCAAGAAATCATTTGCTGCACTCCATCAAATTGAAATGCATACCCTCCAACCACCCCATCGCATACAGTCTCCGGGATCGATTTTTCATACCGATCAAGTCTGTCGGGACATAATTGTGCAAATCCAAGAAATTGACTTCTTGGCTAACCTCATAGTGATAAATTCAGTAGGCATTGATGTGATCCTAGGAATGGATTGGCTAACCAAGAACCAAGGAAAAATCGACTGTGCTAGGCGGTCTATTTCCGTCACAAACAAAGATGGCAGTCAAGTCATGTTCTCGCCCGTTCTGGACAATTCTCTTCTCTATGCCTTGGAAGTTAATATCCTCTTGAATTAGGAACGTACGGTGGTATGTGAATATCCCGATGTATTCCTGAAGACCTTCGGGCATGCCTCTGGCCGAGAAGTGGAATTCGTTATCGAACTTACACAGTGCATCGCACGATTTCAAAGCGGCCATACCGATGCCTCCAAATGAGTTGGTAGAGTTAAAAGAGCAACTCAAGGAGCTCCAAGATAAGGGTTCATCGATCGAGCTCCTCCTTGGGGATGCCCGTTATTTTGTTAAGAAGAAAGATAAGAGTCTCAGGATGTGTGTGGACTACCGCTGCTAAATGAAGTCACTATCAAGAACAAGTATCCGCTTCCAGCGGATTGACGATCTATTTGACCAATTGAATGGAGCCCAAGTATTCTCCAAAATTGATTTGAGGATGGGTTACCATCAAATTAAAGTCGAGCCAAGATATACCAAAGACGGCTTTCTCCACTCGTTACGGGTTGTACGAGTACACTGTTATGTCCTTTGGACTGACCAATGCTCCTTCCTACTTTATGAACCTAATGAATTCGGTTTTTATGGAGTATTTGGATCAATTTGTTGTCGTATTCATTGATGATATCCTTATCTACTCCAAGTCCGATGGAGAGCACGAGCAACATCTGCGACTTGTGTTAGAAAAACTTCACAACATCAATCAGATGCTAAATTTAGCAAATGCGAGTTCTGGCTTCGCGAAGTCAGCTTCTTGGGTCATGTTCTGTCCAAGGGAGGTGTCGTTGTCGATCCTAGTAAAGTCCAGGATGTGTTAAATTGGGAGCAACCCAAGAGCGTCACCGACATCCGCAGTTTTCTTGGGCTTGCAGGGTATTACCGCAGGTTCATCAATAATTTCTCCCGTATTGCCAGGCCCATGACCCAACTGTTGAAAAAGGAAAAGAAGTTCGTCTGGTCGCCTGACTGTGCAGTTAGCTTTCAGACTCTAAAAGACCTCTTAACCCGAGCAACGGTGCTTATCTTGCCCGATATTCACAAGAGCTTCGACATTTATTGCGATGCTTCTCAACACGGGATCGGATGTGTCCTTATGCAAGAAGGTCATGTGGTGGCATATGCGTCAAGACAATTGAGACCGCATGAAGCCAATTATCCCACCCATGACTTGGAGCTTGCAGCAGTAGTCCATGCACTGAAGATTTGGCGGCATTACCTTATTGGTAATCGCTATGAGATCTACACCGATCATAAGAGTCTCAAGTACATTTTCACCAGCCGACTGAACTCGAGACAGAGAAGATGGCTTGAGTTAATCAAGGACTATGATATGGGGCTCCATTATCACCGTGGAAGGCCAATGTGGTGGCCGACGCGTTGAGTAGGAAAACCAATGCAACTGCTTGTCGGTAACTCCTTTTCGGCAGGTTGTGTCTTTGACATGCAACGCCTGCACCTGGGAATCATTGAGGAGGGTACCCTTGCTGCTCTCAAGGTGGATTTCACCTTAGAAGATCAGATCAAGGAAGCTCAAAAGACCGACATGGAAGTCGCCCAAATCCGGGAAGAAATGAAGAAGGGTAAGGCCAAATGTTTCAACCATGATGCTGAGGGCACCCTACGATTCGGAAGCCGTTTAGTAGTGCCATTCAATGACAACCTGAGGGAGTTGATTCTTAAGGAAGCTCATGATTCGCGATTCTCTATACATCCCGGGAGTACCAAGATGTACCATGATTTGAAGAAACGATTGTGGTGGAGCCGGATGAAGCAACAGATCGCGCAGTATGTCGCCGAGTGCGACGTATGCCAGCGAGTCAAGGCTGAGCACTTAAAGCCAGCGGGTACTCTGCAACCCTTACCCATTCCCCTGTGGAAATGGGAGGAGGTTGGGATGGATTTCATTACCGGGCTTCCAAGGACCCAAACTGGCTCCGATTCTATATGGGTGATTGTTGATCGGCTGACAAAAGTGGCTCACTTCATTCCTGTCAAGACCACCGACGCTACGGCTAAATTAGCAGAGCTATACATCGCCAGGATTGTGTGTCTCCACGGCGTACCGAAGAGGATTGTTTCGGATCGCGGTGCGCAGTTCACATCCCATTTCTGGGGATGCCTCCATCAAGCCATGGGGACCCATCTGTCTTTCAGCTCTGCTTACCACCCCCAAACAGATGGACGGTGGAAAGGTGAATCGGTGTTGGAGGACCTTCTACGAGCATGTGTGCTATCCTATAGCAAAATTGGGAAAATGCTTACCCTTCGCAGAGTTCTCCTATAACAATAGCTATCAATCCAAAGATTCGGATGTCACCATTTGAAGCATTGTATGGGAGGGCTTGTAGGACACCCTTGAACTGGTCTGAAGCTGGGGAAAGGTCTCTCTATGGCGCAACCTTGGTGGAGGATGCTGAAGAACAAGTTCGCATCATTCGTGAACGACTTCGTACGGCCCAATCTCGTCGAAGTCCTACGACCGCCCGCCGCCGTGAATTGAGCTTCGAGGTAGGTGACTTTGTTTACCTCAAGGTCTCACCGATGAAAGGGACCCGCGTGCTTCCAAGTGAAGGGTAAATTGGCACCGCTTCATCGGGCCTTACCAGTCCTAGACAAACGAGGTTCTCGTATGCGTATCAATTAAAGCTTCCACCTTCCCTATCGGCGTGCACGATGTCTTCCATGTATCCCAACTAAAAAAGTGCCTCCGTGTTCCAGCTGAGGTCATCGAGTCAAATAACCTCGACCTGCAACCCGACCTTACTTATCGGGAGCACCCAATTCGCATCCTTGAAGAGGCCGAGCGTAGGACGAGAAAAAGTAACATCAAATTCGTCAAGGTTCAATGGAGCAACCATTCCAAGGAAGAAGCCACCTGGGAACGGGAAGATCGAATGCGGGTCGAATATCCCGATCTTTTCTCTTCGGCATGAAGTGCCCTCGTATTAAGGAGGAGAGGTTAAACAAGATTGTGGAATGAAAATAGCCTTTTTAGGTGACCCGGGTAGAGTGCCATAACTCTTCCTTTTTAAGGAAATCAAGACAACAGATGTTGTATCTTCTTTAGAATCTTACATACCTACTTTCCGCTCTACCCAGATCTCGGGGTCGAGATCTTTTGTAAGGGGGGGAGATTTGTCACATCCCCAAATTAATAAAGAAGATTACTATGCATCTCATTAGCATGCATCATGTTTTTCAAGCATTTTTATCATACACTGCATTTGGAAAAGCTTATTCAATTTTATGAACCTACTCTTACACAAATAAATCCTTAAGAAAACAATATCAAAACTTAGAATCATCCTTGTGAAACAATTTATTCAATTACTATATTAATTATCTTGTATTAATATAATTTTTCCCAAATTTTTGGAACCCAATATGAACCTCATAAATTTCAAACTCAATTGTCATCTTATGCTTTTGGGGTTTTGAAATATATCATATAAATAATGAACATTGGGGTTTCTGAATTTTTATGGATACTAGGTCACCTCAGGAACCTCCCTGATTTATTTCACATTTTTATAAATTTTATTACTATATTTTAGAGCTGGTCAAACTAGGAGGTTTAAAATTTAATCGGTCAATTAGGAGCACTATTCCTCGGGCTCAAACCCATCGCACAAGGTCCGACCGAGCCACTTGGCGAGCCGTCCCAACCAAACCCTCTCGATTGTCGACCCTCCGATCCGATCCGACGGCCGGTCTCCTCGCGCGCGCGCCGCTCGCCTCTCTCTCTCGCCACTGGGCCCACCTCCTGTCGCCTTCGTCTTCCTCGCCGGCGCCGCGCAGGCTGCGCCACGCGCCCGCCATGCTCGTGAAGCTCCGACGCCGTGACCGCACCGCCTTCGTGACCTATCTCGGCCATCGCCATCTAACGCCGCCTCTGTTAGTCCCTCGGCCGTTTAAGCCACCCGTGCCCCTTTCTCTTGGCCATTCTTCCTCTCGACACTGAGGAAGGAGAAGCTCGTGTGCTCTCGGGTAAGCCTCGCGTTTTCCCTCCCTCTTCAATTCCGACCTATGGCCATTCCATTTTGCTAATGCCAAGCCTTACTGTGCCTTGTAGCTTCTTAACGCGATCCGTGCCTTCCTTCGCTCGGCTTCACGCCCGAGCTTGCACCGAGGACACTACTGGCTATCTTCGCCTCGGTGAGATACTTGCTAACTCCAAATAGCACACATTATGTCTTTGAGTTAGAGTATGAGTTCCTCACCCAATTTTGGCAATGCACGACAGAGCTCGTGAATTCAAGATTAGTTCGCTTTGGCGAAAAGCAAACTCTTCGCCTCCCACTTGATCCGTAAGGCATTGGTCATTTCTTTGCTACCGAGCACACCCTTTAGATCTCTCGAGCCATCCCTAAGCTTCATTATCTTCCTTGTTGCTCGGGTGTCTCCTCCACGTTGAACCGCATCCGCCGCTTTACCTCACCGCCGCCAAGCTAGCTCCGGCCATCCACTCTTCTCTCCAACTCTCGTAGCTCCCAAGAGTCCCTAGATACTCGTGCACCCGCTTTTGAACCGCTGCGGAGCATTATCTAGCTGCTACACGTTTGCCGTGTTGTACACCGCCGCCCCTCTCCGGCGAGCTGCCGGCACAGGCCACCTCAAGGGTCGCCACCACCACCCAAAGTTGCGCAGGTTATCATACTTGTTATGTAGCCGCTCTTGGCCGCCTCGCCGCATGGCGCGAGCGCGCGCGAGCCGCCGGCAATTCACGGCGCGCGTTGTCCGGACGCGTCCGACAATCGTAGCAAAGTCATTAAGGTTTCGATTCGGCCATTAATTGCCTAATGATTGATTATCATATTAATGGTGTCTTAAGCGAGTAGATGAGTCTATTACATGTGGGCCCGTGTACAGAAAACGAAAGGGATAAGCAGCGGCTGACAAGTGGGCCTAGTCACTTAAGCGTACACTCACTGTGCTGTGAGCCGGTCGTGGACTCGTGGTCCATGCACTATGCTGTAAGCCGTCTCGCTTACATGCGGGCCCCGCTTGTCAGTCGGGAAATTAAATCACCGGGGGTAAATGAGAAATGACACTGTTACCGGCCCCACATGTCAGTAGCAGTGGCTAGGTGCAGCTCGGTAAGAAAAGTATTAATCGATTAAGAAAATCGTAATGTGTTTATTTATGAACCAAAAATATGTTTAACTTCCAAAATGCCTAACAAATTCATTTTAACTCCAATTGGGATGAAACCAAGTCTTTGTAATTTTTATTTTGATGAACTTTATTTCAAAATAGGTTGCACATTTATCTCGGTAACAGAAAAGATAGATTTGGAATATGAGTATTTAATTGATTATCTTTACAATAGAAAAATGGCTATAACTTTGAAAATTCATATCTTTTGCTTGGAAACTCCAATTAGGATGAACCAATTTTTAGTGGACTCACAATAATATGACCTAATTATCTATAAATTCAATTGCCTTCCTCTGTTCTACAAAATTTAGCCAAAACATTAAAATTGGATAAAGCTGCATTATCGGGACATACAAACTTCAATTGACCATAACTTTCACCTACTGAATCCAATTGGAGTAATTCTTGTCCCTATATTCATCTCATGGCATAAAATTTATACTGTAGAAAAATCATGCATGTTGGAGCACTTTGATTTTTGGGTTATTTCTCGATGTTTATCGATTTTCCGCTCTATAGATACCGCCGATTTCAACGTAGATTCTTACGCTACCGAGAGTGAACAACTACTCTTCCAGCAAGGCAAGCATCCTTTGAAATTTCTTTTGCATCATATTGATCCCGCTTTTCTTACATTAGTATTTGAAATGCAATGATATTGCTCGCATGCTATTTTCTAGTATACCTTTATGTTTGAGTAGATTAGTTATATCCTATGCTTGATGGTTATCCCCGATATTTCACATACACATATGCTTAAGATAGGTTTGTGATGATATGATTGTTGTGTGTCTATTGCTTAGCCATTATGGGTCTAGATAACGCAGAGATCAATTGGCGGGACTAGCTCGTCAATTGTGGGAGACACATAACAACTCTTATTCTGTTATTAATTTTTGTCCAGATTGTTATATCTGGTTATTTTGGTTCAAAACTTGTTGTTGTTAAATGGTTTTGGGTCCGACAAGTGGTTGTTAGTGTGGTGTCTTTATGCACGAGATTCGGTTTGTGGTTGTCTTGTCCGACCATTAAGGACCGAGCCATGGACGTTACACTCCAAGTACCGAGCGTACTATCACATGCGGATATGGGTACCGCATGCTTAAGTAAGGGGAATGTTTTATTGGGTAAGACCGCAGCGGTGTGGGGACATAGAGACCGTGAAATCCTATGTTCCTTTGGAACCCCATGTGATATATACTTGCTTAATGAGCACGATTACCTATGTTGTGGGATGCAACATACTAACTACCTCACACTGGCCACTCCAGTACAACATGTGTGCCCGCTTAGCATTTGCTATATGCTTATGTCTAAGTTGGGATTCCCACATATGGGTGGTACATCCCAATAAGATTTTCTTGCTAAAAATGATCAGATCTCGATTCTCCCTACAAGCATACCTAAGGAAGTGTGCTATATTCGGAGGCATCTGGAGGCTTACGGGCTAGTCGAGTCATGTGGGTAAAGTAGTACACCTCTGCAGAGATAATCTATTCGAATAGCCGTGTCCACGGTTATGGACAACACTTGGTTTAAGTATGCTTCATCGTTAGACTTCAAATATTAAAAGTTGACATGGTTACAATTGGTTTCGGCATGAATGGGATGTTCATGTACTTTAGTTTATCAAAGTGGACAGCCACCTTGATATTGATTGATCCATATTATTACATATGTCTTGTGAAACCCTCTCTTGAATAAATGATTTATAACTTGGCTTTCGAAAACTAGATGGTCTAGGAATGTAAGATGTTGCGTTTTATGCAAAACTAGAACCACTAATGCTATCCCTTGATTGCCCAATATGCATAACTACTTTTCTTTGTGTAAGACTTGCGAGTGCACTTGTACTCAGCCAGATGTTGGCTGGCCTTTTTGTTTTTCTTTTCAGGTGAGGACGATGTCGAGCCCGATGAGCTCGTCAGTGCCGATTTAGGCGACACTGACGAGTAGTGCTATCTTTTAACCCCAGTTGGTTGCCTTGGGTTATGGGCATACCTTGCTGGACTTTTGGTTTACTTATTTTGCTTCCGCTGTTATTTATCACTCTTATTTGAATTTGGCCGTCGGTACCGTTATGTAATAGTGTAGACTTAACTATTATGTTGTATGTCTTTTGGATTGTTAATGTACGTTGTTGTATGGATGTGATCAACGTTGAATGAGAGTATGAGCGTGTTGGTCGCTGATCCCGGAGCCAACACGGCCTCATACTGCTGTGATGAATCCCACTTAACTTGTCTAAGTGTTGGCTTTGACCGTTTGGAGAACCGATAATCATGTGTTGCTTGCAGAGGAGCAACGCGCATGATCACCGGGCTCTAGTTTCGGCGGGCTCTCACTTGGATGGAGTTAAGATGGAATTCATTTACTTGAGGCTCAGAGTTATTTCCTTAAGACCGTAAACCTCGGTCTTACGGAAATAACCCGGGGTCCTCACATCTGAAAAAGCTCATCACGCACGCGGTTTTGAACCGTCTGAAATTTTATGTCTGTGGTAATAAAGGTTATCATATTTCGGTTGAAAAACCGTCAGGATAAGTCTTATCACATCTGCCCAACCATGAACCGTCTCTGTGATATTAAAGAATCGCGCATTTGGTTCGTGGTTGGAACCGTATGTGATAAGTCTTTAGACCTAATTAATTTTATCGTATTTTCAGCTAGCCTCGGGAATTGCTAGCCATGCCCTCTGAAAACTAGCAAGCGTAAACATATCACGTATAATTGTTGACAACTCAAAGTGATCATTTAACTCAAAATCAATTACAAAAGAATGTTTCAAGTATATATTGTCGCTAGAGTTACAAATTGAATTACAACTAATCAAAGTGAATTACAATATTGAATCAATTGTTTCAAGGTCATTCATCGGTGTCGACGGCGTGAAACTCTCCTGGTGTTAACTATGTTCGCTTTGATGAAGCCGCAGAGCTCCTCGAACGCGGCGTGGCTTCGGTCCATCTCGAGTGCATTTAACTCTATGTTAAAGCCCCGACGCTAGCAGAGTAAAGTAGTAAGCATATATATTTAAATTTATAATTAGGAAATAATTATTACGAGATTGATAAACACGGGATCGTAAGTCCTAGAAGCAATCAATAGTCGCATATGATGGCATACGAGAATGCGATAGGTGATCTCGCTTTCTTGGGCAATCGCAAAAATAGAATTACATATATCCGCATGTACCACCGAGACGCAATACTACAGTATGATATATGATTATTGTGTTGTAGCGCATCGAAATCGCATCCTGTGAGTCGCAGTGTCGCTCGTTCCTTGTATAAACCTCCTGCAACATAGCCGATGAACGCCTACATGATTCAAAGAACTAAACTCATTTCTTCATCTACTTCGACGTTATAAATATGATAATATGCCTTGTAAATATAATAATATGATGTTGTTCATATCCGTATCACAATGATATTACACAAATAAGACGCATACAAGAATCCTCACAATCTTTCAAAGTAAAGAAGTCACAAAAGTAATAATCATCGAGCATATCAACGATATCATATCATATCAATGGCTACCTATGTATCTGTGTTCCAAGAATCAATTGCCCAAAACAACTTCAGAAACTGCAAAGTGTAACAACTGAATGGATGTCCATGTTCATGGTTACAATGAATTATCCAAAGACTGACACAACAAGAACTTGTTAAAGTTAGAACACTCCAACCATCCACCATAAACAATCCCACTATTGCCATCCATCCATTGACTACCACAGAAAACCTCAAGAAAAGAAATTGCTTTCCCCTAAATCACCAGCCTGGAAACTATTTTGATGTGCCTATGTGATGCTGACAACTAATGTCTTAACATGTTAAGAAAAACACAATCAACTGAACCTATGGTTGGACATTCAGCACATTGCTTCCAGACATAAAAACTTAAATCAAACCTTAGAACAACCTATTGCATCCAAACAAAGTGGCAATTATAAAGACCACCTGATCAATACTTAAAACAACCCGAGAGTCTTTCCATTCAGATTATTGAGTAGTTATAGTTAAGCACCAAGAAGCAATTAAACACACACCTTGACACTGCCTATGCAATGAGTCTCAGATACATACGGAGATATCGAGAGCACACAAGAGGATATAGCAATACTTAGCCCGCAAGAGGACGGTGATGGTGGACTCGGTGGGGTTGGGGTTGGGGTTGAGTTCAAAGTGAGTCGGCGGGCGTGTAACGACGGGTACTTTGCTCGAACTTGGTCTCCCGGGCGGTGAGGCCGAGCTCCTGTCGGAGGGGCGGCGGCGGTGGAGGCCCGCAGCGGTGGGAGCGTCGACCGCTTGCGGGATGGCCGAGGTGGTGGGGTAAAGCCCGCGGCACCGACCGCCTGAGGAGCACCGGTGGCGAATAGTGAGGCGGCGCTGGGTGGCGCCGGATCGGTGAGGCGGCGTTAGGCGATTCTCGAAAGTGTTAAGAACTAGGCAATCTGCACAACCATTCGAGCGAGCGCTTATATAGACTAACATCACAGACGGTTCTTTAATTGAACCGCTCAGGATTATTTATCACGACGGTTCTATTAGAGAACCGCTCGGATAACTCCTAAACATCACATACGGTTCTTTAATGGGTAGCCGCGTGATGTGAGTAATCACAAACGGCTCAATTAAAGAACCGCTCATGCATGCGCAGATCAGGCCGTGAGTAATCGAGGTCGAACGGTTCAAGTGAACGGCGACGGTGGTCCGATCGACCACTCAATCCAGCCGCTGATCTCCAAATCGGACGCCTCAAGTGAAAGGGGCGATCGGCCGGCCCGACGACCACTCAATCTGTGTCGTGATCTCCAAATCGGACACTCGGATCCGTGGAGCGGGAAGGCTCGAGTGGTCCGAATCGTACGAGATCCGACCGAGGATTCCATCGGACGGCTCACACACGACGCGTTAGGCGGTTGAGCCGAACCGCGAGACTTCGGGTCGAGATCTCGTGATAACACATAGAATCACAGACGGTTCTTTACGAACCGCTCGTGATACTTCACATACGGTCAGATAAAGAACCGTCTCGCGATACTTATTTATCACGCATGCTTAACGAAGATTTTATCACGATTTGGTTCGTGTTGTAAGATAAGCATGTTTTGTAGTAGTGTGTAAACTAGTTGATCTTCTGTGAGATATTTGCTTCTTCTTTTTTTATTCTCAATCTATCAATTAGGTTTATTCGTGAGATATACTTGGAAGCACTTGGTCTGTTGTTCCGTTTACAGAATATATAGAGTATATATATGTTTTCTTTTGTGATTCCATAAAGTCTGATGGTGAATTATGCTTTGATATCATTTAACTCACTGCTGGAATCATTGGCTTTTGGATGTAACCGCGCGCGGGTCCAGCGAGAGTGAAAGGCTAAGCTAATTTACACAGCATCGCGCTCCTTCCTAGCTAGCAAATGGATGACCATGTATGCTAGCAAATGTTTCTTAGCGGAGATCAGTGCGAAACAAATCGATCCATGTCTAGTATGACGACGATGTATGCGTATGCTAGCAGCGAGAGCGACTCGACGTGTGTGAAGCTTGAGTTGCCAGGTAGTCAGCAGAGTGAGTAATTGCCCCGGACCGACGTGAGGCTGCTGGTTAAGATGTTGCGGTAGGAAGAGCAACCACGTCCACATACCACTCACTACCACTACTCGCTGCAGCTCTTACCTTTTTCTGTTTCGGCAGGAAATTCAGTTTTCAGTTGCTCGTGTCGTCGGTCTGTCTGAAATTTTCAGGATCAATCGAGATGAAGGGGCCATCCTCATCCAATGGTGCTGGTGCTGGTGCTGCGGCGGTGGTCAAGCGGACGCTGATGGCGCACGTCCTGGCGCTGGTGGCGGCGGCGCTGGTGCTGCTCTGGTGCATCCACTTCCGCGGCGGCCTCGCCCTCCGATCCCACAACAAGCAGCTCATCTTCAACGTAAGTACTCTTCTTCTTCTTCTTCTTCTTGCTGTTGCGTCGATCGATCGATCCATATGTGTCATCGCCCGATCGAGTTTGCGTTAATTGCAGGCCCACCCGGTGCTCATGGTGATAGGAGTTATTGTCATCGGTGGAGAAGGTAGGTAATTCAATCAATGCTTCCGCGGCCGCGGGTCGACCTGTCATCCGTACGTCTTTTGCAGCGATCCTGAGCTACCGTTCTCTGCCGGCGAGGGTGAGCCGGGAGGGTCGGAAGAAGGCGCACCTGGCGCTGCACGCCGTGGGGCTCGCCGTCGGCGTCGTCGGCGTCTACGCCGTGTTCAAGTTCCACGCGGAGAGCGGCATCCCCAACCTCTACACGCTGCACTCGTGGATCGGCATCGCCACCATCTCCCTCTACGCCATCCAGTGGCTCGCCGGCTTCCTCACCTTCTTCTTCCCCGGCGCCGCCCCCGCCACCAGGCGCTCCGCCGTGCCCTGGCACGCCGTCCTCGGCCTGCTCGTCTTCTCGCTCGCCGTCGGGAACGCGCAGCTGGGCTTCCTGGAGAAGCTCACCTTCATGCAGGGGGCCTCCGCCGCGCGGGTCGACAGGTACGGCGCCGAGGCGCTGCTCGTCAACTTCACCGCCGTCGCGGTGCTCCTCCTCGGCGTCGCCGTCGTGCTCGCCACGGTCAACATCGATGGCAGCAGGTACACCGCCATGTGATCGATCTACCGCGCAGGCGCAGGCGTGCATCCATGTCGATCGTATTCGTATCCTACTTCGTACGTGTTACAGTTGCTTAGTTACTCTGCCCTCAGCTAGCTGTTAATTTGTGTGTGGAGATTTGTCGGAGGAACAGCCTTTAATAATCTTTTATTAATCTGTGATTTGTCGACGGTGGGTACGAATCTCATGCTGAGTATCTCACAAGACCCCAGTTTATCAGGTTTATAATGTTTAACCATCCACTTAGTGCTAGTATCATAAATTAAACAAACTAAGACTCGAGATATATACACTTCCCAAGATGCAGTACACACACCTCATTACAACAATTATGACCTCATTACAACAATTATGTATCAATTCCATTCAAACACATAGAACAAGCAAAAGCAACAAACCAGAAGTTAATATAAATAAAGGATAATAATTACAAAAGAGAGGCCGACCGGCCAGATAACATCCATAAGTTCTAATTAAACAGCGGAAGCAAAAGTGCCATAAGATGGCAATAACAAAAGCCAAATAGTGTGCATTTAACCCACAAGGCAACCAACCTGGATGCATGCTTAGCCTTCGAATCCAAAGCACATTTCACAAAAGTGAGTCCCTTGGGGCTCACCTTCCTCCTCTGCAACATACAAAAATCAAAGCAAATGAGTACAATAATGTACTCCGCAAGACTGACGTGTGAGATAACAAGCCTATACATATGCTACATGCAAGCTTATTTGAGTGGAGGGTGTATGTCTCAATTTAGCATAAAGCAACATTTATTTGCAATAATGTAATACATTTAAAGCAAGTGTGAAATCTGTTTTTATTATTCAAATAACAATATACAACAATAATAACAATAGATATATGATAACAACAATCCTGGAAGTGACTAACCTAATAGTCACCACAACAATAGCATGAATTACCCATTCATGCTACCCATGTCAAGTTTTCATTAAAACAATTGTTGTAGTCTGGTTCTCATGGGGCGTATCCAAGCGTGTCTATAACCTAGGACGAGGCTATTCGAATAGTTTTATCCCTGCAGTGGTGTACCAATGTACCCACACGTCAGACCGCCTTTTTGCCAAGCTATGAAGCACACTTCCTTAGATATGCCGGCACGGCTAAGTCCTACGAAATATTTTCAATATTATGCATTAACTACGAGTCGCCTGTATGGATAGTGTGAGGACCCCGGGTTATTGGGCTTGTAGTGCTTAGTCACCAATTGACCCTAGCATCACAAACAAAATAACCCGTGTCTTCGAGACATATATACTTCCCAGAAATGCAGTATACACACCCTTTTACAAAATTCATGCATCAATTCCATTCATTCACATAGAACCAAAGAAAAACAACAAACCAAATGTAAAGATAAACAAATGATAGTTATTACAAAAGAGAGGCCAACCGACCAAGTACATATAAATACAAAAATTGAACAACGGAAGTAAAAGTGCCATAAGATGGCTATAAACAAAAGAGCCAATCAGTGTGCCTTTACCCACAAGGCAACCGACCGGACCGCCAAGCTAGTCGTCGAACCCATGAAGACATTTCACAAAAGTGAGGCCCTTGGGGCTCACCTTCCTCCTCTGCAACAAATAGTTAAGCAAAGCAAATGAGTACAAAAATTGTACTCCGCAAGACTTACGTGTAGGATAACAGACCTATACATATGCTACATGCAAGCTTATTTAAGTGGAGACTGTATGTTTCATTTTCAGCACAAAGCAATCTTTATTTGCAATAATGTAGTACATTTAAAAGCAAGTTGACAAATATGTTTTTAATGCTCAAATAACAGTGAAAGACAACATAATAACAGTAGATAGGTGACAACAACAATCCTGGAAGTGACTAAACCATTGGCCACCACAACAATAGCATGAATTACCCATTCATACCACCCATGTCAAATTTTAATTTAAAAGGTTGTAGTCTAATTCTCACGGGGCGTATCCGAGCGTGTCCATAACCTAGGACGAGGCTATTCGAATAGTTTTATACCCTGCAGGGGTGTACCAATGTACCCACACGTCAGACCACCTCTTTTGCCTCCGGAATAAGCACACTTCCTAAGGTATGCCGGCAAGGCTAAGTCCTACGAGATATTTCCAATATTGTGTATTAACTACGAGCCGCCCGTACGGATAGAAACCCATACGTTGTGTCAGAGTCATTGTAAAGCCTCGGTCAACTACCCGTCTCAGGTAAAGCCTTGGACAACTACAATGCTCCTCGAGGTGGAGAGCCTACCCGGAATCTCCACCACTGCACACCCAACACAAGAACACATATCATTTTTCACACAACACACACAACCCCCTCCTGCGACTCGAAGATGACACACGCCAAAGTACTTAGTCAAGAGAGGTCTCATATCCCTCTCGTGTGGTTAGCACGCAAATTGCTCAGTACGGTGGCGCAAGTAATTCGGTCCTTGTTGACTTAGGCATACTACCACAAACCAAACAACCACACCATCCAACCAATATGCCCAAGTCTAAATCAATTTTTCATTTTTAGATTTTGACTTTATAAAATAACAAAGCAGAAGTGTTGGACATAATAGAATAATAATTAGATGTGTGATCAAGATCATCGACTAAAATCGATGATCGCCCATTACTACCGAAACTAAGCATTTCTAAGCAATTTCAAATCGCAATCTACTAAGTGACAAAAGCTCATCCATCGAACTCAAATCACAGCAAATAACCTAGGCTCATGGTAGTAGAGGATAATCAATTCCTACAGATTATGCAACTATAGGATACTAACCATAATTTAACAACAAAATAGCAATGCATACATACAAGTTGAAATCAATATATTAGACCTGAAAAATACTGGGATTAACATGATCAAACTGCTTGCCTGTTTGTTGTGGTTCAATATATTGCGGAGGATCACTTAAGTTATCAACGTGCTTGTGAGACCCCGGTTTATCCGGCTTGTAATGCTTAACCATCCATTTGGTCCTAGCATCACAAAACAGATAATCCGAGACTCGAGACATGTATACTTCCCAGAGTGCAAGATACACACCTCATCACAAAATTTATGTATCAATTCCATTCATCCACATAGAACCAAACACGTAATGTAATGTATATTAATAATATCAAACGGAGTCATTACAAAGAGAGGCCAACCGGCCAACAATAAAAGAGACAACAATAATTAAACAATGAAGCAAAAAGTGCCATAAGATGGCTACAATAAAGAGCCAATCGGTGTGCCTTTAACCCACAAGGCAACCGACCGACCACCAAGCTAGTCGTCAAACCACAAAGACATCTCACAAAAGTGAGGCCCTTGGGGCTCACCTTCCTCCCCAAACAAAAGCAAATGCAAAAGCCGGTGAGTACTTTGAATGTACTCAAGACTTACATGTGGAATAACAAACTGACTTATACTACATGCAAGCTCATTGAAGTGGAGGTCAGATGGTTCATTTTAGCATAAAGCAAGTTTCTATTTGCAATAATGTAATAGATTGAAAGCAATTTGACAAATCTGTTTTTAATGTTCAAATAACCGAGAGAACAATAATAATAACAAGAGATAGAAAGACAACAACAACACGAAGTGACTAACCTAATAGTCACTACAACAATAGTATGAATTACCCATTCATACCAACCATGTCAAGTTTTAATTTTAAAAACAAATGTTGTAGTCTAACTCTTGGAAGACCTCCCCAAGCGTGTCCATAACCTAGGACTAGGCTATTCGAATAGTTTTATCCTGCAGGTGTACCAACTTACTCACATGTCGACCGCCTTTTGCCACATGATTAAGCACACCGCTTTGGTATGCCAAGACAACACTAAGTCCTACGAGATGTTTCCAATATTATGTATTAACTTCGAGTCGCCTGTATGGATAGAAACCCATACGTTGTGTCGGAGTCGTGGCTCACCTTCGGACAACTACCCGTCACTGTAAAGCCTTGACAATCAGCGACGCCTCGAGGTGGAGAACCTTCCGCAATCCCCACCACCGCACACCCAACACAAACACAAGAACACACACTGCTTCACACAAGACACACACAAAACTTTTCCTCCCGCGACTTGAGATAACACACGCCAAAGTACTAAGTCAAGAGGGTCCCATATATCCCTCATGTGGTTAGTACGCAATAATGCTTGGTTTAGTGTAACAAGATGTTCGGTCCTTGATGACTTGGGCACCATTCGATTACACCCAAAAACACCACACCAACATACCATTATGCCCAAGTCCAAATCAGTTTTCATTTTCGCTTTTGATTTGCAAAATTAACAAAGCACAAAGTGCTGGACATAATGGAAGAATAATAATTTTTGTGTGATCAAGAGCATCGACTAAGTCGATGATCGCCCCAAAGCTACCGAACTAAGCATGGCTAAGCATAAAGATTCGTATTCTACTAAGCGACAAGAGTTCATCCATCGAGCTCTAATCACAGCAAATAACCTAGGCTCAAGTAGTAGAGAATAAACAACATCCTACAGATTATGCAACTATAGGATCAACTAATCATAATTTAACACAAAGTAGCAATGCATACATACAGTTGAATTTGAAATATTAGACTTGTAAAATATTAGGATTAACATGATCAAACTGCTTGCCTGATTGAAGTTGCTCTGTTTGCTGGGGATCACTCTCGGTGTTAATGTGCTCTTCAGATCCTATCGAAAGAACCAATAAGGCAAAAGAAACTGAAAAGATCCAACAGCCAACTTCAACAAAAAGCTCTCAAAATTTTACAATAGGAAGAGCATGATTTTTATGAACTAATGCAACAAGAACCAATTGATTTGGATTCTTAATGCAAAAGATATGAGCAAATCAATTTTGCTCAGCTTTATAAATCAAAAATGCTACTATTCATTAGCAAAATTTTCTGGAGCTATACTGGGGTTGGAAACATTTTTAGATTAAAGTGCAGTTGAAAACATAACCAACAAAATTTGAATCTCCTGAAAAGGAATTAAAATGAATTAGTTATGCATTTTACAAGTTATCACATTTTTCAGTTGATAAATAAATCCTTTCGGGAAAATCAAAAATTAGAATCGACGTGGACGAACGAGGAGCGTCGATCTTGGATCCAACGGTCCAAGTCCACGGGATAACGTGCACACACGCGATTCACAAACCCTAAACGCTCACCGTTGGATCTGGATCCAACGGTTCACGTGGATCAGGACGTTCGGGCGGTCCGAACGTTCACACGCATAGGAGCCGTTGATCTTGGATCCAACGGTCCACACGGACCGAACCTTTCGGACGGTCCAACGCTCACTCGAATCGACCGTTGATCTTGGATTCAACGGTCCACCGATTAGGCGTGCGATTACATTCAAACTTCGCATGATCCCGGCCGTAGATCTAAGGATCGACGGTCCGCATCGACTCAAGTTCAAACCATCTCCCTGTTTTCGTCCGACAAAACGACGGGGAAGGGAGGTCGTCACCAGCGACTTGTCGGCGAATCGAGCTAAGGCAGAGCAATCAAAGACTACCAAAAGATGCACAATAACGAAGCGCACACTCTGGCACCAACCATAGCTCGGATGGCGGACTGAGCCGCACGCCAAGAATAAAGGAGGGCGCAAGAATCTTTCGAAAGTGACGACAACGCAGAGAAGAGCTACCGAAGGGAAAATAGAGGTTGCTAGAGTATCTATGAACTGCTATGAAGCTACTGAAGCGATGAATTTGCAAATGGAGGACTTACCCGAGCCGGAGACGAAATTGAAAGTTTTCGGCCGAATTGGGGGAAAACCGAAATTGATCTGCTCTCTGCAAGCAAACGAAAAATTGAGTGAGGGCTATTGCTCACCGAGGTGAGAGGAATCAGAGGGAGCAAGACTGAAAGGAATGAAGCCCAAGGGTACCGCCTTCACCGAAGAGCTTGGAGCTTCACCAATGGCGGCCGAGAGAAAAATCCACGAAGGAGCTCACTCGGTGCACTAGAAGAGATGCTGAAGCTCAAGGGTGTTCAAAGGATGCTAAGGAAGCCTCTGGTAGAGTTTTATAGCCGAAGGAGCAAGAGGGGAGCAACGGTAAGAAAAATGGCGATGCACTCGTGTCTTTGAGGTCGGCCGAGCAACGACGGGGCGTAAAGCGGGAGACGATGACTATGGAGGCGACGAAGACGAGGCTCATTAATGCCGAGTCGCTGGTCAAAGTAGAGATGACCCGACGCCACGCTCTGCACTTTTCACCACCATCGTTGACTTTGGCTGCCAGCGCGCGAGCGAGGAAGACGATAGCCGCCAACCGTTGATTCGATCGGACGGCGCCAAGCAATTAGATATTCAGGCGGTCCGAACAATTCTTTCGATCGAAGGCCGCATGATCTAAAGATGAACGGCCCGAGCGAGAGGGAGGATCGGCGATCCAACATTACTCAGAGCGCAGATCCGCACGATCGAGATCTAACGGCCGAATTGAAAGCGCCCGAGGCGGCCGAAGTCTGCGCTTAGTTGATCCGATCGAGTCCGATGGCTCGAACCCGAGTTTGATTCGAACCCAAGAACAAGAAAGATTGATTTTGAGTTATTTGGTCGAAATGAGTTAGGAAAATTAATTGAGATAGCAAACAAGCTCTAGTATTTATGAAATTTTAATCGCAGTTGTTGATCGGATGATGAACCTTATATAAAATTTTCAGAGACTTTTATGCAATCGCATTTTTCTCCAAAAATTCCGAAGGCTATATGTAGAGTTTGACCAAGGTTTGACTGGCCTAAAAAATTATCAAATAATTTCTAAAAATCATGAGATAATTCAGAGATGTTGCCAAGCCTCCCAAGAACTCAGGGAAAAGACTTCCAAGGGTTTGGCAAAAGACCTTTGCCAAGGAGGGCTTTTGATTAGAGTCAAAAGGGCATTTAAATGGGATTTTCCATAATTCTTTTTGAAAAGAATTACCAAAAATGACCAAGGCTTCAAGATGCAAGAAAAGTTTTAATTTCTTCTGATTTTCTTACATTTGAAACACAAACCCATATTTGGGATGTTACAGTGCTCTTCGGAACCTAATCGAGAAAGCGAAAAAGAACCGATAAGACGAAGAACACACAAAGACTCAACAGCAAACTTTCTCCAAATATTCTGAAAATTTTATAGTAGCAAAAGCATGATTTATAAGGAATTTAGCAACAAGAACCAATTGATTTGGGTTCTTAATGCAAAAGATATGAGCAAAACAATTTTGCTCAGCCTTAAAAATTAAAAATACTACTATTCATTGCACTAACATTTTAGCAAAACATTTTGAAAATATACTGAGGTTAGAATCATTTTTAGATTAATGTTTAGTTAAAAATATCACAAACAAAATTTGAATCAACCGAAAAGGAATTAAAATGAAATAGTTATGCATTTTACAAGTTACTACATTTTTCAGTTGACAAATAATCCTTTCGGGGAAAATCAGAAATTAAATCGACGTGGACGAACTTGGATCGTTGATCTTGGATCCAACGGTCCGAGTTCGCAGGATAACGCGCGCACGCGCGATTCACAAACCCTAAACGGTCACTGTTGGATCTGGATCCAACGGTCCACGTGGATCGTGACGTCGGCGGCTCAACGCTCACATGCACAGGAGCCGTTGATCTTGGATCCAACGACCCACGCGGATCGAACCTTTCGGACGGTCCGAACGTTCACTCGAATCAGGACCGTTGATCTTGGATCCAATGACCCGTGCGGCCTCAAATCGGGACCGTTGATCTTGGATCCAACGGTCCATCGATCAAGGCGCGTGATCCATTCTAATGCTCACGCGATTCTGAACCATAGAACTAAGGATCGACGGTCCACATCGAATCACGTTCAAACAGTTGTCATTGATTTCATCCGACAATTCGACGGAAGAAAGGCTCGCCGCGGCGACTCGCACGCGGCGGCGAGCAAATGCCCAAAATGGGTTCATAACAATCTTGCGCACACAATGGAACCAACAATTTCAACTGCGGCGTTCTAGAACGTCGACAAGACGGAGATGACAGAGATGACCGAAAACGGTCAAAAACGAAAATGGCAAATGAGCTCTGCTGCGGTCCAAGGGAGCGGGTGCCAAGCAACTAGGGACTAATAAGAAGTTACCTGAGCACAGAGAATGCACATAAGAGGGCTGGAGCTGCTTCGGTGAAGAGAAATGCGAATTTTGGCCGAAAATAGGGAAATCCAAATTCAATCCAACCCTGAACGAAAAGAACCAAATTGAGTGAGGGTTAAGCTTCAGAGAGTAAAGGTGGAGCAGAGGGAGCAAAAATTGGAAGGAGAGAACCCCTGCTGTACCGCCTTCACCAACAGCTTGAAGCTCAACAATGGCGGCCGAATCGGTTTCGAGAGATTGCAGCTTAAACAAGCTTGTGAGTGCTAGCTGGAGTTGCGGAAGTGCTAAAGGAAGCCAAGGGTGAAGCAATAGAGCTTAAATAGTTGAGAATGGCAGAGAGCAACGGCGATATTTCTCCTCGGTCAATACTGCCATGAGAGCACTTGAGAGCGACGGGAGCAGTTGAACCATGGACTTCTGAGGGAGGAGCACGACGGGCATTTAATGCGCGCAGAGATAGCCGTTTAAAGGTGACCCCAGAGGTGACTCCACACCGCGCTTTCTCCTCCGCCACGCCATTGTTGGACTCAGCGCCAACCGAGGAAGGAGATGACTTTTCCACCGCTGGATTGAAATCGAACGGCTCAAATTGATCGGGTGATTATAACGATTCGATCACTCGCCAAACCTGGGCCGTTGATTTGGATCCAACGGTCCACGTTGCGCGAGGTGTTCTGGACGGTCCGAACGCTCACGCGATCGTGGCCCTTGATTTAGAATCCAACGGCTCAAATGGATCGCGCTACGGATGGTCCGAACGCTCACGCGATCGTGGGCCGCTCGATGCCGATCCAACGACGCACAACGCTCGCGCCTAAACGACCGAGGCGGCGTGCTTAGTTGGATCGGGCGAGTCAAGTGGCTCGAGCCCGAGTCCGATTCAACCCAATGAACAAGTGAAAACCGTATAGGGTTTGAATTAATAACTGATTTTTGATGAATTTGTTTAAGGTAGCAAACTAGCTCCAAAATTATGAAATTTTAACTGAGATTGCTGATGCATGGAATGAACCTCACATAAAATTTTCAGAGATTTTTATGCACGAAATATTTCTCCAAAAATTTCAGAAGGTGTGAATTAGGGTTTGACCAAGCTTTTACTTGCCTCCAAAATTATCAAATAATTTCTAAAAATCATGAGATAATTCAAAGGTGTTACCAAGCCATCCCTAGAGCTCAAGAAAAAATGTTTACATGGGTTTGGCACAAGATCTTTGCCAAGGAGGTTTTTGATTGGAGTCAATTGAGGATTTTTATTTTGATTTCCATAATTCCTTTACAAGAATTACAGAATCGATCAAGGACTTCAAGATGCAAGAAAAATTTTAATTTCTTCTCATTTTCTTACATTTGAAACACAAATCCATATTTGGGATGTTACAGATAGAAATCCATACGTTGTGTCGGGGTCATCGAAAGCCTCGGTCAACTACCCCTCACGGGTAAAACCTCGGACAACTGCGATGCCCCTCGAGGTGGAGAACCTACCCGAAATCTCCACCACCGCACACCCAACAAAATATCACATATCCTGAGAGACCATGTGAGAGGTCCTCCTTTGTGAGTGATGAGTATTTGACAACTTGTTGAATAGGTTGAGAGTTGAGTCTCTCTGTTTTCTGTAAGTGCGGAACTTCCGGTTCTGGAAAATGGAACTTCCGATAATTGGAACTTCCGCTGTGGTAAAACGGAACTTCCGATTAGCCTGACGTTTGTGTTCGGTTGAAGTAATCTAACTTCCGCACTGGATCGCGCTTGTCCGATAATATCGACGTGAGTATTCCTCTGTGACGAAAATCGAATTGAAAATTGGAGTGCGGACATTCCGATAATCTAACTTCCGCAATGGTAAGCGCGAACTTCCGATAATCCCGACGCGCGGACGTTTCGAAATCGGAACTTCCGCAATGGTAAGTGCGAACTTCCGACAGTACGTAATCTGCGCAGAAGGATAGTTTGTGATTTTGAGTTTGTATGAGTTTGAGTCTTGTACAAATATTGATGCTATGATATTGGGCAATGCTATGTGATGTGTTTTTGTCTGTGTTGATCGCAGACATCGAGACGAAGTCGTGGCGAGACACGAGGTGATCGGACTAGACGCAGCGCGCTGAGGTCGTAATCCTGGGATGTGTCAAGACGGCGTGAATCTTGAGGTGGTTGCGTAGTCAAGGACAGAAGGTGTACTGGAGGCTTCCAGATAGGTGCACAAGGGGCGAAACGGTCTTTTCGCAAAGCGGCACAAGTGGAGGCGCCTGCTCGTGTGAAGGGCTTAATGGGTTGAGACCCGTTAGCTAGGCTATAACAGAGGTGTAACCTCGGTGAGAGGTTGAGATTTTGTTAGGTTTTGGAATAGGGTTTTTGGCTTTTCTTGTTGATTCTTGTTGGGACGCTAAGATGGATTGCTCTCGCTGGGATGATACCTCTAGATCATTTGATAAAATTTTCCCACGAGCAAACTTAGTTTAATCTTCGCTCTAAGTTTTGCTTCCTCTCGCTCTTCCTCCCCGTGCCTAGGTTTTATTGAAAATCTTGTTTGGCTTGTTGAGAAGGGTTGAAACTTGGCACGCAGGATCACTATACTATTAAGTAGCCATCCTCAAAGTTTCATAACCCGAGAATCAAAGAATCTCTTGAATTTTAGTTTGTGGCCTCTCTACCTCTTCTTCAAGAAATCCGATTTCTCTTTAGTTAGACGATCTTTGTCCGCGATTTCTTCTCATGAGGTCAAGATGTTGTTTAGATGATGTCCTGTGAGACTTGACTCGAGAAGAGCAAAGAAATCAAAAGTATTTCGATTTTTGAATCGCTCCATGCTCGTTCGTCATCGATAATCGGAACTCCGCCATCCGAGCCGCGGAACTTCCGATTTCTAACTTCCGTGACCGACACATCTGAACTTCACAGCGAACTTCCGCACTGACCGGGCCTAACTTCCGATTGTCGGCGTAATGTACAAACTTGTTTTCGCTTCTCCGATTTTGCTTCACTTCTTTTCTTGAGATTTGTGAGGGCTTTGTAGGTTTGTTTAAATACGTGAAAGGGGAGTTCTTAATTATTAAGGCACTATTCACCCCCTCTCGCTGCCATTTCGTCCTTCAATTGGTACGAGCCGGTTAGCTCTTCCTTATAGATCTTAACGGCCTCTTGAGCCATGGCAACGACAAGTATTCCACCAAGCCTCCAAAGATTTGATGGCCCGGATTACCTTTTCCGAAGAGCCGAATGGAAACATACATTCGTGCTCGTGGGTATGCCATCCGAGAAAGGTGAAGGTTAGATTCGCCTCGCCGATGAAAACATCAATGTGGGAAACATGCCCGATGTTGAGGCCAATGCTAAGGCAAGGAACATTATCATTCGTGGTTTGAGCGTATGAGTTCGATCGCATTTTCATTTGTCTTCACATTTACATCCGGGTGACCTCGATGCATACCATGAGGGCACCACCCGTGATTAAGACGGCTCGACAAGACCAGCCTCAAGCGAGAATATAGCAAATTTGAGATGCTTGTCGTGAATCTCTTGACGAGTGCTTGCGTTTCCATAAGATTTTGAGCAACCTTCGAGCGGCCGGTCTTACATACCCCGACTTCTGATAACGCCGACTGATGCTTTCTCGACTTGATCTTCGTGGTTTGGGAGATGAAAGTGACTACCATCAAGGATAGCACGGACCTTCTCGACTCGACTCTGACGCGCTTTACTCGCTACCAAGACTCACGAGATTGACATTGTCTCTCAAGGTCAAGTCACAATCGATGGCTTTAGTCATCGATCCCACCTCGATCTTCTTCCGAGTCGATACATGGGTTCTCCTTGTCGCTTCTCTCGTGACATAACCGATGATCGCTAGAGCAGCTTGAGGATGAACAGTTAGCCCTCCTAGCTCGGAAGTTTTCCCATGCTTACAAGAGGAGGAGGGATGGAAAAAGAGGAGGTCCTGTAATTTGCTTCGAGTGTGGTGGCCCCAACCACATCCGAGCAAACTGCCCCAAGCTTGGGAAGGGCAAAAGTGACTACGGCGGTTCGGGCAAGAATGACTACATCGACAAGAACCGCAACATGAAGCCCTCACCACCTGACCAAGGGAAGAAGAAGTTCCGCAACTTTGGGAAGGCAAAGAAGCTGTTCCATCGCGTCCTCACCGCCCTCGATGAACTTGACACCAGCGAGGTGGAGGGGTGGAGTGACGATGACGGAAAGGATGATCAAGATCCCAAGGACTACGGTGAACTTCTCCCAAGATGTGCTTCATGGTCTCTCGGCGATCTTAGCGACAAATGAATACAGACCGACCGATGAGGTTAGTCCCACTTACGACCAGCTTAATGATGCTTTTCTTAAGCTAGGTAGATTTCATGCTAAGTCTAGGGCTAAGTGTACTAAGTTAGAGAAGGAAGTAGCTAGACTATCATGGGAGCTTACCTTACTTACATCTTCTCCCTCCCGTGATGATTGTGACACATGCTGTGCTTTGCTTGATGACATGGAAAAACTAAGGACCTTGCATGATAGTGTGTCCTCCGAATTAGACATGATTAAAGTCGAGAACATTAGCCTTCTTGTTTAACTAGAGATGAGTAGGGTAGCACCTCCTTCATCTACTACCGTTGAGGCTATCGCTTGCACCTCCCGTGAGGTTAAGGACAACTCGCTTAGAGGTCTATATACCATGTTGCTCGATCCCACTGAGACTTGTGAAAATTGTAATAATCTCAAGATGAACCTAAAACGGTAGATCACAAAATTGTCAATTCCAAGTCGCTTATTAGAGCCCATTGTTTCTTGTTTAAACTGTCTAAGTTAATCACGAACTAGAATCAGATCCAAACAGCTTCAAGAAATGATTGATCACAATTACAAATGGCTCAAGATGCTTCTAAGGACCTTGTTAGCTCACCATGCAATCAAGTGTAATAAACTAAAATGTGATTTGGTTGCTTTGGATGAAAAAATGTGAAGCTAACTAAGGAACTTCTAGAGACACAATCATCCGCTTGTATTGTGTGCCGAAGAAGTCTAAGGGTTTGCATGCACGCCCAGCAACGTGGAACCAACTCATAGCAATAGGATCCGTCCTCCAAAGCCTACCGTGTGCTTGCACAAGCCAATCTTTCCTCTCACTGCTGGTTCTTCTTCTCGCTCCCTTACCTTCTCACTGCTCCTTCTTCCCCTCGCTCTTCTTGCACCTCTCTTTTTCGTGAGTGTCAAGATCTTATGAACACTCTCGAGAGGTTTGTAGGAGGAGCAGAAAACTCAATCTCATTCTAGACCAATCCAAGATTTGCAGATTTAATCGTGGTCTAGGATATGATTTTCATGAGGATATGAGGAAGCATCCACCGCCGTGCTCGTAACCATAGCACTGTGTGATCAAAACTAAGCCCAGGATCGAGAAAGTCAATTTTAAATCGCTGGGTTTTGTTCAAAGGATCTCTCGATAAGAAGGTGACTCCACTGCAGCCTTTACTTCTCGTATATGGTATCATTGCACCTTCCGTTTAAGGATGGTGTAGGACCGTAGAAGGCGACTAGGGGTGAATAGGCGCTTTCAACTTTCTCGCCTAAATCAAATTCAACACGAACTTTACTCCTTTAGCTATGAAAGCTAAGAAGATCGAGAAGAGCATAGTGGAAGCCTTGTGGTGAATTTAATACACCCTCAACCACACGACACAAATGTGGACAAATGAACTAACTGCTCAAATGGGTATCGCGCGTCGACCGGGCCGGACAAAGCGGTTCGACCGACGCTCAACGAGCTGGCCGACCGCTACTAATCAAGGCGGTCGGTGATGAACCCTAAGGTTTGATTTGTTGGCCCGATCTTTCGATGAGAACGATAAGTCCGTGAGGCGCCGCCAACTCGACGATCCTCGCTATGAACACGCAAGGCTCAAACCACGCAATCATCGAATCGATCGACAAGTCGTTATCAACCATGCACGAATACCCGCTGACTCGACCACGAAGGTCGATTCTCGTGATACACCAAGAAGCACGCAAGAACAAGATAAAGCAATCAAAATTGCAAATAAAGATTGAAATATTAAAATTGGGATTTAAAAGCGGTATTATGGTTGGTCTAGTCGACACAAGCCAATACACGTTGCAACAAGGCTAACTTTTAACTAAACAAAATCCAAGGAAACTAGAGGGTCGCCCTCCTTAAATAGGGATGAGGAGCCACAAATCTAAAAGAAATAGAGGGTGGGACTAAAGGTACGAATTACTGTTCACATGAACAGTAATCACACTCCTGTGGGCCGGGGCATATGGGCCAATTCCGCTACGATTACAAGGCCCAAATCGGCCCAAATTAGTGACATAGCACCTTCTTTTGACGATTCCGAAGTATACATAAGGAATTTGGAGGTGAGGCTGCATCCGTTGGAAAGATATCGCGTTAGCTTTCCAACAAGCCCAAGAACACCGAATCGGACTCCGCTTGCAAAAGTTATATCTGTTTTAATTTGGTGTCACAGCTGATTCCGAACTGATCCGACCAAAATGTATCCACTTTGAACTCCCGCTTGGCACATGTAGTAGCACCATGGCATGTACACATAGTACCATGGTATGTAGACGAGCACCATGGCATGTATACGTAGCTCGATCTAATTGGGTAATATGGCATTGCATTAGCCGAAAGTCCAATTGGAGAAGATGTTGGTGAAGTAAAGGAAGTAGAGGATGCAAGAAGGGCAAAGAAGTTGAAGAAGGTTGTATCCTTAGGGTCGATGTCCTCATCATCCTCCCTTTCTTGAATTTGAGTCATCCTCGACTCATTCTGCTTTCCCAAGTCATCACTCTCCGCAAAAGATTAGTAGCAACAGGAGGCAAAGAAACATGCACTTCTTCTAATGGACACCGAGATTCTTTGCAAATCATAGTATGACATCTCGATTCATGTTTTTCCATATCAATGCAATTAGATTTTGTAGCTAACATAACAGGAGCTTTCAATTTAATTTCACTTGGAGCTATAATCTTATAATCATCTTTATGTTCTCCGTGACTTGTTCTCTCATATCTTCTAATTCATCCGTAATATGGCAAACAGGAGACATTGGAAGTAAAGTGATTTTTTCTTTCTTTATATGTGAAAGTATAATGATTAGATCTACCATGATGTTCAAAGATATCTATCATATTGCCAAGGTCTACCAAATAATAATGAGCATGCTTGCATAGGTACGACATCACAATCAACATAGTCATGATATGATCCAATAGAAAATGTACGCTACACAAGTTTAGTCACCTTCAACTTACCATAAGAATTCAGCCATTGAATGTAGTAAGGATGAGGGTGTGGTGTTGTGGTCAAGCCAAGCTTCTCGACCATGTTTATGCTAGCAAGGTTGTTGCAACTTCCGCCATCAATGATGACTCGACATGAACGCTTGTCGGGACCCAAATATGCAACCGACCTTCTGGTATTCTCGCACTAGTCCGGATCACGCTTAGTGCACACAAGGTCAACATTGATGAAATATCACATCCATACAACGAATATAAGAATAAACGAGTACTTTAAATAACAAATAATCATGGGACCTTATGGTCGAGTGTTACAATTATTAAGCCATGCAAGGTCGATAATAAGAGAATAAATCGCAATGAAACGAAATAAACTCCTGGCTCCCATCAATTTACCACAGTAACCGATCGATCAAGACCCTAACGCCAACCTTCAGAGAACTCTTCTTCAAAAGCAAAGCATTTACTCTCCACTTCGTTGATTTGTTTAGCAAGAGTGAGTACACACCGCACTTCGCAAGTCATACCACGTAATGCATTTATACATGATGGCTTATTCCAAAGAAATGGCTTCGTGGTTATTTTGCGTAAATGCAACATTTGCAATTGAATACAAATAATAGATTGAAAGCATGATTCAAAACAAATAGACAATAATAAGTTAACAATTGATTTCACAAAGTACACATAGTCTAATCAAGTTCTTTCACACAATCAATAAGTTATCTCACACAATGACCCTTCCCATTTGTTTTATGAAAACTACCCTCGTGTGAAATTCCCGAGCATGTCCATAACCGAGGACGCGCTATTCAATAGATTGGTTTAAACACTCGCAGAGGTTGTACACTTTACCCACACGATACAATCAAGCTGTAGCGATCACCGACTATAACAAAACCTTTCGTAAACTTCATCTCAAACAATGACACTCGGTGTGCTTTATCGCCGTCCAATTTGTACACACAACTTCTTGAACGACACACACCATTGGACAGTGATGCAATAATCGTCCCGCGATGTGACCCAAACACACCCTCCAAATTCCATCACATAGCTTAAATACAACCTCGAGTTGTCAATGTCAAGACTCCATAACTTACTAAGTCGCCCACCCATACTAGGCATGTGGTCGCACAAGAAGGCCCAGCTCAATGGCGCACAAAGTTAAGTCCTTAATTGACCAAGGCAAGACTTCCAGCTTTAACCCAAATCACAAAGTTTAATAAGCACACACCCACCATTCACACGTAATCCACCACTTGCCTCATTTAAATCTTTTCCCACCCCGTTGATTAAGTGCAACACATGCCATCAACGAGTAATAGCACACAAACACACACAGATTCATCACACAGCCCATAATCACTTAGTCAAATTTATAATTACAACTCTCACATGAATTGATGACTCGTGGCATGGCTAAGCCCTAATCAGATCTAACCAACCCACGCTGGTGCTACGATAATACCAACTAATAATGAACCAACCTAGGGTGACAAAAGATCATGGCATACAATAGACAAGGTGGCATAACAATTTGGATTAATAACTATACCCAAAAGCATTTAAATAAATACTTGAAATAGAATGCAATACATTGAAACAAAGTATTTTGAAAATCTGGTTCAATATGATCAAAGGTATAACTTGCCTTGGAATAGATCTAGATATTGGTCTTGGTCTTGAGGTGCTCCTTCTTCCGCAAAATTCTCAAGTATCGACGCCTACTCGCAAAACGAGACAAAAGAAACAAAACAAATAAATAACAGAGGCAAAACAAACTCCAAAAATCAAATAAAATTCACCATTAAATAGATCTTAATTTTATATAAATTTACAAATTTGAATGGGCTCAATCGAGTTCTGATGCAAAAGATATGGGCTTTGAAGATTTGAAAATCAATTAAACCCTAATTTGGATTTTCTTGAATTTCCGAATTATTTTTATAAAGGAAAATCGAATTATTGCGCAATGCTTGCGCCACCGAGAAAAAGAAAATAATTAAAACCGATCGACAGTGGGACCCACGCCGCTGGCTCTACCACGCGGATCGGGTCCTCCGAGCCGAGGCAAAGTTGGCGCGAGTGAACTGGCCATGTGTGCGCGCCGGTGCCGATTCGCGCCACGCGATGCACACGTAGGCTTCAGAGAGGCGCGAGAGGTCGACGCTGCACCGACAAGGCATGGCCGACGGCGCACTGGGACCAAGGGTATCACCGGCGACGATGGCGAGTCGCCGCATGATCAAGGGTACCAGAGCAATCCTTGCGCTTATTGTGACACCCGGTCGACCTTTTACCGGCACCAAAGTGACGGCGGCGACCGGCGCGGGAGAAGAAGCGGAGGCGGTTACGGCTTTTGTTTGACGGCGGCAAAGAACGGTTCCGACGACGAGGAAGCGCTACCGAGGTGGCTCCGAGCGACACCGAGCCCAAGGAGGCAATGACTACGACGACGACGGCGACGGTATCCACCGTGAAAAGTCCAGAGGCGCTAAAGTTTGATTTGGGCTAATGTGGGGGCTCGAGCGAGAGATCGACGGGCGGCGCTTAGGGATGCGGAGGTCGAGGGGGAACCCTAGGTGGTATTTATAGGCTCTTGAGCGATCGAGATGGAAACCCCAATTGAGTCCGCTCGGTCACGCCGATCTCCATGATTCTCGAGATAGAGATAGATTTGAAGGTTAATTCGGTTGAGGATGGATAAGTATTAGCCGGGCTACAGACATTGGTTGGCGCGAGAAATCACGAGAGAATCGCTGCTGCACGGAAGTGAAGCTCTTGCATGGATGAAAGACGACGCGCGTGAGGAGGAAGAGAGGCCGGGAGACGACGACTCGTGTCGGCCCCACCAGCAAATGAGAGCGAGGCGCGGCGAGCGAGCGGCGGATCGACTAAAAGGGACACGCGCGAAGATCCGGGCAGCATGGCAAACTCATGGCGAAGCAATGGGCGATGCCGATCCAACTACCGAGCGCGAGCGCAAGCCGAGGAAAGTTAATCATGAGTTGGGCGATGGAATAGTGTTCAGGTTTCGCCCGCCATCGCTCCGAGGAAACAAATAGATTTTTCTTTAAATAAATCCAAAAATGCAAATAGCAATTAGAAAATAGCAAATGACTTTGGAAAATTCCGTAAAATTCTATAAAATATATCCAAGCATATAGAATCTAAATAAAATAGTTTTGACAATTGTTGATGTTGGGATTAAGCACATTAAATCAATTTGTCCTTAAAGTCCATATTAAGCTTTTAAATTAATATTCAAATAATCCAAATGATGAATTTTCTCACTACCATTATTTAAAAGATTTTAAAGCTCAAAATTGGGATGTTACAAACCTCCCCTTAAACAAATCTCGCCCCGAGATTCCTGGCTAGCTAGAGAAAAGGCTAGGAACTCTGATTTCAACTCTTCTTCACGCTCCCACGCTGTTTCTCCTTCCGAGTGGTTACTCCAATCGACTTTGCGTAAACGAACGGTCTTGCTTCCGTGCGCGCTCACGACATCCAAAATCCCGACAGTTGTTCTTGTACGTGAGATCCTCCTTCGCTCAATTGACTCCAACGGGTCTCGCTTCTTCCGCACACGAAGACACTTCTTCACCGAGAGACATGAAAGACATCATGCACTCGCTAACGATCGTGGTAACTCCAACCGTACGCAACTTCTCCATGCGCTCCAAAACCTTGAATGGACCCACATACCTTGGAGCAAGCTTCCTTTGGTGTGGAATCTCTAACACCTCCGAGCGGAGTAACTCAAGATACACAAAATCCTCCTCGTTCAAAGCTAAGGTCACGGGCGACGATTATCGCAGATAACTCTTTGCCCGGATCGGGCTATCTTTAGTCTCTCTCTCGATCATAGCAACTTGTTCTTCGCTCGAATAATATCTCGCCCAACACTACGCTGCTCATTGCTCTCACTAATTCAACTGGAGTTCTCGCAGTACGCACCGCATGAGCTTCAAATGGTGACATCTCGCAACCGCTTGATAATCGTTGTTGTACGAGAATTCTCGTGATACGGTAAAGTCTTATCCTAACCGTAGCATTTGCTAAGGCATGTGCTCTAACATATCTTCTAATATCCGTTGACTCTTTCACCGCCCATCCGTCTGTGGATGATAAGCGTACTAAAATTCGATGAGTTCCTGTGGCTTCATGTAGACTCGCCGTAAACGAGAGGTGAATTGAGATCCTCGATCCGACACTATCTTCTTAGGCACACCGTGCATCGACGATTTTTGACATATACAATTCCGCCAAGCGGCCTCCTCGAATAAGTTGTTTTGACCGCAAGAAATGGGCAACCTTAGTCAAACGATCCACTATTACCCAAATCGAATCATAACCTGATTGAGTCTTGGGTAAACCGCAATAAAATCCATACCGATCTCTTCCCACTTCCATTCTCGTATCTTCAACGTTGTAGCAAACTCGCTGGTCTCTCGATGCTCGCTTTACTTTCTCGACACACGCCGCATAAGGCAACGAACTCGCGATGTCTCGCTTAAGTTTGGCCACCAAAACTTATTCTTAACATCCCGATACATCTTAGTACTTCCAGGTGAATCGAATACTTTGAGTCATGGGCTTCCTTCGTAATCGCTTGTCTCAATCCATCAATATCCCAGACACACATACGCCCATTGATCCACAGATATCCCGATCATCTATGGTGAAGTCTTTAAATTTTCCTTCGACATCTTCTTCTTGAGATCAAGAAACTCGTAATCCTTGGGTTGCGCTTCACTTAACTGCTTCTCCAGAGTAGATTGCACTTCCAGGTCGCCACAAATCCTTCGTAAACAAGTTCTAATCAGCAGCTTCCGAATTCCTCCCAAGTTCCGCAAATCTCTTTACTTCCAGAGCATTGCAAGAGCTTTTACGACTCAAAGGCATCTCAGAATTACATTGGCCTTACCAGATGGTAATGGATTCCAAGATTATAATCCTTTATTAATTCCACCATCTTCTCTGCCTCATGTTCAAATCGATCGAGTGAATATGTACTTCAGTGCTCTTATGATCTGTAGACTTCACAAATGATTACCGATGAGATAATGACGCTAAATCTTCAAAGCATGCACTACAGCAGCCTAATTCCAAATCATGGGTAGGATAGTTCTCTTCATGAGGCCTTAATTGCCTTGACGCATAAGCGACGCCTCTTCCTTCTTGCATAAGGACACATCCTAATCCTTGACGCAAGCATCACAATAGATATCAAAATCCTTGTTGATATCCCAAAACTAGCATCAATCAAGTCGACGCTTCTTCAATTCTTGAAAACTCTTCACAAGTCAGTCCAAATGTACTTCTTCTCTTTCTTCAATAATTGCGTAAGAGGCTTAGCAATCGTTGAGAATCCTTCAATGAAACGACGATAGTATCCCCGCCATTCCCAAGAAACTACCAATTTGAGTAACCGCCTGGGTCGCTTCCCAATTCATTACATGCTTTAACCTTTCCGGTCAATCGCTACTCCTTCTACTGCCATCACATGACCGAGAAAATCAACTTTCTTTCCAAAAGTCACACTTGCTAAACTTGGCATACAACCGATGTCTCCGAGATTTTCTAGGATTAATCTTAGGTGTTCAGCATGCTCTTCTTCTGACTTTGAGTATACCAAAATATCATCAATGAATACTACTACGAACTTATCCAAATATTCCATGAATACTTTGTTCATCATGTTCATGAAATAGGCAGGGCATTAGTCAATCCAAAAGACATGACTAAAAACTCATAATGTCCATACCGGTTGAGAAAGCGGTCTTTGGTACATCCTTAGGACAAATCTTCAATCGATGATAACCTCGATCGAGATCGATCTTGGAGAATACTCCCCTTTTCATCCGGTCGAACAAATCATCTATTCGGGCAATGGGTACTTATTCTTGATGGTGACTTCGTTGAGAGAACGATAATCAATACACATCCTCATGCTTCCATCTTTCTTCTTGACAAATAAAACTGGTGCTCCCATGGCGATTTAACTAGGTCTTACAAAACCTTTCTCTAGTAGTTCTTCTATCTGCTTCTTCATTTCCACAAGTTCATCGACTAGCATCCGATAGGGTCTCTTGGAAATTGGTGTCGCCTCGCACTAGATCGATGACAAACTCAATGTCACGGTCCGCTGGTATTCCCGGTAATTCTTCCGAAATACATCCGATAATCTCTCGACTACGTGTACGCCTTCCAAAGAAACTATCTTCAAACGCTGACTACCAAATGTCCATCACGCATCGAGGTGGCTAGAAATTCTACTTTCTTTCCGTGGTATCCTCAATTGTCACGCTCTTCGCCACAATCTAGCATCGCTTATGTTTGGATAACCAATCCATACCAAGGATGACATCTATGGTCCGAGTGTCTAGAACTATTAGGTTGGCTAGAAACTCAACTCCACTATGAGTAGCCTAGCACCTAAACATCCAACTTTAGAACTTAGCTCTACTCCAGCGATCGACTAACAGAGTATGCTTAAGATGCATAACTTCCAATTTGTTCTTAGTTGCAAAATTCCGTAAACAAACGAATGCTAAGCTCCGTAATCAAACAGAATCGATGCAGTATCGAATTTACTAGAACTTACCCAAGACAACGCCAGTGCTTCTTGGCCCTTCTAGAGTGACGTGGTTGACACGGCTCGACCACCGATGGCGTGTTCTCCGGATTGACCGTAGAGCTTGAGAAGTTCCTTGATGGTTGCCTTGTACCGTGTCTTGGCCGTGTGTTCCCAAGGTTGAAGCGCATCGGAGTGATAGTCCCATTCTGCGACATCGGTTGGCGAAATGCCCCGCCGACGGCTGTAAAGCAAACTCGTTGTATTCTCGTGGCTTGCTTATCGATTGGGGTTGATCGCGCAGGTTGCGAAGTTCGAGCAATCGGGCGAGGTGTCAAGTTGGTGCGTGGTCCGCACTCGTGGTGGAAAACGGCTAAACTACGGTGGAATCATTCTTGCCTCACCGGGTTGGTGACTTAATTGCCGAGCCATTCGCGCCACGATGATCTTCCAATTCCTTGCGCTTATCCTCTAGAATCAAAGCCTTGTTGATTAACTCTTGAAAATCGTGAAAGGTGTGGGCGATCAAGTTGACTTGAAGTCCGTTGTTCAATCCTTTCGTAAAACGACTGACGAGCCTTGTCGATGGCGACATCTTCGCAAAGATATCGAGCAAGTTGAGAGAATTTGTTAAGGTAGTCGATCATCGACATTCCTCCTTGCTTGAGAGCACGAATTCATCCTTCTTAGATCCATGATTCCTTCTCGTACATGATATCGGGCGAAAAGCAAAGCTGAACTCTTCCCAAGTAATGTCTTATGCTGCCCATGCGCCAAGACAAAGTTTTCCCACCATTCGCAAGCAATGCCTTCCATCCGTGAGAGGCGACATAAATTTTTCATGATCGCCGCATTGAGTGATCGCAGCTTTCTCAATAACACGTAGCCAATCATCGCCTTCACGGTGAGACATGTCCGTAAAAGGTTGGTGGACGGTCCTCATAAACTCGCCAACTTGATGATCCATTGTGACCATGAGCAATCGGGCTCCATTGTGATGTCGATTGTTGTTGTTCGTTATTCATAGCTTGCATCCGATTCATCATGGTGTACATCACCGGTCTCGAGCTGCCATGAATGCTCCAAAATTCGCAGATCGATCAAGGTGCTTGTGGTGGAACCGCTTCTAGGGTCTGCTCTCGCCCTCCGATACGGAGTATCGGAACCACTTGCAGCAGCTTGACGAGTCCGAACCATCCGTGAATCTCCAGGTTAGATAAGGTAGCAAGCATGAGATAAGGTGTAGAACTAATCGGTAGGTAAAACCCAACAACATATTTTAAGAAAGCTCAATCAAACTCTTATATTGATTAAGATAATAGTATGGCTTGCAACAATGCCTAAGGGCCTTTGCATACCATACTTGCACACAAAAATAAGGACGAACTTAAGCACACCAAACTACCGCCTAAAGGGCGACTCAAGACATAAAATCGCTAAGCTCAAACAACTTAATCAGACTACTCGATCAAATAGCCTCCGCACTTTGACGGTGCTCCCGCCAGAGACTCGAAGTGAGCCGGCATCCTTGCAAACCGATCCCGATGTCCCGGATGGTGCAATAGGAGCAGTGTCCTCGTGCAAAAGGGCCGTTCTCCAGCTCCGCGCTTCACCGCTCTTTCCGTTCACGCGGCCCATCGCCTTCTTCTCGGGTCTTCTCTTAGTGTCTTCTTCGTGATCGTGTCGCCCATAAAGAGTTTCTTCTAATATGGCGATCCTTTCTTCACTCAAGAGTCTCATAGGTACACTCCACTCAGAAGCGCTAACTCCAACGATTCTTCCCGAAAGCAATGCGAATCGGGCGAGATGCACGACGGCGTTGTCTTCTCCTCCGTAGACGGAAAACGCAGCAAGATCCACGCTTGAAGTGCGGATGATAACGAAAACCGTGTCACGAAGCTCGAGAGTAGATGTTGCGATCCTCAGATGGCAAGGCGCAAGACTCGGATTGCTTCAATCCAAATACCTTCGAGCCGAGATGTTCAAGGGTTTGCTCGCTTGGTGTTCTCGCCCGCGAGACAAATAAATGGCGATCACCCACGATCTCTACCGCTCACAATCCAAGCACCGCCACGGACAATGGACGATCGAACCTCCAAGTACTTGTAGCAACTTCCAAAGCTCTACGGCAAGTCCTCCCTTGCGCCTCCATAACTCAAGACGAGGCATCCGCAAGATGGACAAGGATATGAAACAACTTCAAAACAAATGGAAAGAAAGAATTTCAAAGAATAGTTGAGTCAAGAGAGACATGAGATGAGTTAAGGAGTTCAATTAATCTTGTAAATTAATTTTGCTTTAGAAAATAGTTTTGGACTCACTAAGAACGGCCAATCTAACTAGGGTCAAGACTCACACCAAGATGGCT
This sequence comes from Hsuehochloa calcarea, assembly GCA_036346395.1. Classification (NCBI taxonomy): domain Eukaryota; kingdom Viridiplantae; phylum Streptophyta; class Magnoliopsida; order Poales; family Poaceae; genus Hsuehochloa; species Hsuehochloa calcarea. The sequence goes on along the minus strand of JAYEVG010000086.1, from coordinate 3,725 downwards.
CGATACCACCTCCGTGGACCCAAATATGCAAATCTAGACCTTCCGTATTCTCAGACTAGTCCAGATCACGCTTAGTGCATACAAGGTCAACATTGATGAAATATCACATCCATACAACGAATATAAGAATAAACGAGTACTTTAAATAACAAATAACTGTGGGACCTTATGGTCGAAGTGTTACAATTATTAAGCCATGCAAGGTCGATAATAAGAGAATAAACTGCAATGAAACGAATAAACTCCGTGGCTCCCATCAATTTACCACAGTAACCGATCGATCAAGACCCTAACGCTCAACCTTCAGAGAACTCTTCTTCAAAAGCAAAGCATTTACCCTCCACTTCGCTGATTTGTTTAGCAAGAGTGAGTACACACCGCACTCGCAAGTCATACCACGTAATATATTTATACATGATGGCTTATTCCAAAGAAATGGCTTCTATGGTTATTTTGCGTAAATGCAACATTTGCAATTGAATACAAATAATAGATTGAAAGCATGATTCAAAACAAATAGACAATAATAAGTTAACAATTGATTTCACAAAGTACACATAGTCTAATCAAGTTCTTTCACACACCAACAAGTTATCTCACACAAATGATTCTTCCCATTTGTTTTATGAAAACTCTACCCGTGTGAAATTCCGAGCATGTCCATAACCGAGGACGCGCTATTCGAATAGATTGGTTTAAACACTGCAGAGGTCAGACACTTTACCCACACGATACAATCAAGTAGCGATCACCGACTATAACAAAACCTTTCGAAACTTCATCTCAAACAATGACACTCGGTGTGCTTTATCGCCATTCAATTTGTACACACAAATTTTGGAACGACACACACCATTGGACAGGATGCAATAACCATCCCGCGATGTGACCCAAACACATCACACCTCCAAATTTCATCACATAGCTTAAATACAACCCGAGTTGTCAATGTCAAGACTCCATAACTTACTAAGTCAGCCCAAATTTCATACTAGGCATGTGGTCGCACAAAGAAGGCCCAGCCTCAATGGCGCACAAAGTTAAGTCCTTAATTGACCAAGGCAAGACTTCCAGCTTTAACCCAAATCACAAAGTTTAATAAGCACACAGCCCACCATTCACACGTAATCCACCACTTGCCTCAGCCTAAATCTTTTCCCACCCCGTTGATTAAGTGCAACACATGCCATCAACAAGTAACAAAGACACAAACACACAGATTCATCACACAGCCCATAATCACTTAGTCAAATTTATAATTACAACTCTCACATGAATTGATGACTCGTGGCATGGCTAAGCGCCTAATCGATCTAACCAACCCACGCTGGTGCTACGATAATACCAACTAATAATGAACCAACCTAGGGTGACAAAAGATCATGGCATACAATAGACAAGGTGGCATAACAATTTGGATTAATAACTATACCCAAAAGTATTTAAATAAATACTTGAAATAGAATGTAATACATTGAAACAAAGTATTTTGAAAACTGGGTTCAATATGATCAAAGGTATAACTTGCCTTGAATAGATCTAGATATTGGTCTTGGTCTTGAGGTGCTCCTTCCGCAAAATTCCCAAGTATCGACGCCTACTCGCAAACGAGACAAAAGAAACAAAACAAATAAATAACAGAGGCAAAACAAACTCCAAAAATCAAATAAAATTCACCATTAAATAGATCTTAATTTTATATAAATTTACAAATTTGAATGGGCTCAATCGGAGTTCGGATGCAAAAGATATGGGCTTTGGAACATTTGAAAATCAATTAAACCCTAATTTGGATTTTCTTGAATTTCCGAATTATTTTTATAAAGGAAAATCGAATTATTGCGCAATGCTTGCGCCACCGAAAAAGAAAATAATTAAAACCCGATCGACAGGGACCCATCTGCCGCTGGCTCTACCACGCGGACCGGGTTCTCCGAGCCGAGGCAAAGCCGGGCGCGTGAACCGGCCATGTGTGCATGCGCTGGTATGCCGATCCGCGCCACGCGATGCACACGTAGGCGGCGTGAGAGGCGCGAGAGGCCGACGCGCAGCCGACAAGGCATGGCCGACGGCGGCGCTGGGACCAAGGGTATCACCGCGACGAGGCGCGAAGTCGCCGGCGATCAAGGGTACCAGAGCAATCCTTGCGCTTATTGCACACCCGGCCGACTTCATCTGCAAATGAAGTGACGACGGCGACCACGGTGGAGAAGAAGCGAGGCGGTTACGGCTTTTTTGACGGGCGGCGAACGGGTTCCGACGACGAGGATGCGCTACCAGGTGGCTCGAGCGACACCGAGCCCAAGGAGGCAATGATGACAAGGGCGACCGACGGCGACGCAATCCAAACGGTGAAAACCAGAGGCGGCTAAAGTTTGATTTTGGGCTAATGTGGGGCTCGAGCGAGATCGACGGGCGGTCATGCATGGGATGCGAGGACGAGGGGAACCCTAGGGGTATTTATAGGCTCGAGCGACCGAGATGGAAACCCCTAATTGGAGTCCGCCCCGGCCGACGCTTTGATCTCCATGCTTTTAGGAGATAGAGATAGATTTGAAGGTTAATTCGCTGAGGATGGATAAGTATTAACCGGGCTACGACAGGGTTGGCGCGAGAAATCACCGAGAATCGCCGCTGTCGCACGGAGGTGAAGCTCTCAGCATGGCGGCAAAGACGACGCTGCGGAGGAGGAAGAGAGGCCGGGAGACGACGACTTGTGTCGGCCCCACCAGCAATGAGAGCGAGGCGCGGCGAGCGAGGGCGGATCGACCGAAAGGGACACGCGCGAAGATCCAATGGGCATAGGCGAACTCATGGCGAAGCGCAAACGGGCGATGCCGATCCAACTACCGGGAGCGAGCGCAAGGGCCGAGGGAAAGTTAATATGGAGTTGGGCCGATTGAATAGTGATCGGTTTCGCCCGCCATCGCTCCGAGGAAAACAAATAGATTTTTCTTTTAAATAAATCCAAAATGCAAATAGCAATTAGAAAATAGCAAATGACTTTGGAAAATTCCGTAAAATTCTATAAAATACATCCAAGCATATAGAATCTAAATAAAATAGTTTTGACAATTGTTGATGTTGGGATTAAGCACATTAAATCAATTTGTCCTTAAAGTCCACATTAAGCTTTTTAATTTAATATTCAAATAATCCAAATGATGAATTTTCTTACTACCATTATTTAAAAGATTTTTAAAGCTCAAAATTGGGATGTTACAATCGCTCTGTCGGGCAATCTACCTAAACACTTTTTGTAGGGACTTGTACCTTCAAGGATTTGCATGCATTAGGATGCATGCAATGAGCGAAGGGTTAGAAGGGGCACACGACTTGAGAAGGGTGCCACGTTGTTGTTGCCGACAATGCCGACTTCGCAAAAGATCCTCCAAAATTTGCCCTTAGGCGAGACTGTCGACCGCAGACTTCTCTTTCAATTTGCAAGCAAGATGGAACAAACGAAAGTGATAGAATTGTATTCTTTATAATCAAGTATGTCCTCGAATTTCTGCTTAAACCTCCTAAAAATCTAGCCATCTTAGCATCTTCGGTCATCCAAACCACAACGCAATAATCGCCTGCAATTCTTGATAATAATCCTCATGTAACTACTACCTTGTCTTAAACGCTGTAATTTATTCAAAGAAATCACGAGAATAATATGAAGGTACAAATCTATATCTCATTGCTCTTTTCAAAGCATTCCATGTTCTAGGTATGTC